>CM037859.1:68312380-68638982 GCA_021292105.1 Anadara kagoshimensis
TACTCTACTTCAAACGTAGCAGGTCCTTACGAAATCACATATCAATAGGGGGGTATGGTCCTTCTGAGCTCTTGTAAGACCCGTTCTACCCTCTAGGGTTCTTGAAATTATCACCAAATGTTGCAATTCGATAGATCTACCTGTGGTTAAAAGGCCTAGATGGGGAAACGCATATTCTCTGTGTACGCCACTTTGAACGTAGCAGGTCCTTACGAAATCACATATCAAAAGGGGGGTATGGTCCTTCTGAGCTCTTGTAAGACCCGTTCTACCCCTCTAGGGTTCTTGAAATTTTCACCAAATGTTTCAATTAGATAGATCTACCCATGGTTAAAAGGCCTAGATGGGGAAACGCATTTTCTTTGTGTACGCTACTTCAAACGTAGCACGTCCTTACGAAATATATATCAAAAGGGGGGTATGGTCCTTCTGAGCTCTCGTAATACCCGTTCTACCCCTCTAGGGTTCTTGAAATTTTCACCAAATGTTGCAATTGGATAGATCTACCCGTGGTTAAAAGGCCTAGATGGGAAAACGCATTTTCTCTGTGTACTCTACTTCAAACGTAGCAGGTCCTTACGAAATCACATATCAATAGGGGGTATGGTCCTTCTGAGCTCTTGTAAGACCCGTTCTACCCCTCTAGGGTTCTTGAAATTTTCACCAAATGTTGCAATTGGATAGGTCTACCCGTGGTTAAAAGGCCTAGATGGGGAAACGCATTTTCTCTGTGTACGCTACTTCAAACGTAGCAGGTCCTTACGAAATCACATATCAAACGGGGGGGAGGGTATGGTCCTTCTGAGCTCTTGTAAGACCCGTTCTACCCCTCTAGAGTTCTTGAAATTTTCACCAAATGTTGCAATTGGATAGATCTACCCGTGGTTAAAAGGCCTAGATGGGGAAACGCATTTTCTCTGTGTACGCTACTTCAAACGTAGCAGGTCCTTACGAAATCACATATCAAACGGGGGGGGGTATGGTCCTTCTGAGCTCCCGTAAGACCCGTTCTACCCCTCTAGGGTTCTTGAAATTTTCACCAAATGTTGCAATTGGATAGATCTACCCGTGGTTAAAAGGCCTAGATGGGGAAACGCATTTTCTCTGTGTACGCTACTTCAAACGTAGCAGGTCCTTACGAAATCATATATCAAAAGGGGGGGTATGGTCCTTCTGAGCTCTCGTAAGACCCGTTCTGCCCCTCTAGGGTTCTTAAAATTTTCACCAAATGTTGCAATTGGATAGTTCTACCAGTGGTTAAAAGCCCTAGATGAGAAAACGCATATTCTCTGTGTACGCCTCTTTGAACGTAGCAGGTCCTTACGAAATCACATATCAAAAGGGGGGTATGGTCCTTCTGAGCTCTCGTAAGACCCGTTCTACCCCTCTAGGGTTCTTGAAATTTTCACCAAATGTTGCAATTGAATAGATCTACCCGTGGATAAAAGGCCTAGATGGGGAAACGCATTTTCTCTGTGTACGCTACTTCAAACTTAGCAGGTCCTTACGAAATCACATATCAAAAGGGGGTATGGTCTTTCTGAGCTCTTGTAAGACCCGTTCTACCCCTCTAGGGTTCTTGAAATTATCACCAAATGTTGCAATTGGATAGTTCTACCAGTGGTTAAAAGCCCTAGATGGGGAAACGCATATTCTCTGTGTACGCCACTTTGAACGTAGCAGGTCCTTACGAAATCACATATCAAAAGGGGGTATGGTCCTTCTGAGCTCTCGTAAGACCCGTTCTACCCCTCTAGGGTTCTTGAAATTTTCACCAAATGTTGCAATTGAATAGATCTACCCGTGGTTAAAAGGCCTAGATGGGGAAACGCATTTTCTCTGTGTACGCTACTTCAAACTTAGCAGGTCCTTACGAAATCATATATCAAAAGGGGGGTATGGTCCTTCTGAGCTCTCGTAATACCCGTTCTACCCCTCTAGGGTTCTTGAAATTTTCACCAAATGTTGCAATTGGATAGATCTACCCGTGGTTAAAAGGCCTAGATGGGAAAACGCATTTTCTCTGTGTACTCTACTTCAAACGTAGCAGGTCCTTACGAAATCACATATCAATAGGGGGGTATGGTCCTTCTGAGCTCTTGTAAGACCCGTTCTACCCCTCTAGGGTTCTTGAAATTATCACCAAATGTTGCAATTGGATAGATCTACCCGTGGTGAAAAGGCCTAGATGGGGAAACGCATTTTCTCTGTGTACGCTACTTCAAACGTAGCAGGTCCTTACGAAATCACATATCAAACGGGGGGGGGGAGGGTATGGTCCTTCTGAGCTCTTGTAAGACCCGTTCTACCCCTCTAGAGTTCTTGAAATTTTCACCAAATGTTGCAATTGGATAGATCTACCCGTGGTTAAAAGGCCTAGATGGGGAAACGCATTTTCTCTGTGTACGCTACTTCAAACGTAGCAGGTCCTTACGAAATCACATATCAAAAGGGGGTATGGTCCTTCTGAGCTCTTGTAAGACCCGTTCTACCCCTCTAGGGTTCTTGAAATTATCACCAAATGTTGCAATTGGATAGTTCTACCAGTGGTTAAAAGCCCTAGATGGGGAAACGCATATTCTCTGTGTACGCCACTTTGAAAGGTAGCAGGTCCTTACGAAATCACATATCAAAAGGGGGTATGGTCCTTCTGAGCTCTCGTAAGACCCGTTCTACCCCTCTAGGGTTCTTGAAATTTTCACCAAATGTTGCAATTGAATAGATCTACCCGTGGTTAAAAGGCCTAGATGGGGAAACGCATTTTCTCTGTGTACGCTACTTCAAACTTAGCAGGTCCTTACGAAATCACATATCAAAAGGGGGTATGGTCCTTCTGAGCTCTTGTAAGACCCGTTCTACCCCTCTAGGGTTCTTGAAATTATCACCAAATGTTGCAATTGGATAGATCTACCCGTGGTGAAAAGGCCTAGATGGGGAAACGCATTTTCTCTGTGTACGCTACTTCAAACGTAGCAGGTCCTTACGAAATCATATATCAAAAGGGGGGTATGGTCCTTCTGAGCTCTCGTAAGACCCGTTCTACCCCTCTAGGGTTCTTGAAATTTTCACCAAATGTTGCAATTGAATAGTTCTACCCGTGGTTAAAAGGCCTAGATGGGGAAACGCATTTTCTCTGTGTACGCTACTTCAAACTTAGCAGGTCCTTACGAAATCACATATCAAAAGGGGGTATGGTCCTTCTGAGCTCTTGTAAGACCCGTTCTACCCCTCTAGGGTTCTTGAAATTATCACCAAATGTTGCAATTGGATAGATCTACCCGTGGTTAAAAGGCCTAGATGGGGAAACGCATTTTCTCTGTGTACGCTACTTCAAACGTAGCAGGTCCTTACGAAATCATATATCAAAAGGGGGGTATGGTCCTTCTGAGCTCTCGTAAGACCCGTTCTACCCCTCTAGGGTTCTTGAAATTTTCACCAAATGTTGCAATTGGATAGATCTACCTGTGGTTAAAAGGCCTAGATGGGGAAACGCATATTCTCTGTGTACGCCACTTTGAACGTAGCAGGTCCTTACGAAATCACATATCAAAAGGGGGGTATGGTCCTTCTGAGCTCTTGTAAGACCCGTTCTACCCCTCTAGGGTTCTTGAAATTTTCACCAAATGTTTCAATTAGATAGATCTACCCATGGTTAAAAGGCCTAGATGGGGAAACGCATTTTCTTTGTGTACGCTACTTCAAACGTAGCACGTCCTTACGAAATCATATATCAAAAGGGGGGTATGGTCCTTCTGAGCTCTCGTAATACCCGTTCTACCCCTCTAGGGTTCTTGAAATTTTCACCAAATGTTGCAATTGGATAGATCTACCCGTGGTTAAAAGGCCTAGATGGGAAAACGCATTTTCTCTGTGTACTCTACTTCAAACGTAGCAGGTCCTTACGAAATCACATATCAATAGGGGGGTATGGTCCTTCTGAGCTCTTGTAAGACCCGTTCTACCCCTCTAGGGTTCTTGAAATTTTCACCAAATGTTGCAATTGGATAGGTCTACCCGTGGTTAAAAGGCCTAGATGGGGAAACGCATTTTCTCTGTGTACGCTACTTCAAACGTAGCAGGTCCTTACGAAATCATATATCAAAAGGGGGGTATGGTCCTTCTGAGCTCTCGTAATACCCGTTCTACCCCTCTAGGGTTCTTGAAATTTTCACCAAATGTTGCAATTGGATAGATCTACCCGTGGTTAAAAGGCCTAGATGGGAAAACGCATTTTCTCTGTGTACGCTACTTCAAACGTAGCAGGTCCTTACGAAATCATATATCAAAAGGGGGTATGGTCCTTCTGAGCTCTCGTAAGACCCGTTCTACCCCTCTAGGGTTCTTGAAATTTTCACCAAATGTTGCAATTGGATAGGTCTACCCGTGGTTAAAAGGCCTAGATGGGGAAACTTATTTTACGCCCTATGCGTAATTTCGTAATCACACTTAGAATCACGGTTCCTGTGGTCTTAATATACAGGTGGTCTTTATAAAAAGTTTTGTGCAATACCAGGTCGCCCTAAATATCAAATTTTTATAAATCGAATGATATTAGGACTAACCGTATTTAAATAAAATTGAATTGCCCGCTTGATGATATATAAAAAATTGCGGGCTAGAATTGCGGGCTAGCTTCACACCAGGTATCTATGTTTTATGTGTAAGAACGTAAACGGATTGTGGTGACATTAATCACTAATTAATGCGTTAATATCCCTTTGTTACATTCTAACAATATTGTTGTTTAAACAATATTACATTGCTAATACAAATTGTAAAAAAGACTTTAAATAACATTAAACAAATAAAACAAGATTGGCCGAATATATATACATGGAGAGAGATGAGTGGGGTAATGGAGTTTTACGGCCAAGATTATTTAACTTTTAACTGTTCATGGATGTTGGAGGAAACCGGAGTACACGGAGAAACCACCGAACTTTAAAACGTGTCAACCGTTTGAAGACAGGAAGAATATAATTTTAACTTTGCAGCTATAAATTATACATGGCTGTAGTGATCAAGAACGCTAAACAACAAACACGTGGAATAAATAGAAAAACAAGAAAGGTAGAAAAACTGTATAGGAAGAAGAAGACCGTTTGAATAATGCTAATAAGAAAAGTGTTTTCAAACAAATACAGTTACTCATTGCATTATATTATATATAAATGTTATATATTTAACACCTCGAATGCCGTATGAACCACTGCGGTAGCTCAGTTTGGTAGAGTGCTCGCTCCGTAAGTGGGAGGTCGTGGGTTCCAACCCCGGCCGGGTCTGACCCAAGACTTGAACGTAAGTAGTGACTGTTCTTTCGCCAAGCACACGGCATCATGAAATGAAAGTCACGGTTCTTTGGTATGGGAACTTAAAATAAACGAGGTCCCGTGTCACGGTGGGCTTGGCACGATAAAGGACCCTGCTGTATAATGCCATCAGCGCAACACACAGGCAAAATTTCTGCACCTTCGCCTATAGCTGGCGACGTCTCGATATAAGTGAAATATTCTTGACTGGGACGTTAAACACCATTACTCAACTCAACTACACTAGAATGTCGTATGAAGGTAATCAATTGCAAGGGTATAATCTGCATTCTGTTTTATAAAGTATAAATTCATTCATTTGGATATGGTGAGGGACTTCCATGCAGAGTATCAGGGATCAATTCCTATATTCTGTAATATGTTTCTTCTTTTATGTTCCTGGCTCTTTTTCATATTAAAAAGTTTTATGGCCGTCATCACAGTATTGTTGATAAGTTTGATGTCTCTGTGTCCAGGATTGACTTGGATATATTTGACGTCTCATAGTTCTATGTTCCTTTCACACAATTTTGATTACACACGTGGCGGATGTAGCTAGCTAAACAGGAGGTGCTTACCCTTCTGGAGCACCCGGCCTCACTTCCCTGGTGGAAGTTCACGTGTCTAACCTAAATTGTCGGTTCCAAAGTTTTTACTTTGCTTCTGGATTGTGATTCGGAAATGGATTAATATGTTTGTTTTTGATTTACACTCTGTCTTCATTTCTCAATTCATGTAAAATATCGATCAAGTTAGCTTGTTTATTATACCCCCGTAAACTAGTTTAAGGGCGGGGGTATATATAGGAATCGCCATGTCTGTCTGTCTGTCCGTCCGTGTAACATTGCGTCCGGGCCGTATCTCATAGTTGCTTTGGGCGACTGTCATAACACTTCACATAAATTATCTTCATGGTCTAAAAGTCTGCCATGACCTTGAACCAAGGTCATATCGGAAAGGTCAAGGTCTCAGGAAAAAATTAAATTTTTGGGGCGGGGTGTTTTGCTCAAGAGACAATTCTAGTTGACCTTACTAAAGGCAATTTAAATTTATATTAAAGATAAAATCTAGGGCATTTTATAGAACACAAACATGTTATGCTCAAGATATTTTTTCGCCACTTTATCTTGTTTCCATGTTATAAGGCCATTCCATTTTTTCTGTGTTAAGCGTCCACTCTATTTTAATCTACCTAATCAAAAACAAACATACTAATCCATGTCCGAATCACAATCCGGAAGCAAAGTAAAATATTTGGAACTGACAAGTTAGGTTAGACATGTGAACTTCCACCAGGGAAGTGAGGCCGGGTGCTGCGGAAGGGTAAGCACCTCCTGTTTAGCTAGCTACATCCGCCACGTTTGTAATCAAAATTGTGTGAAAAGAACATGGAACTATGAGACGTCAAATATATCCAGAGCAATCCTGGACACAGAGACATCAAACTTATCAACAATACTGTGATGAAGGCCATAAAACTTTTTGAGGGCCTTGATAAGCTTAGGCTTGCAATATCCCTAACTATCAGGTAAAAATACGAAGCAAAAATAAAAATCGAACTTATTATGATAAAATATTTTGAACTTGTCATGTAATAAACAGTTCAAAAATGAGTATGTAGCATCGATAATTCTGCCAAAGTTTTAAACATGGTAATAACGTTACCCGCCAGCAGATATTTAGCAAAGAAATAACTGGCATGGTCTTATTTTGACTTATGATGTCAGGACGAATTGTTTAGACAAACTGGTTTTCGTTTTTGTTATCTGTTAAATTGGATTACATTGTTAAACACGAGGATATTTGTCAAACAGAATACCAATATAGTGACATGTTGTTTGGGTGTAGATGTTAACCTGTTAGACAACACTGGTATTGAGGACGAACGTGCAATTAGGAGGAATGAGCTTGTAAAATATATTTATATAAATGAGACAATCGCTTAAGTTTTAATTAATTTCTATAGTTAGTACAATTATCATTCTTTGTAATTAATGTTGAATTTAACTTTGAAATTGAAGTTAGATTTAGTGAATAAGAATGTCAGATACCCTTTAGATACCTCTTAAGTCGTTATTATATATAAGCATGGGTCACCTCACTCAGTAGAACTCGGAGGTGGACAGACTATGTACGCTTTGGTTGTTGCCTCTTTGCTGGGGACCGTTGGCTCGGCCCTTGGGTCTGTGACGGGTAACGCACAGAAGGGGACGTACGTGTGTAACCAACCATCATCTGATAACACTACCATCTATGACTTCACTTTGAAAGATGTTTACAAAAACCGTGACATTAATTTTTCTGATTTCCAGGGAAAAGTTACGTTAATAGTAAACGTGGCGACATACTGAGGACATACCCCTCAGTACATCGGACTGAATGCACTACAGGCCAAGTACAACAGCGGCTTTCAGGTCGTCGGTGTACCTTGTAACCTTTTCCATTATGTAAGTACAATATGTTATTATAATGTAATCATTTAGGTATACTCGTTTGATAAAATATATATTGATCCTTTGGTAATATTAACAACATCTTGAAAACAAATTTTGGTTCATAATTTCAGTCCAAGCACTACTGATGAGGAATTGTATTCCGAAACGGCCGTCTAGTGCTGTAGAATTAAAACTGGTATAATATGTGATTAGGCACGTATCCCCCCATACACCTATTGTGTTTTTTAATATGATGTCATGTCTGCTCGAAGCACAGACAACACATGACAATCATATCAATTGTTTTATATAAATACAACATAAACTAAAACAATTTGTCCCACTAGTATATCATTTACCATTGTAGAAATGGTTCAATTGTATAAAGATGGATTTTGAGGAATTCAAAGTTACCGGCAAAAATTACTTTTTGAAAAATAACGGTCAATATTTCGCCTTCAGATTCCACTAATTTCAATCGAAAAATGTCACCAGATTGCACTTTGTGAAATCACATGTTTAAATAATTAAGGGTGAGCGTACGTGCCCACTACCCCCCCCCCCCCCCCGAGCATACCGTTGGCTCAAAGTTTTATTATAATTTTCATCATTTTCACCTAGCTACAAGTCTGTTCATTTTTGGAATTATTCCTCATTTTTAAATGTCCCGACCTTTACTTTGATTTTTTTACAATCTGAATAATATTTTTAATGAATATCAATTTACCATTGACCGTTTCAATGTGCCAATGGCATCAACGTCTAGTGCTGTTAAATTAAAACTGGTATAATATGCAATTTAAACCACTGAGCCGGTATCTCTGCTGGTGACTGGTGCCCCGAGGATATTACAAACTCAGTAGGCAATAATTGTGTATTATTGTCAGAAATATACTATTATCTAAATTTGCCGCTAGTTAAAATCTGAAAAAAACTAAGATACAAAGTATTTCCCTTAGCTAAATTTGGTCAAATATATTTTGGTCCTTAGAATATCTTTTCAACATCTTGAAAACTATTTTGGTTCCATAATTGTGGTTCAAGCACCACTGATGAAGGTTTGTATTCTGAAACGACCGTCTTGTAAATTTAAACTGGTATATTATGTTATTCAATGTTTCTAGATAACGTTCCTTACTTAACATCATATAATATATTTTTAATCTATTTCTTAATGTTACAAGTATCTCTCCATTTATAAGACCTCGGTGACCAATAGGTTTAAAGTTTGCACTTGCAGTTCACATCGCCTGTCACCGACCCGCGGTTTGCGAGGAAAGACCATAGTGTGAGAAAGTTTGTCAGTTCGCTTGCCGAAAGCAGGTGGCCTTCCCCAGGCGCTTTGGTTTCCTCCATTGTCCCAGGACTGACCATCTCAAGTAAAAGAATCTTGAAAGGGGCTTAAAACACAAATACTTCACTCCACTTTACCATTCCACAACTGACCACCTTTATATAAGTAAAACGGGGCGTTAAATGCCGTTATTTCGCCACATTACATCATCTCAGAACTGGTCACCTCGAAATAAGTAAAATAATCTTGTCCAGTATGTAAACCACAATTACACCGCTCCAATTCACCATTCCATCCCAGAAAAGGCCAACTCAGTTTAATTATAAACGAAACTTGCGTGGACCGTAGAACATAATTACTCCACTCCATTCCGCAGGTTAGCTTTTGAAAAGTGACTTTTTCAGATACTGTTAAATGCAGTATTTACCGGTAAGCATTGATTTACACTTTCAAGTACACTTTTTTGTTTTAGACAATGCAATATCTATAATATTTTATATAGTTACTAGTATATATGTATAATTATTTATTTATTTATTTCAGCAAGAACCGGGAGCAAACGCTACTGAGATCTTGAATGGAATAAAGCATGTAAGACCGGGCGATGGATTTGTTCCTAACTTCCCGTTAACAGAGAAAGTGGACGTTAATGGTCAACACGAAACACCACTCTATACATACATTAAGGTATACCATCATGCTCTTTTTCCATAAACATTTCTTAAATGAGATTTTCCTTAACTTAAAATTTGGCAAATTTGAAAACCCATTTTCATTTTCAATTTGCTAAGATATATAAGAATTTAAGGTGTCATTTTGAAGATTACCGGATGCTTAATAATATCCGCATTTAGTTTTGGCAAGAAGTGAATCCATAGTTCGAACAAAGATTGCCAAAATTTGAGAAAATTTAAGTTAAGGAAAATCTTAGTTATTGAATTATTGTGAAACTGGAACCAAATATCATTGATAATTATCAAATTAAAAATCATGGCCCCAGTTTCACAATCATTTCTTAACTAAGACTTTTCCCAACTTAAATAAAGCAAATTTTGGCAACGCTTTGAAAAATTAAAAATAATCATTTTTTGATAAAACTAAATACAAATTTTATCAGCTTAAGTTGATCTTCAAAATGAAATCTTTAATTAAAAATATCTCAATAATTAACAAAATCATTAAAATATCAAAATCGCCAGGTTTAAGTTTAGAAAAATCTTAGTTAAGGAATGATTATGGAACTAGTTTTGGTCCAAGTACAAGTATGTACCTTTTATTGAAAGCATATACATTTCAGGGCCCGGTTCTTTGAATCCCAGTTTGCTTGACCAAAATGGTATTTGAAACATACTTAAATTATAAGTATTTAATATAAAAGTACGGTTTTGACTTATAATGCTTTTTAGACAATTATTAATAGGAGCATTAACTTTTGATCAGAAGTTTAACATAAAACACTAATTATAGATTTTGGTTAACCAACTGGTGAAGCTAGCAGAGCTTTGAAAAACGGGGCCCCACAACAAAGCTAAACAAAGTTCATTGAGTACGCAAGTCTTTAAACCACATTTAGAGTGGTACCGTGATCACTTATTCGGTGAAGAATACCAATATGGCCTAAATAAATCGTGGATCACTTACCTCAAATTTCATTAATGATATATGTAGATTTGTTGTTTTTTTTAATATGTGTTAAAGAAACATGGTAAAATTTCTTATGCTAAGTCAAATAAATAAAACCAGTTTTTATAAGACGATGTCATGGTTTATCGCCAATAACTTAATCTCTTTGAGACAAAAATTTCGACTTTGTTATATGAATTCGAAGATTTTGTAGTTTCAAAACATTAAATTAAAAAAATGTGTAGCTCTAGGCCAAACAAATACAATAAATGGATTTTATTCTTTAATTTGATGTTTGTACCGTTTTACCTGTTGTTCAGTCATAAACAAGTACATTGAACTAGTCTGTGACGGAAATGGTAGGATTAGAAACGGCTGTATAGACCCGTATCGCGTGAACACTTATTAGCCAATCAGAGCCCAGTTCTGAATATTTTTCTGAATGAAGCTGTCCAATATGCCATATTAACATATCTGAGGATCAAAAGCTACCTTTCAATTAATTAACTAAAAAACTACAGTGAATATTAAAATAAAATTTAATCATTTAGATAGAAAAATAGTATTTCAAATAATTACCTTTGAAACAAAACTGCAGACGAACAAGTATTGCTTTCTCAACTTTTATCCAAAAATATAAATTACCAGCAAAAAAAAAATTAAAAAGCTGCATTTTAAGCTGATAATATTTGTAAAATATTCAAAATATTCAAATAATGTTCTTAAAAGACGTGTCAGTGTGGAATTTCAAGTTTATTAAAGTTATACCAAGAAGATATCCAAGTTTGAATCACACACTCATTCAAATCGATGAAAATGTGATCGGACTATAAAACATAACAATGACGTATGTTGACATCACAAACCTAACTTGTTTCCTTCGTTCTCATGATTACAGTAACTTTTGCAAAGTGCATGTTTTTCAGTTACAAATTTCTTTAATTAATTTTAATCCGCTTTTCTTTTCAGAAATTCTGAAGTTTTGTATTTAGCAGTTCATTTTGTCTTTCTCTTTCATTACGATATTTAAAGTTGTTTCGTTCCTATGGTTACAGCGGTTGTTGCCATGTGCTTGTTTTCAGGTAATTAATTTACTTCAAACATTTGTTTCCTTTAGAAATACTGTGGTTATGTAGATGAACAGTTATTTCCATATCTCATGTACGATCCTAAAAATGTTCATGACGTCAGATGGAATTTTGAGAAGTTTTTAATCGGAGCCGACGGAAAACCATTAAAACGTTATCACACTGTGGTGGAACCGATAGAACTGGAAGATGATATCAAGTTTGCGCTAGGAGTGGTTCCGGTCGGAACACCAAACCCCTTTAAAGCGAATCCGGTTGGTTAAGCTACACCCAGTTTTACATTTGACATTGGAGTTTTACATTTTCACTTTATTATTGTCATGCCATAAAACTGTGTTAATTTAGATTTATTTCTATAGTTTGTGTAATTCTTGTAAGACAAGCAGTATCATACAGATCTAATGAAGGACGGGTATTAAATAGCCAAAAGCTGGATACCCGTCTTGATTTTTTGACAGTGTACCAGTCTTAGTGCATTCAGCTGGTAGATTTGATAAATACATCTGTTAAAATGATAAATTTTATCTTCAATAAAATTACACAAATTTCGAAACATTTGTTCATATATATACGAATATTTAACTTCAAGTGATTTAGACTTTTCTTCAATTCTTTAATCCGCTATGGTAGAGCTTGTTCCCACCACGGGGACTTTGTACAACAAAGCAGGCTGCTTGCAAATAAATTGTTGACTCGGGGATATTGCAAGCATAGGCTTATCAAGGCCCTCAAAAAGTTTTATGGCCGTCATCACAGTATTGTTGATAAGTTTGATGTCTCTGTGTCCAGGATTGCCCTGGATATATTTGACGTCCCATAGTTCCATGTTCCTTTCACACAATTTTAATTACGCCCGTCACGGGTGTAGCTAGGTAAACAGGAGGTGTTTAACCTTCTGAAGCACCCAACCTCACTTCCCTGGTGGAAATTCATGTGTCTAACCTGACTTGTCAGTTCCAAAGTTTTTACTTTGCTTTGTGATTGTGATTCGAACATGGATTAGTATGTTTGTTTTTATTGTACTACAAATTCAAGTGGTTGCATCGATAGTAATATATAAATGGAATTTGAAGCGATTGTGTTTAGCTTTAACGATATTTTATTCAGAAAATACATAGAGGATCTTAGACGAGTGGGGGTTTAATATGAAATTTATTAAACTCGTTCAATAATTAAATATGCCACTCGCCAAGGCTCATTTAATAAATTTCATATTAAACCCTCACGAGTCTAAGATTCTATATATCACATAACTCAAAATACCGAGGCATAATGACATGTACATATTATTTGATGCCATATAGAAACAGACGATTCTATCTAGGTCAGACAAATCACCTCCAAATTAACTGCGAGAGTAAGAATATGGTTCTATTTGGTTATAGTAAAAGTAAATTAATCACCTAGAAAAAAAGACATAATCAGTATGTAAGTTTAAATCATAATATTTTTCCGAATGCATCAAAATTATTTTTCAAAGAATCGGAAAGTCTTCAAAAGTCTAAAAAAAACAACAGACTGACACAGTTTTCATATGACGTCATTAGGCACGACCACTACGTAAATCAGAAGCGTGATAACTGATTACGTCACAATCAAGTGATATTACATGGATACCTGTGTAATACGAAAAATTTTACACCGTTTTATTTCATCAATAAACAGGAGGGTTATGTGATATAATAATCATACATATGCATAATACGAAAAAGAACAAGACCAAAGTCTTGTGTAAACTTGTCTCAACATTTTTTACTCAAAATACACAATGTTATAAGATCAGGAAAGGAAGTTGAAGTGTTAAATATTCCATCAATATGTATTTTATTCTCAAAGAGTAAAAACAAAGTAAATAATATGAGAGTGAGAAAGAGAGAGTTACTGACAACATCTTTTGGATGGCAATATATATTTTTGAACAACATTGATATTTTAATCAACAATAAGGTTTACAACATCACCATATAATAAAATATTTGTAGTTATATTATACGGTAGAGAGAAAATGGTTTGTTGCCGTAATTGTTTATAAAATGGACTGTTCAGAAGGTTCAATATGACCACAAACAATATTTTTATTTGCTGTAAAATTAAAACTGGTATAATATGTAATTTATTAAATAGGTGTGCATTGAGGTTGCTGCATTCCATTCTTATTCTGGCGTGGTAAATTTGACCTAGACGTGAACTGCTTCGGAATATCATATTTACGTTTGTCAAGAGTTTCATTCATTCAACCAATCACTCTTCTAACACAATGCGCGTGGTGAGAACGTGGAAACACCGCGCCAAAATGTAAATAAAAACTCAAGTTCAAATTTATAAGTTTAAGTTTGAGGTATTTGAATCGGTACTCTACAGACGCGCATTTAGGACCTTTTAAATTTTTAAAAAATAATTCGCGCCAACGACTTATAATCCGTGGGAACGAATTATAATTAATGGGAACGAATAATAATCTGTGGGAACGAATAATAATTCGTGGGAACGAATTACTAATCCGAGGAACGAGTTATAGTCCGTGGGAACGAATTACTAACCCGGGGAACGAATTATAATTTCATGAAACGAATTACTAATCCCTGGGCACAAATTATAATTCGAGGGAACGAAAAACTAATCCGTACGAAAGATTTATAATTCGAGGGAAAGCATTATAACAAGTGGGAACGAATTACAATTAGATAGAACTAATTATAATTTGAGGAAACGAATTATAATCTGTGGGAAGGATTTATAATTTGAGGGAACGAATAACTTAGCCTTGTTAACGATTTATAATTCAAGGGAACGAATTATAATTCGACGGAACGAATTATAACAAGGGGAACGAATTATTATTGGACGGAACGAATTATAATCCGTGGGAAGGATTTATAATTTGAGGGAACGTATTACAAATCCGTGTTAACGAATTATAATTGGAGGGAACAAATTACAATTTGATGAGCGTTGTACCTGGTTTAAACTGACTTATAGCTATTAGCATTACACTACGACGAAAACGACATAAATCTAGAATTATTGAAAAAATAACACTAGTAATGGCAATTTGATATTTTATCTGTAATTGGGAACATTGATTAATAATTTACTTCTAGGCATTTTTAATATCGTCATTTTTAGTTTATTTATGATAACCAACATTGGTCACGTGATCAACAAGAGGCCCATGGGCCTGATACGCTCACCTGATAACTAATGGCTAGCTGATAGATTTAAAGGAAACATAAATACTAAACCCCAATGACTTTTTTCTTTACATCATGATAATCATTGTATCAATACCTACAACATTCTAATATACATGCCTATACAAAAAGTTAATAGTTTTCAAGATAATTAACCATTTCAGTATTGTTTCACATCTGTGACATTGACCTTTGAACCCATAACCTTTTTCTATACATCAAAATGATTGTTGTATCGATACCTACAACATTCTAATATACATGTCTATACAAAAAGTTTATAGTTTTCGAGATAATTAACCATTTCGGTATTGTTTCGCATCTTTGACCTTGACCTTTGAACCCATGACCTTTTTCTATACATCAAAATGATCGTTGTATCAATACCTACAACATTCTAATATACATGCCTATACAAAAAGTTTATAGATTTCGAGATAATTAACCATTCGGTATTGTTTCACATCTGTGACCTTGACCTTTGAACCTATAACTTTTTTCTATACATCAAAATGATAGTTGTATCAATACCTACAACATTCTAATATACATGCCTATACAAAAAGTTTATAGTTTCGAGATAATTAACCATTTTGGTATTGTTTTGCATCTGTGACCTTGACCTTTGAACCCATGACCTTTTTCTATACATCAAAATGATCGTTGTATCGATACCTACAACATTCTAATATACATGCCTATACAAAAAGTTTATAGTTTTTGAGATTATAATTATAATCAGAGGTAAAAAAAATTAGGTCACAACCTTCACAATTGACCTTGACCTCATTTTGAAGATACTAACAAGAAGATGTCAAAACTGAAAACCCCATGTCATTATCTGGTCAAATAGTCAAGAAGATTTTTTAAGATTTTTGCACCCCTAGGTCACCTTGACCTAGTTATGGTAGCCATAGCAACGCCATGAACAAATCTGAATTGCACCGGCCCATATATACTTCTGACAAAGTTTCATTAAAAACTGTCCAGTAGTTTCAGAGGAGAAGTCGAAAATAGGTGTTAACGACGCACGCACACACGCACACACGCACGCACATACACACGCTGCGCTATGCCATAAGCTCACATGACCTTCGGTCAGATGAGCTAATAAAAAAATGACGGAGTTGGCGGTTGTTAATGGTTACGAGCTCATAACTTCATGACGTCATTTGTATTAATGCGCCATATGATGGTGGTAATATTGAATGAAACGTTTTGAAAACATTAAATTGTCATTAAAATTTAAAATATTATTGTAAAATTATTTTTGAATAAAATTATAAGAAATAATTTTGATATTGTTTGGTTTATCATTTTTAACCCCCAAAACCGGTGTGTAAATTTTGTATAACTCCGCGAACTTTACATACCGGTTTTTGGGGTTAAAAACGATAAACCATAAAAATATCAAAGTCATTTCTTAAGGCCAAGTGGTACAAATGGACGCTTACGTTACGCACGGCGCGTAAAAATCTACATGTACGCGATTTTAATGATTTTTCACTCCAGTCAAGATTTTGTCTCAATACTAGTAGTTCAAAATAAAAAAAAATCTTTAAAATATTTCAAATGAAGCCATTAACAATATTTCCCCGACTCTGACTGGCACATCTTCATGCATTTTTGAAGTGTCATCATTGACTCTCATTTCGGATGATAAGGCTTTGTTTTTCTGTTAATCCGAAGTAATAATGTTTCTTTATATCAGTATTTCTGTAATTTAAGTAACTAGGAATACAAAATATCTAATTTATAAAATAATTTTTATATTGTATACAAATTATTAAAATAAAGTATTAACTATTACAGCAGGACACATAATACAACAGTCCTATGTAGTTTACGGCACGATGACGTTAAAGTTCGCAAGTTTGCCGATTCTTTTACAATATCGTCAAAATCACGAAGTTATTGCTAATTTTGGACATATTTTCGCATCAGATTACGTCTTTGAAGTTTTACAGCGAAAAATCGAACAAGGGGACATATGTATTTCAAAATCTTTTAGGACAAACTGTTATTTTTCAACACTTTTTCCCAATTTTCCAGTGCCTGAAAAATAGCGATTACACATTTAGCCTATGTTAAAATTCGAATAATTGTTACATTTTTGACGCTTCATAACTAAAAAAGTAAAAAGGGGACCCCTATATTTTTTGCATTTTCAGATGCGCCTCAAAACGTTTAACAAGTATAGAAAAAATCAGAAACTTGTAGGATAGTGCCCATTTGTACCAGTTGGCATTAATAAAACGAGTTTGAACGGCCACTGAATATAATTTTCCTATCTATTCTAAATCTTAGTAAGACTTATGCTTGTATTTACACTATGGTTCCAGAGGCATCCAAATCGCAATTAACTTTGTTTACACCAATTCAGTGAGCTGCCCCACTTGTCCAATATGGGCCACAGAAATGTGAAATGAAGTTGACTGTTCCAAGATGGACCGTAGAAGTGTGAAATGAAGTCGGCTGTTCTAATTACATATTATACCAGTTTTAATTTTACAGCACTAGACGGCCGTTTCGGAATACAATTCTCATCAAGTGAGAGCATTCTCCAAATCACTTGATCTGATAAGGTTAAGTTACACGAGTCTGTTGTAGCTGTAGCTACTTTTGTAGGGTTCTAGTCATCCTACTTTTTATAATTACGAAAGCAAGATATGTATACTTGTCGATTACCGTATAATGCGAGAAGTTCCAGTAAAGACTTTGCTGATGTAGCATCGAAATCAGTATATTTCGACCTTCCATCTTTATTCCAAAATGTTTATGAAAAATGTTGTCTGTAAAATGTAATTAATGGGATTTCACATCAAAATCAAGCTTATTTCACTTATATTTAGACGCCACCCGTTGTGGGCGAAATACCTTTTTTCGACATGCACAATATAGAATCATCCCTGGACAAGGAAAATGCACCAAATGGCACATCATCTAAAGCTGGTGACGTCCATAAAGTAAAGTAAGCTACTATATAGCGAGATAATTATGGGAGAAAGATAAGCTGCTTTAGCTAGTAACCCGCTACTTGTGACTGTAAAGTTAGCTACGTAAGAAATGTTTTATAAGTAACTGGTTACAGATAACAATCTACATGTGAAATTTGGTCGTGTACTAGCTACAACTTCCGAAAAATTCACTTAACACACATTTTCTTGTACCATGAATGTAGAACTAACATTTTCTGTATTTTATACACTATTCACATTCAATAAAAAAGCTGGGTATTCATTTCTCACACAGTGTTGTATACGCTTACACAAAACTGACAGGTGTTAAAGTTTAAGTATAAATGTTTATCGTTATTCACGTTTAATATAAGTATAACTGGGCATTAACATATTACACTGTACATTCCCCTTTTTGGATATGGCGCTGGTGTTTTTCTTCTCAAGTTATCCCGGGAATCCACAGCACTGATCGAGTTGACGGGATGTTACTTCATCGCTCACGTGGGTTCGAATATCATTTTCTGGGGAATTCAGCTAATTTCTCTCTAGCACTTTTTGGCGGGTATAAGTTCCATGTCCATTTTATCCCATATGGCATAGTAAAGTCTTTTTTTACAAATGTTAAAAAATCTAGCACTCTCATGAAATATTACATATAAAACGTGAATTTCTATTAATTTCAAACGCGATTAACGGTACCGGTGATCACAGCACCACTGTTTATCTAGGGTGCTATCGTAGCGGTGTGTGTCACACCAGTAAACTTGTCAGCATGCAAAACATTGATTACACCTTATCAACTCCCAGGGTACAACCATGGGAAGCTTCTTATGGCCCCTACTGACCTCACTTACATCTGGGACTGCATCTAACCAAATTGAAGTTACACTATAATTCATAATTCTTTCCAATAAATTATATTGCGTACCCAAAGATTATACAGCGTTCTCTCGAAATATAGTTCGTTCTCTCAAATTATAAATGTTTCCCACGGAACATAATTTGTTTCCTCGAATTATAAATCGTTCCCATTGATTATAATTCGTTCTCATGGATTATATTTCGTGAGCTAGAATTTAAAAAATACTTTAAGAGGTTCTAAATGCGCTTCCGTAGTACTCTGTTTGAGAATCGGGATATAAATTATGAAACACAAACACACTAACCATGTCCATATTACAATGAAACGCAAAGTAAAACATTGAAACTGACAAATTAGGTTAAACGCGCAAACGTCCACAAGGGAAATGAGGTCGGGTTCTCGGCAATGGTAAACACTTCATGTTTAGCTACCTACAGCCGTCACGTGGGTAAATAAAATTGAAAGTGATAGAAACATGGGACTTTGGACGTCGAATATATTCAGTGCAATCCTGGATACACAGACATCATACTTATCAACAATACTGTGATGACGGTCATTGAACTTTTTGAGGGCCTTGATAAGCTTAAGCTTGCAATATCCCTTGGTCAACAATTAATTTGTAAGGACCTTGCTTCGTTGAAATTAATGATAAGGAATTTACCTTAAACTAAAGTTTGAATAATAAAAAATAAAACCCAATCAATGTGAAATAATTTATTTCATCTCTGAGTTGTGATCTGGACTATCCAACGGCCACTTTCTGACTGAATTTTAGCATATAATATAGATACAAACAACTCTTAAAAGAAAACCCGGTTGTCATGGAAACAAGTTGAACACTATATAAAATAAAATGTTACCATTATATATCCAGGGGCTAAATTTCACAATGATTTCTTAACTGAAATTTTCTTTAACTTAAAAAAAACAAATCTTTTTGGAACGAAATTTAAAGATTTTGACAAAAACAGATTGGTGATCTTCAAAATGAGACCATAACTTCTCAAATATCTTAAAAATAAAACAAAATTATTTAGATTTGAAAAATTAGATGAAGGAAAATATAAGTCAAGGATTATTTTGAAATTGGGTCCAGAAAAATAAGAACAAATAAATGAACTTAGGTATCATAGAATATGAAGGTTTTTTCAACTAATCTGTTACTTGTCTCAGAATATCATCAAAGTTGTAGGTGCAATGAAAAAATGTTGAATACCGCAGTATGAAGTCTAAATTAAAAAGAAATAAAAAAAAAATAGAAACGAATTTGACTCTGTCGTAAAACCGTTTGATATGTTATTTCAGGATCTACGTGTTTTTAATCGTTCATCAAGGTATATGAACTGATAAAGCTCATATAGATCGACGATGCGGGTTATTTGTCTAAATATTAACGATCAAAAGCGAATGTCAATCATTATATTTACAATCAGTTTGAAAGAATATTAGATTGAACAGAAGGTATAGAATTAAAAATATATGTTTTCAGTATTTGTGAAGTTTGTGCATTATTATGTTCATTATTACGCCATTACACTTTAACAGTTCATCGAACAATAACATCAGTAACAGAAAAGAAGTTGACATAGAGATTAGTATTTAGTAAATATTCCTTAATAAAGTATACTAAAACGGTTAGTTTGTTTTCCAGAAACACAGTTGATACAGTTGTATCAATCTCTCGATGGACAGGCCATCCATGTGATTCTTGCTCTGTGTATAATAGTATTTCCCCATGTCTGAACGTGGAATACAACGCTTGTTGCATCCAAATGCTCCACTGTAGATATAACACGAAGGTTTGTATCTTTTGACGCATCCAGTTGGTAAAAACCATGGACTAATGCTGGTACTTTATCGAAAGGTTTTGTAAATGTGATCGTTGTTGATGAACCAAGCGTGGTAACTTCCCCAGACTCACCTGTATAATACAAATATAACTTAACATTAGCCTGGATATACACTACAACACATAATTAACGAAAAAAATCGAAACTCGACTGTCTAGTGGCCGAAATATCGATAGCAAGTGTTCGTATAGCTGCAATAATGAAAGTAAAAGATGTCGAAAAGCTGGCGAGGTAACAAGAGACTCACATGAACTGTCAATATGGCTTAAATACTTAACCCAGTATTAATCTTTCGACAGACCAGTACTGTATTCGATGTTCCATTCTGTATTGAAACATTATTATATCGAGAAATAGGGTAAAAAATGATGTTTAGCGAGTGTACTTAACGACTGTTTTTTCTTCGTAGAACTCCCTTCCCTACTGCAAAAGATGTTTTATAGTATCATTTGACGTAGGGAAAAGATTTATTTATGTTTTTAAACACATTATTTGTTACCAGTGTTTGAAATAATAATTTTTAAAGAAAAGCAGTTTTTGTGCCTGAAATATATAAAGGGAGATAAACGTGTCTTTTGTAATTTTATTGTGTCAAATGTATATGGATTAGATCTAGTGGTATGTCACATGTCCGTAACTATTAAACACACAATTGATAATACATGACAAAGTTTGTTATTGCTAACAAACTCGTGCATAGCTATGAATTACTTTTATGGGTGGTTCAAACTTTCGGTTGGACTTGTTTGTGTAATAAGTTCCGCTAAACAGAATCCTTTCTTTCTCTTTCAATTCATTATATTTTTGCTTATTTATTTATTTATTTATTTATTTATTTATTTATTTATTTATTATTTATTATTTATTTATTGTATATAAATGCCCACACAAGAGTCACATTGAACACTAGTTATTGTTATCAAAGCTGTATTACTGTCATTGATATATGTTAAACACCACGGTAAGGCAATTCAGTCGGTAGAGTGCTCGCTCCGTATGTGGAAGTTCGATGTTCGAACCGAGGCTGGGTCTGTCAACGTCTTGAAAAAGGTAATGACTTCTTTCGCCAATCACTCTGCATTTAGAAATGGAAGTCACGAGCTCCTTCGGGAAAGACCTTAAAAACCTTCATGGTCGACATGACAAGCTAAATTACCCACATTGCCCTGAGACCACTAAAAAGGTAAATAATTCTTGCCATTCAACTGGTAATGTCTCGATATAAGCGGAATATTTCTAAGTGGACTGTTATACCGCTTCCATTCCATCATTTTGTCATTTCTTGTATCTTTAGTTTTTATTGGGGAAACAAGAAAACCAAATTATGTTCATCTGTAACTTACATTTCATGTTTGCCACCATTTCTGCAAAAAAAGAAAGAAAAAAGATCTTTATTTAAGATATCCTTTTATAAAAATCATTGAATTATATAAGTAATAAATATATGTATTAAAAAGATATAGACGCTTTAGATCCGACCTAATTTAGAATTTGATTGTTTTTTTTCAAAATTAGGTTTACTTTTTTATTGAAATCTGTAAAATCTAAAACGATAAACGAATAAACAAATGCTATTTTGAATAAGTGAGTTATACATATATATATAATATTGTTTATAAAACAGTTTCTGAAATTGTGTAATGATAATTATATGGATTTAAAGAAACCATTCAGCTTTGATTACCACTATGGTACTCGCTTCGTATGTCGGGGTTTAACACCTTTCGTTCCTGACCAAGACTTAAAAATTGCGATTGTTCTTTTACCAAGCACTTGGCATTAGGAAATAAAAGACCGGTGACCTTATAACGATGTTCTGTGTCACGATAATTGTAGCACTCTAAAGGCCTTTATTTCATTGCAAAGGTCGAAATTTCAGCAACTTCTTCAATCGCTGGTAACGGCATCAACCATTACACGCGTTCTATTATAAAGTTACAAGTATCTATAGTGAAAATAGTTTATGCTGAGAAGTCCTTTTTAGATAGTACAGAAGCGTACTCCAAAATCTATTTGGGGTTGTAAGAAATGTCTTTTGATGCTATGTACCTTTTCATTGTAAAAATATTAGAATAAGAAATTAGGTTTAATCGAACTACTCCGATATTGACATAAAACAGTTGCCGTACAAAATTCCCCAAGACGATGATAATAATAACTAAACATGTCCGATCCGAGCAGCACTAGAAGACTGTAAAGGAGCCATCACCTCTACCAGCACCGCTCGGACCGAAATGGCAGAAATCCAAATATTTTGAAGACATATTTTTATCTTCAAATTTAAAATAAATCTATATATGTGATAGCAATAGGACCAGGGCTCGAGCGCGGACATTCCAATGCTAGCACGATGGTCTTGTTCACTGGGCAACTCGGTCACTTTTCACGCTCAGACTGACACTTACATTTGAAAATCAAACATCTATTGTAGTTACGCTTTGTAATATTATCGGATACATTTAAATACTGAACATAACATTAAGAACTTGTATGCAAAATTCTGTAAGTTCCTGTTTAAGAAGACAAACTAGATTAATTTTATTTCCAATCCATTTATCGAACAATTTGATTGACAATAATCACTTCATGTATTCCCAAGTCGAACATACCACGATATAAATTAAAAACTAGTGCAGTCTCTTTAGAAATACCCCTGTCCCAAACATTGCCAAGTCGGACGGACAGAAGGACACTAAGTTTGATATGAACACATATTTTTGGTTTTCGTTTGTGTCAATTTGATAAAAATTCATCGTTAGCCATGGATGATGCGAAACGGACAATTCCAATATAACCCTAAACATCGTTTAAGGGAGGTACACTGTATGATAAAATGTGAAACAGAATTATACATACCTTCCAAAGCTGCGACCCTTGCCGGTATTCCCCCAGCCTCTGACGCACTCATTTCCGTGTTAAGCATAACCGAAGTTATGAACAAGATAACAATGTTTGTAGACATCATCGTCAATATAACAATGGCGGCAGTGAAGTATTTGTTAGAAAAAAGGATATGGTATACTACGTTCCTGAATTAAGAGATTTAAAACAATCATTTAACTGAATTCGTGCTTGTCTGCTATTAAAACTGATGTTGACTGGAGTGGATTGAAGTTATGGTGTTTTGTGCCCTAAAACAAATGTTTAATCTATGTTTCAGGCTATTGGTGTGTGATTATGTGGAAAACCAGAGTAACCGGAGAAAACCACGGACCTTAAGCAAACGAACTGTGACATTCTCTATGGCTAGGAGTAATCCTAGCAGGGTTTTATCCAATGTATTGAGCACGTGGATATATGTATACTGGGGATTTCGTCTCCTGTGTATGATAACCCATGCTCTGCACCACGTGTATTGTACGAGAAACCTCATTCACTACATAAACCATCAGAAAAATTCAAACGATAAAACTTTAACAATTTCACCTACAGCTGGTGGATTCTCAATATGAGTTAAATTAACTTAAAATTGACTCAAAACTCAGTTTAAATTTTACATTTTCAATATAAATAAAAAAAGAAATCAAAAGAAAAACTCACCTTTTCGTCCAAGTCTTCAAGGAGATCAAATTGCAATTCATCTGACGATGCAAGCTTATATGTTTATATAGAATAAATTTACGTGGGTGAAATTTACGTAAAAATGATCGTTTTTCTTCAACCAATCACGGTTGGTGTGTCACTTCATGATTTATTTATTTTGTATTATTTTTTCGTCTTTTTACTTATTTACTGTTCATTTGTTTAAATCAAAAATACTTTTTAAATACTTCTCGTTAATAACCATTACAGCTTTTATTATATTTCTTTATTAAATATCCTTTCGTACTGCCAACCCCATTTATAAAACCAAAACCTGGCTAAACAAAGGGTTACAATTAACCGAGGGCTTACAGAATAAATGCATTTCATATGGGCCCATCGTAAAATACGTGCATTGTATACTATGTGATTGTATTATTAAAAACAAAACAAACATACCAATCCTTGTCAAAATCAGAATGCCAAAGCAAAGTAAAAACAAACATACCAATCCATGTCCAAATCACAATACCAAAGCAAGGTTAAAAAACATATCAATCCATGTCGAAATCACATTCCCGAAGCAAATTTAACAAAAATACTAATCCATGTCCAAATCACAATCCCAAAGCAAATAAAAAGCAAACATACCAGGCCATGTCCAAAAACCAATACCAAAACCAAAGTAAAAACAAACATACCAATCCATGTCCACATCACAGTACCAAAGCAAATTGAAAACAAACATACCAATCCATGTCCAAATCACAATCCCAACGCAAAGTCAAAACAAACATCCATACCACAGTCCCAAAGCAAAGTCAAAACAAACATAGCAATTAATGTCCAAACCATAATCCCAAAACAAAGTAAAAACAAACATACCAATCCATGTCCAAATCACAATCCCAAAACAAAGTAAAAACAAACATACCAATCCATGTCCAAATCACAATCCCAAAACAAAGTAAAAACAAAAATACAAATCCATGTCCCAATCGCAATCACAAAACAAAGTAAAAACTAACATACCAATCCATGTCCAAATCACAATCCCAAAGCAAAGTAAAAACAAACATACCAATCCATGTCCAAATTACAATCCCAAAGCAAAGTTAAAGCAAACATACCAATCCATGTCCAAACCACAGTCCCAAAGCAAAGTCAAAACAAACATACCAATCCATGTCCAAATCACAATCCCAAAGCAAAGCATAAATTTTGAAGCTGGCAAATTAGGTAAACACGTTGACTTCCACCAAAGTAGTGACGCCGGGTGCTGTGGAAGGTTAAGCACCTCATGTTTAGATAGCTGTACCCGCCAAGTTTGTAATCTGAGTTTTACCAAGTTTTACGTCCATGTCAAGTTTATTTCACTCATATTTAGAAGTCACAAGCTGTGGGTGAGTTTTAGCACCTCCTGTTTAGCTAGCTACACTTCTCACGTTAAAACGGTATTCAAACGCATCTGTTGACACCATTTTTTGTATTAGGTGCTGGTTCAAGTAAAAAACAAACCAGTTTTTAACACATTTCTGTTGTCTTGTTTGATAGTTTAAACCTTTGGTTTTTCGTTGGATGTCTTTGGATATGCGTGTATTATTGTGATAATTTATAAGTTTGTGTGCAATAAATATACTTGTAGTTGTTAATCATTAAAATATGTATAAATGACCAATACTATCCAACTTGGATTGCAGACTTGAACAGTTGTTTTCATCTTTGTTTTATTTCTTTTGTAAAAGGAATTTTGTTTTGAATCATATATGAACTATAATTTCAATGTTAATATATTGACAAAATTACGTAGTGTGACTCATTTATTAAATGCGGAAACAGGACATTTTGATGGAATTCCAAGAGATCAATGTTTGTGTAGATGTTGTAACATGAACTGTGTTGAAACAGAGTATCATTTTGTTCCGGTATCAGAGAACAAGCCTTTTACCACTTTATTTTCATTTTTTTAAAACAAATACAACCGTATAACTTTATTTAGAGCAGTCTCAGAAATACCAACTTCAAAACTGTGTAAATATCTGACAGAGGCATGGGAAACAAGAACTATCTTAATGACATAATTTATTATTACATGTTATAATAATAATAATTATAATAATTATAATAATAACTAGAGTTGTAATTGTGGCAAGCACAATGTCGAAAGTCGTCTCCCATCTCACGACATTTTTGTTGGAATTTTAAAAAAAATCACGCGGGTAATTTTAGACATTTATATTGGGAAAAGCAAAAGGTTGTATACAAATTAATGAAATGCTATGGCAACGGAAATCATTTTAAAAAGAAAAAAATTACTGAAAGTGCAAGACAATATTGTAAATTTTCAATAAGTTTCGATGGCAACGGTAGCTATATTGGATTTTGTCGATATTGTAATTTTTCCATTGGAATCGAAATCTAGTACTCCTGATGCTAGACATAATCCTATAAAATTTCATGAAAATTGGGCTAACAGTTATCGAAAAATGGATTTTAAGGTTTTGAGAATTCGACATGTTTCCATAGGTAGCGGTGGTCATTTTGGAAATTTAAATCTTTAAATTAAGTTCTAAGCTTGCAGGTTGCTTTACAACCCTTCTGTAAAAGTTCATTTAATTTTAAGCACTTGAAATTTTTCCGCCTTTTTCCATTTCCATTGCAACGGCGGCCATTTTGGAAATTTTTATTCTGCATGTGATAATCTACTGAATTTGAGTGACAACCTTGTAAAGTTTCTGTAAGTTTCGATAAAAATCTTTTGTTTATGTTTCTATGGTAACGGCAGTCATATTTGATTTTTTTATATCGGTTATCGAGAAAAATGGGGTTTACGGTTTTGATACCTTTACCTGTTTCGATGGTAATGGGACCCATGTTGGAAATTGAAATTGTGGATTGCACATCTACATGATTAATACATTATTGCTATGAAGTTTCATTGAGAGTGAGTGAGACATTTCTGAAAAAGGGGAAGATAAGCGTACGAAAAGTGAAATAATATACAGTCCAACCTGTGTTAAAGGCCACCTCTATATAAGGGCCACCTGTCTATAAAGGCCAGTTTCAATTCCTCCCGAGCCATTTTACTCTTTATTTAACCTCTATATAAGGGCCACTGTTCAACTGAGCCAGAGGCCACCCTATGTTTGTACAAAATGGCTCATGAACCTGTCTATAAAGGCCACTTTTTATTCGAATTTTGGGGACAAGTTTTGTTATAGTTTCTAAAAATTTGTGCAAAAATGTTAAGCCATGTAGTTTTTTAAAAATCTTGAAGCTAAAATTAGATTTTAAACATTGATTATTTAACTTTAAACCATTGATCATTAAACTAAGCACATGTAACCAAATCTGTATGTTGATAAGAAAAGAATTTTTAAAAGTATATTTTAGAAACTTTTTTAAAAACTTAAAAAAAATCTTCAGTCATTTATCCTCATGTCAACAAATGAAGCCATAAAGCACTAAGGATAGATTATTACTCATTATTAATTATGATACATATACTATTTTCTATTGTTTTTATTACTGGCTCCTACCTATTAAAGAAAACATGTCTTTATTTAAGATATGTGTATATACTTGGTGATTTTTAAGGTTTTTTTTCAAAGATTGATAAATAGTGTGGTCAGAAGATTTTCTTTAATTGTTTTCAAAGAAATTATTCTGTTAAAATTAGCTAATGCCTTCTTTGTAACAGAAATTTTAACAAATAAAATAAAAAAATTAGAACTGCTCACTATTTTTCCAACTAATATTTATATTGATGTCATAACTGGATTTACAAACCTCTATATAAAGGCAAGCTGTCCATAAGGGCAACTTTTGCAACTTCCCCGAGTGGCCCTTATAGACAGGTTAGACTGTAATAAAAAAAATGGAGAAAAGAGAAGTAACGGAATAAGGACAATAAGTCTACCACACACAATGTGGTGGGAGAATTAATAATAATAACACTGGCTATATTTGATGTTGTTCTCTGACGTTCCTGTTGTATTATATTGTTTTGTATGCCATATCATGTACTTTATGCTGATGCAATAATCATACATTTTTATAACATATACCAAGTCAATTTTATTACATTTTACATTGAATTACATTAAATTATCAATTCAATACAAAAATATGGATGAGATTTTAAATATAAGAAATGATCTTAGATTTGAAAAAAGGTACTAACACTTCCATAGCATCTGACCTCACTTTCCTGGTGGAAGACCACTTGTTTAACGTAAATAAGTGAATTGTCAGTTTTAAAAAATTCACTTTGCTTTTGGATTGTGATTTGTTTTTGTTTTGCACACACACACACACACACACACACACACACACACACACTGTTTTTTATTTATTGATGTTTTATGCCATTTAAATAAACAGCGATTTGAATAATAGGTTGTGTAATAAAAAAACCAAAAACAAAAATACTAATTCATGTCCGAATCACAAAGTAAAAACTTTAGAACTGACAAGTTAGGTAAGACAGGTGAACTTCCACCAGGGAAGTGAGGCCAGGTGCTCCGGGAGGGTAAGCACTTCATGTTTAGCTGCCTACAGCCGTCACATGTGTAAATAAAATTTAAAGTGAAAGAAACATGGAACTATGGGACGTCAAATATATCCAGCGTAATTCTGGACACGGCGGCATCATACTTATCAACAATACTGTGATGACGTGTGTAACAAATTTGAATTATTGATATTAAAACTAGGTCGATGACAAGATTGTTTTTAACATACCTATGTTAGCAAGTAACTAAATGATATATAAAAACATTTTATTTAATTAAAAAGGTTTCCTTATTGACAAACATTTTATGAAATTGTTTCCTTGTAAATATATATGACATAACCTATTAAAAATTATGTCAAGGGTAATGAGTCAAACAACAAAAACTATCATCAACGGTTGCTTTTGTCCGCTTTACATGTAAACCTCTAATCAAAAACAACTTTTCATAATTTTGATAAATTCAAATATTGTAGAAATGAGAATTATATTTCTTTGTAAAACGAGATAAATCAAATCAAGTTACAGATGACACATATATTTTGTTACCTATTTTTTAAACTATTTTTCCAAAACAATTTCTGGTTCTGCAAAATTAAAACGAATTTAGTAATAATTACAACCACTGGGCTGGATATCTGTTTGTAGATTTAATATCCCAAAGCTATTGTTAATATATATAACCCGTATACATTGTTTATCAACATTATCTATCTACTGCGGTGTTTTTCATTCTTCAACAACTACGCTATGCTAACTCGCTGAAAGTAAAATAGATTTGATGAAATACATTTTGGTCCTATTTTTCTCATTTCAAAATCTTAAAAAATATTTGTATTTTCACAATTTTGGCCCGAGCACTTCTGATGAATTTTATTTCGAAATTGCTGTCTGGTGCTGTAAAATTACAACAGTAATTAGTAGTAATTAACATGTATGAATTATTTGCTTTTCTGATGAAGCAAATTACTTGTCTCATTAAGCGTTCTACTGACATGATTCTAACCATTATCTACGTCATAGAAATGGACAAAATGGCCAAGGAAAATGGATTACGATTTGGACAGGCAACAAACAAAAATTTTTGAATGAAACAATCATAAAAACAAGGCAACGGCCAAGATATTTATAGAGTATTATCACATTGAGAAAAACCTAAATACCGATTTAAAAATGATTTTGTCGCCCTAAGTAAATGAATGTCTATCCCATTTCCTATCAATTACTCGTATGTATAATTGTTATGCGAGTCTACATACAATTCTACCCAAAATATAAAATTTCGTAATGGTAAAATAACAGAATTTTGACATTTTGTCCAACACTGCAAAATTAGCATAGCCAATTAAACCACATGTCCCAATTCTTTCATTTTTTCCATAACAAAATGTTAATATTATTTTTTTCTCAATATGAAAATTATACAGTACAGACCTGTCGAAAATTTAACACTAAGCTAACAAAAAGTAGTCACCTACCGAGTCCCCGAGATAGGGAAATCTAGTGATCGAAAACTGTCTAGAGATATATAACTGCAAAAAGCTGTGTAAATGTAGCTAACGAGGGGCCGAGATACCTACTAGTTCGTTATCTTAACGTTAAACTTTCGTCAAGTCTACTGTATTTCAAAAATTCTGAGATCCATACTTTTACAACCGTAGCGATAAGCATCGCAATAGTGTAGGAATGCAAATATCTTTGACTTTTACGTCACTGAAAGTCGATTCTTTCATACAAAATAATTAGAAACAGTCTGACCAATCAAATGCTCAAAAGAATGGAGAATCGAATTTTAAAATATTTTTTAGAATTAAGTTGCTTTAGTTTTTTCTCGGATGTACATATTGTAACCATCGCATCATCATTCCTCTCTATTGTGACGATATTTGTGTGATGACTGGATGATTTTTGTATGTTAAGTATGAATGATTTTAGAATGAATGGTTTTTGGAATGAATGGATGAGTTTAGTATGAATGATTTTTGGAATGAATGGATGAGTTTAGTATGAATGATTTTTGGAATGAATGGACGAGTTTAGTATGAATGATTTTTGAATGAATGGCCTTAACATGTCCTCTTTTAATGTTAGATTTTAAGTAGTTTGTTCTTAAATTTTAAAGTTAAAATGTTTATCATCAGCCATGACATTAATTGGGTCATTATTTACAGTTAAAGGAGTAACAGTTATTATTATTCAGATTTTAAATGTTTTATTGTACTGACGGCAATAGTGTCATATTATTTTACTATGTCTATGTCACGTTGACTTCTAAACGTAAACAAAGATCGATTTTATTATGTTTACTTCATAATCACAAAGTTTTGTATTTGCTGAAGTACTAACATTAATGTAGCTTCATTGTGTTGCAAATATTGCTAACTGGAAAGACTTTTGTTGGTGTTTAAGCTATTTTTTATTACTGTTGTTAAACACATGTTTACAGTTGCCGCCATTGTTGATCGGTGACCTTACAAGCGAGTACTTCCGGTTCACTGTCAGATTTTTCGTCTGCATAAGTCCAGAGTTTATAAATTTGTAAAATCGAGTAAAAATCAGAATTTAGGTAATAAGTCATAATTTTTGGATAGAAATTTGTATTTATATGTTTATCATTCCGTACAAGTCAGTTTTCATGTATTTAAAGCAATATTAATAAGTTACAGAACATTTTCTGTGACCCCTGTTACAACCCCAGTACAATCCCTGTTTCAACCCCTGTTTCAGATCCCAGTTTCCAGTATCAAACCCCTGTTTCACTGAAGTTGTCATAGTAACTGACTGGAGTATAAAAAGGAACACGGATTTGAAACTGGGCTCTTTGTCTTCAGAACAACCAGACACTACACATTATTTTGATTTTACTAGTTTAGGTACTTATTTTATTTTTGGAGCCTATTTAATTTTAGAGAATATTTTTGGTTTAAAAGAGTATTTAAATAATTATCTATTTGACTAAAATTCCAGACAATTATCTGGAAACCTGTCAAATTAAATCATATTGAAATTCATTTATTTAAAGTGAAATATGGACAATGTCAGATTTGACACATGTGTTATTTTAGGGTTATTTTAGGAGTCAAAAAGGGAAATAATTAATTCTAATATTTAAACTTAACCTACGTATTGAAGAATCTCTCGAAATATATCTACAGTATTTTGGCACATTTAGATAAATTTTCTAAATCTATACCAGAGTACTGAACTATTTATTTCTTTAAAATATTATTAAGTTGGTTAGTCAGTGTGAACTTTGGGTCTTTACTAAGCAGTAATATTTATCTGATACAAATTGTTCTAATTTATTTGTGAATTAATGTGAAGCTGTATCTTATGCTGATTATTTATTTGTGATATTGGTTATTTAATAAATCATTTAAACAGTCAAATTATATGAATCCATTATTTATTTTATTTAAGTATGTAATATAAACCACTTGGTCGTTACATATAATTTTGGGGGCTCGTCCGGGATCTAATTTTCTTATCAGGTCCAGTGATATGAATCCAGGTTTACAACTTACATGGTTAGCCTGTTCATAATATAGATTTTTTTCAAGTGATTTGGTTCATTAAAGTGGTTCATAAAAAATATACAGGTTGTTCACAGATTTGGTCCATAGGTTTATTTGGTTTGCAATTTTGGTTTAGTAATTGGTTTTGTAAGGATTGATCAGTTGTTTCTACATCCTTGTAATTTAAGTGATAACTTGTGAGTCAGATACTTGCTAATGCTGCAAGTTGTATTTACTTGCTAAAATTCACTTTTGAGTATTAAGGTAACATAGTTTTCCATTCGTGTAGTGTTTTTTTTTATTATTGTCAATTTAGCGAAAAACTAGAAGTTAAGCTTACTTTTAAACATTCGCTAGGTCAGTTAAATTAATTTTTGTAAGAGTTGTAAAGGTTTATAATAAGTATATTAATTCAGTATAAAGTTCCACTCAAATACCATGACAAAACGTTCAAGACGATTACGTGAGCAAAAACAAAGAGCCCATCAGAATGATTTTTCTGATGTAAATTTTGAAGAAGATCATGCCACTGGTGATCAGACTTCTCCCAAGACACAAGGAGTAGACAAAGTGCCAGGGGTTACCGTACACATTTCCACACCTTTGGGTTCACCAATCAGACCTGCAGTAGACAGACACACTGGTAATGCACTTTTTGATGATGTTCCACAGAATGGTTCAAATACCACTATTATCCAAGTAGACACTCACCGAATACAAGTTTGGAACCTCTTCATGGTCTGTTTGAATTGTTTCAAGAGGGAATAAAAAGTAACCAGTCCATCTTACATGAAGGAATGAAGAATTTACAGGAAGGAATGAAGAGCAACCAGGTCATCTTACAAGGTCAACAAACGGTCTTAGAGACAATTGGGGAGAGTATGAAATCTATTGCCAGTACTGTACAGTTATTAAGTAAACCGAGAAACAGAGAAAACAATGAGATATAAGACCAAGCAGGATAACTGATACAGTATCCATACAAAAGAGCAAAATCAATATGAACCAACACAATCAAAATCAAGGTCACAAACTGGTTGTGATGTAACTGGGAAGAGAATCAAGAATTTAACCCAAAATATAAGTTCAGATGATAGCCAGGTTGAAATCAGTGACAACAGTGAGTCAGAACTATCTGATTCTAATGTAAGTTCGGGCAGTCTAAACAGCAGGACTGTTAGCAAAAGAAGATCAACTACATACCAGACAACCAATAAATTGCCTCCTTTTTCAGGGAAAGAATCATGGAAAGTGTGGTTTGGAAGATTTAAAGTTATTGCTGAAAGAAATAGATGGAATCCAGAGACGTGCTTAGATGAACTATTACCAAGGCTACATGGCAATGCGGCAGAATTTGTTTTTGAAAACTGTCTGAAGAAACAACCAGAAATTACCGCAGACTTATTAGAGAGCTAAATAACAGATACCGGGTTGTTGAGAATAAGAAGACGTATGCTGCACAGTTAAGTAGAAGGAACCAAAAGCCAAATGAAAGTGTAGAAGAGTATGCAGCTGAACTTAAGAGACTTTACGATAAAGCTCACTCAAATAGAGACTTCAAGACGAGACAAGAAGACTTACTGAGAAGATTCTTCGATGGGTTAAATAATGAAAGGGCTAGTTTTGAAGTAGAGTTCCACAAAGAACCAATAGATATTGATCAGGCTGTGTTTTATGTTGTGAATTATGAAGAAACAAGACGTAAAGTTTACAACAGTGAAGATAGTGACAGACGACATTCTAGAAAGATAAGACGATCAAGAAGGACAAGCTGGGATGCAGATTATAACTCATCTAGTGATGAAGACCAATATTCCGACAAGAAAAACAGAATTCTGCTAGACAGGTAATTTCAAAACAGAAATCTGAGGTAAAACCAAATAAAGAAGTGCGATTTAATGTAAAACAAAAGAGTTCTAGTGATAAAACTATAAAGAATGAAGACAGACAGACCAAGATGCCAACCTTAACCAGAAAAATACTTCAGTAGATTCAAAAACAATAGATGACATGAATAATGTGAAACAAGAGCTGCTACAAATGATAAGAAATGAATTACAAGAAAACCAGAGGTCGGGTACCACAGACATAGGACGATTTGTAAGACAACAAAAGTATCCTGTTACATGCTGCTATAGGTGTGGGAAACCTGGTCATTTTATGAGGGACTGCCAAAATCAGATACCACCTATGCGAAATCAGCCAATCTCTGAAAGCGGCTTTAATGTTAGGGCTCCAGTTTTTCAACCATCATATGTTGCTTCAAATAACAGCAATTTACAACCACACTATTATCGGGGAAAGCAAACAGAGAGTTTTAGTCACCAGCCTAATGGAGGATTTACAAATCCAGTAGTAATGGATCCTAACCAGGTGGTTCAGAATAGCGGAGGAACAGACACTTTAAACTTCCAAAGGTCCAACCAAGTGGTCAGGGAAAGACCTCAGGTGTAGATACTGACCACAACGCGACACAGTTACAAGATTCTGCAACTACGGAAACTATAAATGTACGTCGTAGAAGACTAAATGATGATGGGGTTTATATTGAAGGAGAAGTTCAGGGTGTAAAAATGATATTTACAGCCGACACAGGTGCAACAAAAACTGTATTATCTGATAGGGTATATAATAAAATTCCAGAACAGAGTAGACCAAAGCTGATGCCAACAGGAAGACTGGCAGGGGCAAGTGGAATCCCATTAGTAGAACATGGGAAAGCTACCTTTGAAATCCAGTTAGATGATTTGAAGATTCAACAAGAAATTATAGTAGCTGAAATAGCTGATGATGGGTTATTGGGAGTTGATATTCTACAAAATCATCCATTTGGTCCAGCTGACATCTTACTCAGTCAAGGAATAATAAAATTTGGAGACATTGATGTTAAGTGTTTTCAAGTTGGTATGCCTAGTCCAGTGAGGAAAGTAAGACTTGCTGATCATTATGAAATACCTGGGTATAGTGAAACCATAGTTGATGTTTTTGTTGACAATGATGAGGTGAGTGAAGAAAATAATAATTGTGTTATTATTGAACCCGCTGAGAATGTCGTAGATAGATATTCTATACTGATGCCAAATGTGGTCGTAAACACAGAGAAAATGTTACAGTGAAAGTCCGAGTCATGAATCCATTTCCTAATGCTGTTTCTATAAATCAAGATGTAGTCTTAGGTGTTGCTGAGTCCTGTGAATGTGTTACACAACTAGTTGAATCAGAAAATGATTTTGAAGATAATAATTTTAGTCAAACAAGAAGATTGAAACTTGATCAAATGGACAGATGTACAGTAGCAGATGAACCCACAGAGATAAAACAAGACAGATCTAGTATAACAAATATACCAGAACATTTAAAAGAACTTTATAAATCCTCGATAGAAAATAAGACTGAAACAGAATGTCAGGCAATAGCAGAATTATTGAAAAATCATCATGATACCTTTTCAAAAGACGACAATGACTTAGGTCTGACGCATCTAGTAGAGCATGTAATCGACACGAAAGATGCCAAGCCTATAAAGATACCTCCTCGAAGAGTACCAATAGCACTAGCACATGAAGAAAAGAAAGCTATTGAACAACTAGAGAACCAAGGTGTAATACAGCGATCTTCTTCTCCATGGTCATCTCCAATTGTACTTGTTAAAAAGAAAAATGGCATGATAAGGCCATGTGTTGACTATCGTGCACTCAACGCAGTAACAGTTAAAGATGCATTCCCGTTGCCAAGGATACAGGACTGTCTGGATGCCATGTCTGGTGCCAAACTTTTCAGCACCTTTGATCTTACATCTGGGTATAACCAGATCCCAGTAAAAAAGGAAGACATTGCTAAAACAGCTTTTGCCACTAAGTATGGTCTCTGGGAATTCAAAACAATGCCTTTTGGGGTTTGTAATGGGCCAAGCACATTTCAAAGAGCCATGGAAATTGCACTGAGTGGGTTACAATGGATCACAACACTCATATATCTCGATGACGTGGTGGTGTTTGGACCTAATTTTGAAGTACACATGGCAAGTAAAAGAGGTTCTTATCGCGTTAAGGCAGCAGGCTTCAAACTCAAACCTGAAAAATGTCAGTTGTTGCAACCAGAGGTTTATTTTCTTGGGCACATAGTAAGTGCAGATGGTGTTAGACCAAATCCAGATAATGTAACTAAGATATTACAAAGTAAAATTCCAAAAGATGTCACAGAGGTTAAGAGGTTATTAGGTATGGGTAGTTATTATAGGCGGTTTATTCAGGGGTTTTCTCAGATTGTACGTCCATTAACAGAACTAACAAAGAAAAACCATCCATTTATTTGGACTGATGAAAGTAATCAAGCTTTTGAAACATTAAAACAAGCTTTAGTCGGTGCAAATATTATGGCTAATCCGGCTGATGACGGTGAATTTATTCTCGATACTGATGCGTGTAATCATTCGATCGGTGCAGTATTAAGTCAGATACAGAACGGTCAAGAACGTGTGATCGCATATGGCAGTAGAACTCTTAACAAAGCTGAGTGTAATTACTGCATTACCGATAAAGAACTTCTTGCAATTCGGTATTTTGCAGAATACTATCGCCAGTACCTTTTGGGTAGACGGTTCAAAGCTCGAACTGATCATCAAGCCTTGAAATGGTATTTAGTTTGCGTGAACCGAAGGGACGGGTGGCAAGATGGATTGAAATTTTGTCTGATTATGACTTTATCATCGAATATCGCTGTGGTAACAAACATCAGAACGCAGATTTTATGTCGCGTTGCGAGAATCCGCGAGATTGCCACTGTTCAGAAACGGATAATTTGGAACCGCTACGTTGTGGTCCATGTAAGAAGTGTCGAAGAAGAAGTGAAGAAATGGTAAGCCAGTACAACAAAAAGAGAAATCAGTCAAATTCTAAAACAGAAAGTACTGAAGACACAAGTTCAGAAGTTAGTAATTGTGCCACAACTGAAGTTACTAGGACAGTTACCACCAGATCTCAAACCAGACGTGAAGAATCAGAAACACAGAGGAATTTTTGTGGAGGTTTGACCCCAATACAGTTGCAAAAAATGCAAAAGGATGATCCAGAACTTGGTTGGTGTATCAATGGGTTGTCCTTGAACAACGACCTGAATATTCAGAGGTTGTTAAAGAGAGTACAGCTCTACGCCATTACTGGCATTCTTATGCATCACTTTGCATTGATAATGGCTTATTAAAACGAAGATTTTATCGCAAAGATGGAACCGGTGATCATTTACAGTTGTTGGTACCTAGGTGTATTCAAAAGTCCATACTAAAACAAATGCATGATAATTTGCTAAGTGGACATTTGGGTCAGAAGAAAACCAAAGAAAAACTAATACAGAGATATTACTGGCATCAGTGTAGAGAAGATGTGAATCTATGGTGTCTAAGATGTGAAGAGTGTGCAAGAAATAAACTTCCCAGCAAAACTCCAAAAGCTTTACTAGGTGATATGAGAGTGGGTGCCCCATGGGACCGTTTAGGAATAGACATCCTGGGACCAGTGCCGGTTACACCAAGAAATAACCGTTACATTCTTCTTGTCACGGATTATTTCAGCAAATGGGTAGAACTTATTCCTATTCCAGATCAGAGTGCAGTAACTTGTGCTAATGCACTAGTGAAGGAGATCATTTGTAAATTTGGGTGTCCAATCTCCATCCACACTGACCAAGGAAGAATTTTGATGGCGAAATTTTTAAAGAATTGTGCAGGTTATTAGAAATTCATAAGACACGTACTACAGCAAGAAATCCGAAATGCAATGGGATGGTTGAACGTTTTAATAGGACACTTTTACGAATGATAAAAGCTTACTTGCGAGGTCAGCAAACAGAATGGGATAAAAACTTATCCTATCTTGCAGCAGCATACAGAGCAACACCCCACAGTTCTACACAGCTAACACCGAACCTTTTAATGTTTGGAAAAGAAGTTCGACTACCAGCAGAGTTGATGTATGGCAGCACTAAAATGACTGGCGGCGACATAACGTCATATGGGGAATATGTTGACCTCATGAAAGACAACCTACAGAAAGGCCATAAAGTAGCCAGACAACACCTTGAGAAAAATGCAAAGCGGCGGAAAGATTTATATGATGCCAATTCCAAAATAACAGTGGTGATGTGGTATGGTATCTTAACGAAACAAGAAAGCCTGGTATTTCGCCGAAGTTACAGCCAGCTTACATTGGCCCCTGTGTGATAGTTCAAAAGATTGACGATCTTCGATATAGGATTCGAACAGGAAAGAAGGAGACACACAAAGTTGTAAACCATAACAAATTGAAGAAGTATCAAGGGAATACAGTGCCAGGATGGATATTAGCAGTACAAAAGAAATTAAAGCAACATTAGTTTCATGTACAATTTTGTAACTTTGATCTGAAATAAAGAAATTATTTACTGAATATTATGAATGATATAAGATGCCAATTGGATAAATATTACTGCAATAATTAAATATTGTAATGCAATGTCTGAAATCAGTATAAAAATATGAGGGCGACCACACTTCACCTGACTGAATCAAACTTATAAATGTTGATACTAAGTAGAAATAACAATACTAAATACTTGTTTCTTGTATATTCAGAAGATGAAGTATCCCCTGGTTAGTAAGAGGGGAGAGCATATGAATGTGGCGGATGCAGGGTATATCAGGAGAGAAGAGTAACGTGGTCTCTCATTTTTACAACAATCACTGCCTACCTGATCAGATACCTTACAGATGTAAGATTTGTAATTTTAAATGTATAACAGAAAAAGAGCTTGTATCCCATGTGGGCTGGTACAGAGACCATAAGATCCTTATCCAAAGGAGAGAAAAGGACGGTCAATTCTTTAAGGAAGAAAACTTTATGATCAAAAGCCAAAACCCAAGACATTTGGAAGTAGGAAAGGATTTAATCAAGTTAGATATTAAGGAATCTGAGATTATATGGCAGGCAAGACAGAGGCCTTTAAAACAAAAAGAATCCAAGGAAACACAGAAAATTAAGACAGACAGTAAAGTTAAAGTAGATAGTGATGTGAAAATAGATAGTGAAGTAAAAGAACAGGAAATTAAACTAGACACTGACATTAAAACACAAGAGGTGAACACTCTTAGTGGTACAAAAGAACAGGACGTTATAAACATTATAAAGATACTAGAATTGTTTCTTTGTGTGATAACTTGTCAGACATATGTGTACCTTCACCCTTATTACCGCTGCATTCAAATGATCCCATGCCAACACTCAACTTGATAATTTTACCAGATACCGACAGTATTTTAGATGATATTTTAAATGGTTTTGAGGAAGAAGAGACAAATTTTAATCAGAAAGAAATTAATCAAGAATCCAATAGAAAAGACACACTAAACTCAGTTCCCACTTCAGTTCCCACTTCAGTATCAACTTCATCATCATCGTCATCATCATCATCATCAACTTCATCATCATCATCATCATCATCATCATCATCATCGTCTTCATCATTAACAAATCGCCATCTAATAGGACTAGTTAAAGAACAACAAAAAACCAACGACTTACTACAAAATGTGATAAAACAATTAGAAGACAACAATAAACATATCTATTGGCTTTCGAGAAAATTTCAAAATCAGAACAAATCGATCAGAGAAGAATGGACATTCTACCAAACATCAAAACATTCTTAAATCAGAAGTTTAATAACCACGAAAGAAGATATTACCCATACCGAAATTCCAACTCAACACTCCATCGTAGACAGATCAGACACAAATCATCAACGCAACAGAGAAAAGAAAACACCCACCATTGAAATCTTCCATATCCTTTTTGAAATAAGTAAATACACTGTAATAATATTTTATCTAATTAGATATTTTGCTTGTATCCAGGTTAAAAACATAAGAATATCATTAATAATTCATTAAATCATTTGTCATTACTATTCATGAGCAAGGTTATAAAAATATATTAGTCACCTTTTCACTTATATAGTGACACATTAGTCACCATTTTACTTATACAGTGACACAATAGTCACCATTTCACTTATATAGTGACACATTAGTCACCATTTCACTTATAGTGACACATTAGTCACCATTTCACTTATATAGTGACACATTAGTCACCATTTCACTTATAGTGACACATTAGTCACCATTTCACTTATATAGTGACACATTAGTCACCATTTCACTTATAGTGACACATTAGTCACCATTTCACTTATAGTGACACATTAGTCACCATTTCACTTAAATCGTGACACATTAGTCACCATTTCACTTATAGTGACACATTAGTCACCATTTCACTTGTTTGACGACATGTTTGTTAGTATTGTTTGTATTATATGCTACCTGACTTCATAATATATTAAATATTTGTATTTTACTATATATGTCATATTTGTTCAACAAAAATGTAACGACAAGTTATCATATTTTTCACATATTAGTATTATGAGCATTTGTAATGTATATAGCTAAACACAAAGATAAATTGATTTTTTTAATTGTTGTAAAGCAATGTTGAATGAAAAGGTTAAGTTTTTTTATTTGTCTTGAATTGTTATTGATATCAATAAGAAATATTTTATATCATTTGAATATGTATAGGATTCACTATAAAATTGGTTAAATCTTTGCTATATGAAGATGAGAAGTGAAAGCTCACTTTACCTTTATGTTTAATCCCTAGTCAAGACCATTCTTACAAAGTAAGCTTTGTAATACAATATTTGCTAAATTTTTTTTGTTGTTGTTAATGATTGTGGTTAGCAGTGTCATAATATTATTGTTGTTGTTGCCATATTTATGCGTAATTTATTGACTGAAGTTGTTATGTAGTAAATTTTTCTGCTATGTCAGTATGTAAAAAAAACTAGAACGAAGAAATGCATATTGTTGATGTCATTCATGTTTATCATTGTTCTACTTATACAGTTAGTGTTTCCGTTATTGTTAAATTGTGAGGACACAATTTTTTAAGGAGGGGCAAATGTGATGACTGGATGATTTTTGTATGTTAAGTATGAATGATTTTAGAATGAATGGTTTTTGGAATGAATGGATGAGTTTAGTATGAATGATTTTTGGAATGAATGGACGAGTTTAGTATGAATGATTTTTGGAATGAATGGATGAGTTTAGTATTAATGATTTTTGGAATGAATGGCCTTAACATGTCCTCTTTTAATGTTAGATTTTAAGTAGTTTGATGTTAAATTTTAAAGTTAAAATGTTTATCATCAGCCATGACATTAATTGGGTCATTATTTACAGTTAAAGGAGTAACGGTTATTATTATTCAGATTTTAAATGTTTTATTGTACTGACGGCAATAGTGTCATATTATTTTACTATGTCTATGTCACGTTGACTTCTAAACGTAAACAAAGATCGATTTTATTATGTTTACTTCATAATCACAAAGTTTTGTATTTGCTGAAGTACTAACATTAATGTAGCTTCATTGTGTTGCAAATATTGCTAACTGGAAAGACTTTTGTTGGTGTTTAAGCTATTTTTTTATTACTGTTGTTAAACACATGTTTACAGTTGCCGCCATTGTTGATCGGTGACCTTACAAGCGAGTACTTCCGGTTCACTGTCAGATTTTTCGTCTGCATAAGTCCAGAGTTTATAAATTTGTAAAATCGAGTAAAAATCAGAATTTAGGTAATAAGTCATAATTTTTGGATAGAAATTTGTATTTATATGTTTATCATTCCGTACAAGTCAGTTTTCATGTATTTAAAGCAATATTAATAAGTTACAGAACATTTTCTGTGACCCCTGTTACAACCCCAGTACAATCCCTGTTTCAACCCCTGTTTCAGAACCCAGTTTCCAGTATCAAACCCCTGTTTCACTGAAGTTGTCATAGTAACTGACTGGAGTATAAAAAGGAACACGGATTTGAAACTGGGCTCTTTGTCTTCAGAACAACCAGACACTACACATTATTTTGATTTTACTAGTTTAGGTACTTATTTTATTTTTGGAGCCTATTTAATTTTAGAGAATATTTTTGGTTTAAAAGAGTATTTAAATAATTATCTATTTGACTAAAATTCCAGACAATTATCTGGAAACCTGTCAAATTAAATCATATTGAAATTCATTTATTTAAAGTGAAATATGGACAATGTCAGATTTGACACATGTGTTATTTTAGGAGTCAAAAAGGGAAATAATTAATTCTAATATTTAAACTTAACCTACGTATTGAAGAATCTCTTGAAATATATCTACAGTATTTTGGCACATTTAGATAAATTTTCTAAATCTATACCAGAGTACTGAACTATTTATTTCTTTAAAATATTATTAAGTTGGTTTAGTCAGTGTGAACTTTGGGTCTTTACTAAGCAGTAATATTTATCTGATACAAATTGTTCTAATTTATTTGTGAATTAATGTGAAGCTGCATCTTATGCTGATTATTTATTTGTGATATTGGTTATTTAATAAATCATTTAAACAGTCAAAATTATATGAATCCATTATTTATTTTATTTAAGTATGTAACATAAACCACTTGGTCGTTACATTTGTAACAGTGGAATTCTCGCTTTATGCAACATCTTTATTTCATCTGTTCAAAAATAATCAGTAATAAAATATAATAAAAAATAAATACAAATGCACAATTAGTCATCGGTAACTTAACATGATACCAATAAAATACGGTCTCTCGGTGGACGAGTGGTCGAACGCCCACTCTCATAGACCACACGAAAAGATAGTTTTACAGATTCTTGTGCGAGTATGTTCAGATCTCTTGCCGAAGGTATGTACTTTCTATGGATATTCCTGTTTCCTTTTACCGTCCCAAAACTTATGGCATCAACATAAAAGAAGAATCTTAACTTGGTCCGATTATTTAACTACACTCCACTCCACCATCAAAGGACTGATTGCATTGATATTAACCAAAGGCTTAAGGCCCCACTAACAAATTACTGATTGATTGAATGTGTTTTTCCCAGGCAATAGTATTTCACTTATATCGAAACGTCGCCAGCTTTAGGCGAGGTTTCAGAAATTGTGGTCAGGACAATGTACAGGTTGTCGTGACACGGGGCATCGGAATTTAAGGTACCATCCGATAGACCTCGTGTCGAGTGCTTCGCAAAATAAGTCACAACTTATATTCAAGTTCAAATCAAAAACAAACATACTGTAGCCTGAGAGCCTCTAGCTCCATATGTTTTTGTTATTTGCTATGCACGTCCTCGTGTTCCGGGGGGGTTGTTCACGTTTTACTTTGTTTACATTAAGATAATTGTTACAAGTATGTTTAAATGCATTTTTCATAGTTACCATGTTGTTGTAAGAGTATTTAATACGTTCTTCTACTGTTAATGTTATTATTTCCATGTACATTTAGTACTTTTGTGACCACACGGTTCACAGTTGCCGTCATTTGCCGCCATTTTCCGGTCGAGGTCGTGTAACAGTTTTTAAGGTCATGACCTTACGTTATCCAATCACGTTGCATTTTGGGAACCTATTCCAGGTTACTAGGTCGGGTTGGTTCCCGTATCTATGGGTGGGTTCCATTGGTTCCCCTGGTATAAATACCACACCCAGCGTCCTTTTGGTTCAGTCGTGGTTCCATCTTTATTGTCAGACGACTCCCTGGTCTATTGAATTTGGATTTCTAAGGTGTGTATTCCCCAATGTGTTTACATCCCAGTTATTGACCCATAACAAATACCGTAATAGTTATCCCCAAACTAGTATGTTTACGTCGTTTGTACGTACGTTTTATTGGCGGCACATTCAAATATAGCCTGTTAGGTAGTTACTGCCTACCCATTATGCATTTTTAAGTACAAGTGTACTTATTATACCCCTGGGAGTTATATGTTTAGTGATCTATATTACCAGTATTTATGATGCATATTTTGTTAAATTGTTAATATAAATTATTAATATATTATTATTTATTACATAAACGTTATATATTTTTACTTCTGTCTTCTAGTGATTCTTTAATTATAAGGAATAGTCCCTAATATTCATCCTACACCCTCTGTAGTCGTGTATATGAGATAGAGAATTATACTTCCCTTAGTGAATTATATTCTAGTGGATATTAATAGCTTTATGCTATCCCAGTGCATGTGAGCAAGTGGCTCAAGAGAGGTACACGTAGTTGTACGTACTGATTCCATCAGTACCGATTCAGAAGTCCATTCCCAAATATATATAATTCTTATCTCATATATTCTGCTCGATCCCATACATGTATATATATAGTGGATTTAGTATCACAATATTATATTTTGCACTCCTCCTAGACATCTAGTCTCACATGGAATAGAATGTACTTAGACACGGTTACAGCTCAACTGAGTAACTTTATTTAACTGACTCGGATACCACATACTGTGTTTGATCTTAAGTGGTTTACCTCATTTTTGTACGATTAATGGTACAAAGTCCCTCGGTGAGATATTTGTACATGTCATGAGGGTATAAGTACCCCCTCACACGCTACAGTAGAAAAAGTTGGTGGCAGCGGTAAAGGATAATAATTTTTTTTAGTTTATTTTGTTTGTGGTGATCCGTGGAATTTATATTGTTCATTTTATGATATAAAATTGTCATGACCCATGTATGTTAGTGCATATTGAACCCATGTGAGATTTAGCGTCACTGCCAGTGGTATTTAGTTTTCTGAAATAAAAACTCAGACCCAGATTAAGTGCATATAATTTTTATTTTAAATTTTGCAATTCAGTATGGAAACTGAATCCCAATTAGTAAATTCGCATTCTATAGACCAGGATAATACTAATGTGAACACAACCAATATAAATACATGTGCAATTGATACAGTTACTACACCCATGACCTCAAATGGTACATTCCATTGCAATAATGATAGTCAAAGTGCAACCCAGTACACATCTCAGAATTATAGAAGTGTATCCCCAAGTGGTGAAGTTATGTTTAGACTTGATAATGAATATGGTAGTGGTGATTTTGAAATGAGAGATAATTTTGTTTGTAAAGAAGTGTTTGAAGGAGAAATAAATGCCCTTAAGGAAAACATTACTGAATTAGTAACCCTGATAAAGGAAGGTTTTATTGGAAATAATAATAATTCGAATCAATGTGTAAATGATCATGATAGGAGTCAAGATAGACCCAAAGGATGTGAGTCCTCTAGCAATATTGAAAGAGCGAATAATTCATTTTCAGGGGTTGGGAAAATGAATCCCAATTCTAGTAACAATCCAGTTAGTTTTTATATGGATACAAGTGTTGGTGGCTCGGCACAGACCATAGGTGAAAATGGAGCTAGTGTTGATGAGCCTGGGGAAAATGGTTCCCGGAGGGAAAATACACCCTCATATGGTATTCCACAATGTGCACTAGGTGGATCAAAATACCGTCCTTATCTCAAATCAGACGCGCAGTCAAAAATGAAAGGGGCTGGCGGGCATGATGCTGGGGGGACAAATATTCCTTACACACATAGGCAAACTGTGTGTAACGGAAATAACACTTGTAGTGATGATTTAAATACTGGAAGTAAATTAAGTGATTCTATAATACCCAATCAAGAGTTCAATGTGAATGTTCCAAATTTTAGGATTAATGGTTCAGTGAATAGTGAAATGTGGCATAGGGGAGGTAACTCTCACAGTTTTGAAGGGAACCAAATTGGACATAAGAAAGTACCCATCTTTGATGGCAAAACAAGTTGGAATGAATATTTTATTCAATTTGAAATGATAAGTGATATGAACAATTGGTCAATGGATAAGAGAGCATATGAGTTAGCAACTAGTTTAAAAGGGGAAGCCCTTGGGATTTTATCAGATTTAAATCCACAACATAGGAGAAATTATAATCAGTTGGTGATAGCACTTCAAAATAGATTCGAACCTACAAATCAAAGTGAATTGTATAGAACCCAGATGAAAAGTAGGATTCGAGGGAGAAATGAACAACTCCATGAGTTGGCCCAAGATATAAAGAGACTTGCTAGATTAGCTTACCCCCAGTTTAACATAGAAATGAGAGAAAGGTTAGCAAGAGAGTGTTTCACAGATGCTTTATGTGACCCTGACTTGGAATGGTCAATTTATCAAGGAAAACCCAACACCCTTGATGATGCCTTACAATTGGCTATGCAATATGAAACATTTCAATTAAGCCATAGACGTAGGTCAAACCCAAAACCTTCTGTTAGAATGCAGAAACAAGTTAATTTTAGTGTTCAGAATCAGAATAAAGATACTGAAAGTGACAGAGTCATGTCAGATGTATTAGGAAGGCTAGCTAGAATTGAAAATAGTGTAAAAAGTAGAAAAGCTACTGAGACCCGGTCAAGAGGCCCTATTGTCTGTTATTATTGTGGTAAATCTGGTCACTTTTCCAGGGATTGTTACCAGAAAAATAAGGATAGGAACAGTACTAATAGTACATGTAAAAATGGTGAAAATCCATTCCAAACAGTGAAAATAATAGTGTTCAAAGTCAGACTGTACCTTTAAACCAAAATTAGCTGAATGTGAGGGTCAAGATTCAGCTGTTAAAAATTTTGGACCCAACAAAATATATGAAATGGTTGGGAAAAGTAATCAAGATGCATTATTTCTTAAAGTGTGTGTATGTGGTGTTGAAGTTAATTGTTTAGTTGACACTGGTTCAACTTTAACTGTTTTGAACCCAAAACATTATTACGACATACCCAAAGAGAGTCGTCCCATGTTAGATAGGGAATGTGGTCAGATACGTGTGGCAGATGGTACTTTAGTGGAACCATTGGGTATAGCTGAGTTCCCTTTACTAATAGACGGAATTGAATTTTACCAAAATTATTAGTAGCTGATGTGGAAGTACCAGCAGTGTTAGGTTATGATTTCTTACATAAATATAAATGTAAAGTGGACCTTGAAACAGGTTCCATAATAATTAATGGGAAAGTGATAAAGTGTCAGTTAGAAAGTCAAATGGCTTCCATTTTTAAAGTTACATTAATGGAAAATGTAGTTGTACCACCCAAGAGTGAAATAATGTTACAGGGAAAAATAGCAGACTGTGTTAGGGAAGGAACAGATATTTTAATTGAATCTGTCAGCCAAAAATTGTGTGATAGAGGAATGTTAGTGGCTAGAGCAGTAGTAAAACCTAATGAAAATATGGTGCCAGTGAAACTTATTAATGTGTCATATAAACCCCAAACTATTTATAAAAATACCCTAATGGCTCAGGGAGAGGAGATTAAATGTTTGTGTGTAAATGAGGAACCAACAGTTAATAGAATTGCTTCAATCTCTTCTGATACCCAAGAAGAAAGTAAGCTACCTGATCATTTAGTAGGACTCTTTGAGTCCACTAAGCAAAATTTAAGTGCTGAACAACAAGCGGAAGTTAAAAGTTTACTTACTGAGTTTTCTAGTATTTTTGCAAAGTCCAAAACAGATTTGGGTCGTACCAACATTGTTCAACATAAAATTAACACAGGGGATACCCAACCCATTAAATTACACCCAAGGAGATTGCCATTATCTCAACACGAAATTGTTGACAAGGAAATTAAACGCATGTTGGAAAGTGATGTCATTGAACCGTCAAATTCACCCTGGTCTGCTCCAGTTACATTAGTGCGTAAGAAAGATAATTCTATAAGATTTTGTTTAGATTTTAGAGTTATAAATAAACATACTGTGAAAGATTCATATCCATTACCCCGGATTGATGATTCATTAGATGCACTTCGTGGATCTAAGTGGTTTTCTACTTGTGACCTTCAAAGTGGATATTGGCAGGTTGAAATGGACCCCAAAGATGCAGAGAAAACTGCTTTTGTAACTAAAGGGGGGCTCTATCAGTTTAAAACTTTACCGTTTGGACTGTGTAATGCTAGTGCTACATTTGAGCGTTTAATGGAACAAGTTTTAGTTGGCTTGCAGTGGGAATCTTGTTTAGTATATGTGGATGATGTGATTACATTTGCTGACGATTTTGAAACACATTTAATAAGACTAAGACAAGTGTTTGAAAGGCTTAAGAAAGCTGGTCTTAAAATAGCTCCCAAAAAGTGTCATTTGTTTAAACATAAAGTGATATTCTTAGGACATGAAGTATCCGATAAGGGGATTTCCCCAGATGAAGCTAAAATTGAGGCAATTAAGCTTTGGCCTCAACCCAAGAGTGTTAAGGATGTAAGATCATTTCTTGGCACATGTTCTTATTATAGGAAGTTTATTAAGAATTTCTCTGAAATAGCTAGACCCATGAATAAGTTATTAGAGAAACAAAATACATTTAAATGGACCCAGGAATGTCAAGATTCTTTTCAAACATTGAAGAATATTATGATGTCCAATGTAATATTAAGATACCCAGATATGAGTAAAGATTTCATCTTGGACACTGATGCCAGTGGTTATGGTCTAGGTGCTGTGTTATCGCAAATTCAAGATGGGAGGGAGGTTGTTATCAGTTTTTATAGTCGAAGTTTGACTAAAGCTGAACGACAATATTGTATTACCAGAAAAGAGTTATTAGCGGTAGTTGACTCAGTGAAACACTACCATCATTATTTATATGGTACTAAGTTCTTAGTAAGAACTGACCATGGTGCTTTAAATTGGTTAATGAGTTTTAAAAACCCCGAAGGTCAAGTTGCAAGGTGGATTGAAGTCTTATCAACTTATGATTTTCAAATCCAGCACCGTGCTGGGAGAATACATACAAATGCAGATGGTCTATCTAGACGCCCATGTGAACCGTGTATTTATTGTGAAAAATGTGAAATTCGTGAATTAAATTCCAATTTAAGAGAAAATGAATGTAGCGAACATAGGATTAATGTTTTAAATGCCCAAAGTGGACCCAGCACGGATTCACAAACACCTGAACCCATTCTTGAATCAAACTGGTTAAGTGAAAAATCAGGTGATGAGATTAGGCAAAGTCAAATGAATGACCCCATATTAAGAGAACTTATGCAGTGGAAAATGAATGGAGAGAGACCTAAATGGGAAGAAATTTCATCTCTTAATAGTAGTATTAAAACCTACTGGGCAAAATGGGACAGTATTGAGTTAATAAATGGTGTTTTATATAAAAACTATATAGATGAAGCTACTGAACTGGAGCTTAAACAATTGATTGTTCCCAAAGTTTATCAAAATGAAATATTACAAATGTTACATGATGACCCTTTAGCAGGACATTTAGGTATAAACCGTACAAAGGAGCGGTTATGTAGGAGATTTTATTGGGTAGGATATAATGATTTTATAAGAAGATATATTGACAAATGTAAACTTTGTCAATCCCGTAAGCGACCTAGTAAATCACTTAGGAGTCGTATGAAACAATATATTGTGGGGGCACCCATGGAAAGAGTAGCATTGGATATCATGGGACCATTACCTATGACCCATAAAGGCAATAAATACATATTAGTTGTGTCAGATTACTTTACTAGGTGGGCTGAAAGCTATGCTTTACCAAATCAGAAAGCGGAAACCGTAACCGATATTTTAGTAAAAGAGTTCATATGTCGTTATGGCATACCCAAACAAATCCATTCAGATCAAGGGAGACAATTTGAGTCTGAAATTTTTCAGTGTTTATGTAAAAAGTTTAAAATATATAAAACCAGAACTTCTCCTGGTAGACCCCAGAGTGATGGCTTAGTAGAGAGATTAAATAGGACTATTCAGGATATGTTGAGTAAATATGTTTGTAAAGATCAAAAAGATTGGGATGAATATTTGCCATATGTTATGTTTGCTTATAGATCATCAGTACAGGAAAGTTTGAGTGAAACTCCTGCGAGAATGATGTTGGGTAGAGAAGTTACTTTACCAATTGATATTGTATATGGGGAGCCCAATGTAAAATCACACGAAGTAGGGGGAGACAATCAACCAGAATATATTGAGGTCTTAGAAGAGAGAATGTGGCAAATTCATGATAAAGCTAGAGAACATATGATAAAAGCTAGTGATAGGCAAAAACGTAATTATGATATAAAAGCGAATGCACCAGATTTCAGGGTTGGTGATGTTGTGTTGTCAGTGAATAGTACAAATAGAAGAAATCTTTCCAAAAAGTTAAGATTGAGATGGGAAGGACCCTTTACTATTGTGAAAAAGTTATCTGATCTTGTGTTCAAAATACAGGCTAACTCAAAAGCTAAACCCAGAATAACCCATGCTGATAAACTGAAACCCTATTTTGGAAAGTGTAAGAGGTGGTTCAATACTGGTTTAAATGTTACTACTCGGTTCACTAAGTCGCCAAATTGAAGTAAACTAGTCGATAGTGGAAATGTATAACATGATGTTTAAAGATTGTTTATCTTATTTTTCAGAATATTTTTTGTTATATACCTATATATATATTTTCAATTATATATATATATTTATATACCAAATCCCATACGGACAACGATGTTACCATATTATTAAAACTTCGTCACCATGGACAAGAAAGACCCACCATACCAGTGTAATGACTGTGGCAGGAGATTTTTCACAAAGAAGCAACTGTCTAGACATATCCGTGACCATCATGGACCAACTTTATCGTGTTCTCTGTGTTCTTATTCCGTAGCTGCAAGTAGGGCATACCTGTATAAAAGACACTTGGAAAATGCACATGGCTATCCCTTGAAACCAACTAAATATACCGTCCCTATTTCTGAAACCACTTTGTCTACAAATGCTCATCAGGAAGACTCCAGGAAAGTTAAAGTGTTTACACCTGTGCAGTCACCAGACTTCTCCATTGAGTTGTTACTTGAACCTATATCTCCTCAGCCATTGTCTGACTCTGTTTTAAATACACCTAAGAAGCCTGTACCAATATTGTCTACTGAACCTAACTTTGACGCCATTGACTTTACCTCGTGCTTGGACGTACAAGTGAATCATTATAGTCCAATTTCTATGGATTCATCTGATGTTTTAGATTATGTATCCAGTGCATCTACTGTGTCTAACGTTTCATCTATAGTGACTGCTACTGTTTCTAAGTGCAATGACTCCACCACGTGTGTTCCAGTGTGTTTACCTTCTGTTCAGCCTACTGTTTTGCCATGTTCATCGTTGTCCAACATTCCGTCTATTGGACGTTTTAATATGCCAGTTCCTTCTTTTGTCGGCACACCGTTTATTCCACCAGCACATTCTGGACATTTACTTACTCCTGCTTATGGAAACTTTAATAATAATTTTGGATTTAGTTATAATGCATCTGAAGAACAGCCTCTGGATTTATCTTTAGCTTTGACACCAGAACCAATCATTCCATCTTCAGCTATACCCACAGAGACTACAAATGAAGTCATTGATGCTTGTTCATCAGTTGACCCTGCTCGTGTTTTCTTAGGAGCACCCAGCAGATATATTCCTGGACCAGTTTCTGAGGTTATATCTCGTACTCGCTTGAACTCAGAACAACGTCATGATTTATATAACTGTCATTTTATTCCCAATGGATTTGAAAGTGTGACCAAAGTGGAATCTTGTTCTTTGCCCGATGGCACCACTTATACTCTAAGAGACACCTGGACCGTGAAGCCATCATCATCTATCTCGCGTGATGCGTCTACACAAACCTATTAAAATAAAAATATACAAACTAATTTATTTACCCATGTGGATTTATATATCTATATAATTTGTGTGTTGAACTTATAAGAATAACTGTTTATCCTATGTAAGGATTAATAATATTATCATAATATTTGCAATTTGCAAATAACCCATAATAGTATGAACATTCAGTGGATTAATATTTTATTGTGTAATTATAGTGCACATGTTGGACAAATTCATCATTGGATTTATTTGGAATGTTAAAAGTGTATAAACACTTGCTTTTATGAATATGTACCAAGTGTTCTACATGGATTTATACCATATGGATTTGTACCGAGTGTTCTACATGGATTTATATCAATATGGATTTATACCAAGTGTTCTACATGGATTTATGTTCCATAAGGATTTATACCAAGTGTTCAATACGGATTTATACCAAGTGTTCAATACGGATTTATACCAAGTGTTCAATATGGATTTATACCAAGTGTTCAATATGGATTTATACCAAGTGTTCAATATGGATTTATACCAAGTGTTATACATGGATTTAAAGCAAGTGTATTTAGTGTATTTACACCATTATTAGCCATGAATGGATCATATCTTGGAATTTATGGATTATTACCTAGACCGAGACGATTCCATCCAAACAACTTTATCATTGGAGGATCAAGTGCCTGAAAGAGACATAAACATTATTTTTAAATGAATATTATTCATTTATTATTATTACATAAATGTATAAGTGACATTAGTACCGAAAGTGACATTTTAATTATTCATAAAGACAATAGTCAGTATTTATTCATAAATTATTGAAATGAACTCTATATTATTTTGCATGTTTGATAAATATTGATACTTATATGCTATGCACATTATTAACATATGATGAATGTAATGTTTATTTATTTTAGAATCTTCAAGATTGGTGAAATTATTGTTGTCCTGAATTCTGCTCAATTTTTAAGAGTTCCAATGTATTCTTAGAATATATCATATATTTTTGCTATGTTTCATAATCTTGAATATAAGTGAAAGTTCCTTTAAGTTCGAGGACGAACTTACATGGGAAGGGGGGTGTTGTAGCCTGAGAGCCTCTAGCTCCATATGTTTTTGTATTTGCTATGCACGTCCTCGTGTTCCGGGGGGGTTGTTCACGTTTTACTTTGTTTACATTAAGATAATTGTTACAAGTATGTTTAAATGCATTTTTCATAGTTACCATGTTGTTGTAAGAGTATTTAATACGTTCTTCTACTGTTAATGTTATTATTTCCATGTACATTTAGTACTTTTGTGACCACACGGTTCACAGTTGCCGTCATTTGCCGCCATTTTCCGGTCGAGGTCGTGTAACAGTTTTTAAGGTCATGACCTACGTTATCCAATCACGTTGCATTTTGGGAACCTATTCCAGGTTACTAGGTCGGGTTGGTTCCCGTATCTATGGGTGGGTTCCATTGGTTCCCCTGGTATAAATACCACACCCAGCGTCCTTTTGGTTCAGTCGTGGTTCCATCTTTATTGTCAGACGACTCCCTGGTCTATTGAATTTGGATTTCTAAGGTGTGTATTCCCCAATGTGTTTACATCCCAGTTATTGACCCATAACAAATACCGTAATAGTTATCCCAAACTAGTATGTTTACGTCGTTTGTACGTACGTTTTATTGGCGGCACATTCAAATATAGCCTGTTAGGTAGTTACTGCCTACCCATTATGCATTTAAGTACAAGTGTACTTATTATACCCCTGGGAGTTATATGTTTAGTGATCTATATTACCAGTATTTATGATGCATATTTTGTTAAATTGTTAATATAAATTATTAATATATTATTATTTATTACATAAACGTTATATATTTTTACTTCTGTCTTCTAGTGATTCTTTAATTATAAGGAATAGTCCCTAATATTCATCCTACACCCTCTGTAGTCGTGTATATGAGATAGAGAATTATACTTCCCTTAGTGAATTATATTCTAGTGGATATTAATAGCTTTATGCTATCCCAGTGCATGTGAGCAAGTGGCTCAAGAGAGGTACACGTAGTTGTACGTACTGATTCCATCAGTACCGATTCAGAAGTCCATTCCCAAATATATATAATTCTTATCTCATATATTCTGCTCGATCCCATACATATATATATATAGTGGATTTAGTATCACAATATTATATTTTACACTCCTCCTAGACGTCTAGTCTCACATGTAATAGAATGTACTTAGAGACGGTTACAGCTCAACTGAGTAACTTTATTTAACTGACTCGGATACCACATACTGTGTTTGATCTTAAGTGGTTTACCTCATTTTTGTACGATTAATGGTACAAAGTCCCTCGGTGAGATATTTGTACATGTCATGAGGGTATAAGTACCCCCTCACACGCTACAATACTAATCCACGACCTCGAACATACAAATCGAGCTTTGTCACAACATTTAACAAGTACACCATAGCCATATTTCATATCTTCCACCAGGATTTATGCAATTGTTAAATGTGTTTCAATAGCCATAAAACTGCTTTAAGGCCATGAAAAGCCTAGGTTTGCAATATCCAAGAGTCAACATTTACTTGTAATCCACTTCGTTGTATAAAGTCCCCGTAGTGAGAGTAAGGTCCACCATAGCGTATTAAATGTGAAACAAATGCATCATAAGTAGGAGAAGCAGGTGCATTGATATTTTCTATTTCTGCATAGATAAAGAAAATTCACATTGGAAAAATTTAAGACCTCGCGTTTTTCACACAACTTCAAATTTTCGTGGGGCTCATAATTGAGTTATACGTCTAAATATGAAGAACAAAAACAGCCGTATCTTTATTAAAAAACTTACTAGTCTATGATAGATAAACTTGTTTAGAGATGGAACGTCGTCTAAATATATCTGTATGTGGAGTTAAATGATTTTGCGACAGTCATCTCTCCAGATTAAACAAAGTTCTGCATTAACTCTATATCTCAAACAATTACGGACCAATATGCGGAAAATTGATTTAGTGCAAGCGGAGAAAAAACTTAGTCCCTTTCTGGTTTCAACGGGAGTGGACAAATAATAAAAAACAAACATACTAATCCATGTCCGAATCACAATCCAGAAGAAAAGTAAAATCTTTGGAACTTACAAGTCAGCCTAGACACGTGCACTTCCACCACGAAATTGAGGACAGGTTCTCTGAAAGGATAAGCACCTCCTTTTTACCTCGCGTCGCATGTGTAATCTAAATTGTGTGAAAGGAACATGGAGCTATAAGACGTCAAATATATATTCAAGCCAATCCTGGATATAAAGACATCAAACTTATCAACAATACTGTGATGACGGCCATAAAACTTTTTGAGGGCATTGATAAACCTAGGCTTGCAATATCCCTGAGTCAACAATTTATTTGCAAGCAAATTAACTACTATACTTTCACAAATTCAGTGCACATGGAAAATGCAAGAATCAAGTCCTATTTTCAAACAAACATACAAAAAATTGTCAAAACTTAATACAAAATATACTGACCTAATAGCAAAAAATGTTTTTCATTCATGAAAAAGCGAACTTAATTCTGTACATAGAGCAATTTTTAACTTTTTAACAAAACAACAAATATGACTATGTCAAAATTATCCCTTCTGTGCCTTCTTACTTGGAACAACTATAAACGTTAGGTCATAATTGGAATATTCATGATGATCACAACTGGAAAAAATCCGAAAACAATGACCTACCTGACCCTAAATGCCCTGATGTAACTTTGAATGAGGCCCAATTGGTGTATAAACTTGATCAAATTTCCAAAATTTTCGCAAAATTTTTCTATGTACAGTAGAACTGAACAATAAATTTTTTAATTAAAAATATAATTTGGTTAGGTCAATGCATTTTAAATGCATTTTATTGATAGTTTAATGGAAACATTTTCAATTAGAAGAATTAAATAATAAAAACCTTGTGCACTCAATTCATGGAAATACAGTAGACATTAGAATGTACTTGTAGACTATTCGGAATATATCATCTATGTATTTGTTTGCATAATGTTATATAAGATATTGGCGATGGTCATCTGTCTGTATATTGTGTTCATGGGCATGTTTTAATAATCTGTTAAATGCAATATTCATGATTGCAGATTTTGTTTTCTTGGGTAAATGTATCAGAATCTACAGTAGTTTTATATATGCATTCTTCTTGTGACTGTTTTGAGGGGAAAGTTGGATATAGTTAAGTTCGGATATGGTAATCTATCTGTGTATCGTGTTTAAATAGGTTAATGCTAAACAGAAAAATAAGAAAAGCTTAAGACAAACACATTTATCGAATTTTTAATAAACGTGTCACTTTTCCGGAAATTATGAAAAAAAAAAAAAAATAAAACAATAAAGATTAAAAGCTATATAGTTAGTAATAAACCTTAAAAATCAATTAAGCCAGATGAAAAATTGTAAATAAAATTAATTATACAATAATTGCAAATAACATTGACCTCGTATTTACCAAAGTCAGTTTGTGTGAAAAGTAAGTTCAGATGTCCTACAATATCTATCGCGGAATTTATGTAAGGTATGTTAAACACCTAAACTTCCGCCAGAGTAGTGAGGCCGGGAGCGCCGGATATATCTGAACTCATATTCGTCTTGTTGTTTGACATGTCAGCTTTATATGTCCAAAATAAATTTTTAATTTAATTAGTTAATTAAATGTCTAATTTTTTGTTAATCAAGTCACAATGTTTCCGTTTAAAAACTTATTTTTTTATGCTTTTGCTGAAAATCTGACTGTTTCCTTAATTTATTTTCCAAATAAGACAACAGTATACGTAATGACCTTTAATTCTACTATAAAAACATCGTGCATCATACCTTGCTGTGCATCTGCAAAAGTGTCCTGGTTGTTTGTAAAAACTACATCGGTGACAACGATTTTAAGACCAATGATTTCGTAAGTGGAAATGTTCTTTTTTTAAAAATGATCACGTGAAATATCAATTCTTGCCAGTATTGAGGTAACAGATTTGTAGATTTATAAAAAGCTGAACTTACCATTCCCGGATTCTCCATTAAATGTATACAATTTCTATTAGTCTGGATGGACAACCTAAGCAACAAGTACCATTTCTCGTTAACAATACAGAGATTATTTATAAATATGTTTACTAAACAGATAAGCACAAAACATAGAAAATTAAAAATAAATGTATATATAAAAAATCAAATTTCGATAGTAGAGTGTCATCTCAGGAAAACAATTCACAATATCATTTTAATAACCCTATATTATTTTTTACTTTTTCATGATCATCAATTACAAGTATTTTTATTACACATATCAATAGCAATTAAGTAAAATACTCTAAACGAAAGTTGTGAATAATGATCACAGAGATTCATGTATATCCGAAGACATCTAAACAAAATAGATACATAATTAAAATTAGACTACATTATTTTGTCAAAGGCAACAAAACCAATAACTCAAAAAGGAAAACCCAAATGTCAAAACTATCAAGCAAGAGAACAGAAATGCGTTAAAAACTGGTTTGTTTTTTACTTTGACCAGCACTTAATCTAAAAACAAAATGGTGTCAACAGATGCGTTTAAATACCGTTTTAACGTGGAGAGAGTAGCTAGCTAAATAGGAGGTGCTTACACTCAACTACAGCTGGTGACTTCTAAATATGAGTGAAATAAACATGACACAGACGTAAAACTTGGTAAAACTCAGATTACAAACTTGGCGGGTACAGCTATCTAAATATGAGGTGCTTACCCTTCCACAGCACCCGGCGTCACTACTTTGGTGGAAGTTCATGTGTTTACCTAATTTGCCAGCTTCAAAGTTTATACTTTGCTTTTGGGATTGTTGTTTGGACATGGATTGGTAATTTAGTTTTTACTTTGCTTTGGTATTGTGATTTGGACATGGATTGGTATGTTTGTTTTTATTTTGCTTTTGGATTGTGGTTTGGACATGGAATGGTTTGTTTGTTTTGACTTTGCCTTGGGATCGTGGTTTGGACATGGATTGGTATGTTTGTTTTGACTTTGCTTTGGGATTGTGCTTTGGACATGGATTGCTATGTTTGTTTTTACTTTTCATTGTCATTGTGATTTGCAAAAGGGATTGGTATGTTTTGAATTTACTTGGGGATTATGGTTTGGACATTAATTGGTATGTTTGATTTTACTTTGCTTTGGTATTGTTATTTGGACATTAATTGGTATGTTTGTTTTTATTTTGCTTTTGTATTGTTATTTGAACATGGATTGGTATGTTTGTTTTACGTTACTTTGGGATTATGATTTGAACATGGATTGGTATGTTTGTTTTTACTTTACTTTGGTATTGCGATTTGGACATTGATTGGTATGTTTGATTTTACTTTGCTTTGGTATTGTGATATGGACATGGATTTGTATGTTTGTTGTGTATTTGTTTAATACAATCAAACATAGTATACAATGCACGTATTATACGATGGGCCCATATGAAATATATTTATACAGTAAACCCTCGGTTCATTGTAACCCTTTGTTTAGCCAGGTTTTGGCGTTATAAATGGATTTGGCAGTAGGAGAAGAAATTTTATAAATAAATATAATAAAGCTACGATGGTTATTAACGAGTATTTAATAAGTATTTTTGATTTAAACAAATGAAAAGTAAATAAGTAAAAAGAAGAAAAAATAATGCAAAATTAATAAATCATGAAGTGACACACCAACCGTGATTGGTTGAAAAGAAATCAAACCTTTTACGTAAATTTCACCCACGTGACTTTATTCTATATAACCATATAAGCTTGCATCGTCAGATGAATTGCAATTTGATCTCCTTGAAGACTTGGACGAAAAGGTGAGTTTTTCTTTTGATTTTTATTTTTATTAATATTGAAAATGTGAGATTTAAACTGTTTAAAGCCATTTCAAGTTTATTAAACTCATATTGAGAATCCACCAGTTGTAGGTGAAATTGTAAAAGTTTTATCGTTTGAATTTTTCTGATGGTTTATGCAGTGAATGGGTTTTCTCGTGTAAAACGCGTGGTGCAGAGCATTGGTTATCAAACACAGGAGACAAAATCCAAAGCAAACATATATCCACGTGCTAAATACATTGGATCAAACCCCGCTAGGATTGATCCTAGCATTAGAGAGTTTCACAGTTCGCTTGCTTAAAGTTCGTGGTTTTCTCCGGTTTTCCACAAAATCACACACCAATAGTCTGAAACATAAGTGAAACATTTGTATTAGGGCGTAACACACCATTACTTCAATCCACTCCATACAACATTGGTTTTAGAATATGATTTTTAGAAAGGGAAGTTTTATTTAAAATTATTAGAAAGAAAACATGTATAACAAAACATAAAATAAAAAGGTTAACGTTTGTGTAGGAAACAGGCAAATAGGATTATAGCAGACAAGCGCGAATTCAGGTAAATGATTGTTTTAAATCTCTTAATTCAGGAAGGTAGCATACAATATCCATTTTCCTAACAAATACTTCACTGCCGCCATTGGTATATCGATGATGATGTCTACAAAAATTGTTATCTTGTTCATAACTTCGGTTATGCTTAACACGAAAGTGAGTGCGTCAGAGGCTGGGGGAATACCGGCAAGGGTCGCAGCTTTGGAAGGTATGTATAATTCTGTTTTACATTTTTATCATACAATCTACCTCCCGTAAACGATGTTGAGGGTTATATTGAAATCTCTCTGTCCGTTTCGCATCATCCATGGCTAACGATGAATTTTTATCAAACTTGACACAAGCGAAAACAAAAATTAGACGATGTGTTCATATTAAACTTAGTGTCCTTCTGTCCGTCCGACTTGGCAATATTTTGGACAGGGGTATTTCTAAAGAGACTGTACTAGTTTCTAATTTATATCGTGGTATGTTTGACTTGGGAATACATGAAGTGATTATTGTCAATCAAAATGTTCGATAAATGGATTGGAAATCAAATTAATCTAGTTTTTCTTCTTAAACAGAAACTTACAGAATTTCGCATTCAAGTTCTTAATGTAATATGCAGTATTGAAATGCAAACAATAATATTACAAAGAGTAAATGCAATAACTTTGTTTGATTTTTTAAATGTATAAAGCAGTCTGGGTGTGAAAAGTGACCGAGTTACCCAGTGTACAAGACCATCGTGCTAGCATTGGGGTGTCCGCGCTCGAGCCCTGGTCCTATTGCTATCACATTTATAGATTCATTTTAAGTTTGAAGATACAAAATATCTCTTCAAAATATTTGGATTTCTGCCATTTCGGTCCGAGCGGTAATTGGACGTGATGGCTACTATACGGTCTTCTAGTGCTGCGCGGATCGGACATATTTAGTTATTATTATCACCGTCTTGGGGAATTTTGTACGCCAATATCGTCAATCACCCACCCAAATGCAACATATACAGCCAATTATAAATCCCATGGCTGCTGCACAAATGGATGTGACTTATTATATGAAGGACATAATATGTAGACTTAATGCTATAGATATGAAAGTAAGCAAACTAGATATGATAGAAAACGAGCTACAAAGTGTATCAACAAGAGTAAGTGCAGTAGAAAAGTCGATCGGGATGGTAAACCTAAATCATTCACAAATAGACAGAAAACTTCAGCAGTATGACGAGCAGCACAATGACTCAACAAGTAAAATTAAAGCTGCTGCTAATGAGATAAAAACTCTCAAAGTACAGTTGAAGAAGTTGCAGATGGACAACAAAGAAATGCACAATTTAAAGACAAGTATGGTCGACCTCCAGGAAGAGAATACTGAACTCAGAAACAGAATAGTTAATATGCAGTCAAGGTCAATGCGAGATAATTTGATATTCAGCGGAGTAAGAGAAAACCAGGATCAATATACAGGCTACGAAGATACAGAAGCTGAAGTTAAGAAACTTATAAAAGAACAGATAGGTATAGAAGAGGAGATCGAGTTTGAGAGGGTGCATCGATTTGGAAGAAGAATAAGAGGTAAACCAAGACAGATAGTGGCAAAGTTCAGTAGATTTAAACAGAGAGAAAAGGTGAGAAAAAGCTCACGACATCTAGCTGGCACTGGCATAGGCATCAGTGAACAATTCCCTCCAGAAATTGAAAGGAGAAGAAAAGAACTCTATCCAGTGCTAAGACAGGCTAAGGACTGGCATAATAAAGCGGTACTAGTCGCCGATAGGTTATACATAAACGACAAATTATATGTAGATCCTGAATTCAAGGATGACGCATCAGGAGAAGTTGCAAATGTTGAGGACAGATTTACAATTTCATTTGTCCCGGATAACAGGAGGCTAAAGAGGAACAGGTTCTCATCGTCAGACAGTGAAAGACTACGCGCAAGATCACAAGACAGTGAAAAAGACAATACAAAAAAGATACGAAACGTAAGCGACTCGGGTCGAATGAAGACAAAACAAGAGATACAAGGGAAACCGAACTTATAGAGCTGAATATGGAGGAGACTAGTACAAGTGGAGACGCGAACAGAGAACAGAGAGAAGACACAGAACAGATAGAAGATACGGGACGGAGCACGGACTAGGAACACGCCGGAGGTGGTCTTAAAATCAACAGTGACACTGTTACCAAATTTAACTCTAATACTAGTATATGTCTCGAAAGTTTAAAGCTTTGTGGTTTAAACGTTTGCGGATTAAGATCTAAGCTTACAGCACCAGACTTATATGAATTTATATGCGATTATGACTTGATTTTTATTTCAGAAACTAAGTTACTTGATACAGATGATTTAAATATTAATAATTATCATCTTTTTGCCAGGTGTAACCCTACTAGACGTGGAGGTATAGGTATATTAGTTAAGGAGTCGATTTGTAAGAACTTTGAATTGATTGATTCTAAATGCAAACTAGTGTTATGGTTAAAAGGTCATAAATTGTTTAATGGTAAAGATATAATTTTTGGAGTAGTATATGTACCACCCATTGAATCCGTTTATTCTGATATTGATAGTTTTACTGAGCTTGAAAATGAAATACTAAGAATGTCCCAAATAACTCCCCATGTGTGCTTATTAGGAGACTTTAATGCTCGCACTAATAAACTGACTGACTTTGTCCATATTGATGATACTGTAATGGAAATTTTTGATAATGACGATGATATTAGATTTCACCTGAATGGTCCCAAAATATTAGAGAACCTTGGCGTTTGCCTAGACAGACACTCAAGTGATACTGGACAACCAAATAGATACGGCTATAAGCTCATAGAACTGTGTAAGGGTTGTAACTTGTTTATTGTGAACGGTAGGGTGGGACAGGATAAAAACATAGGGAGGGTCACATCGAAAGGTGTTAGTCTGATCGATTACGCAATCTGCTCCCCTGAACTTTTTAATATAATAGATGATTTTGCAGTACTTGAGTTGAATAAGATGTACTCAGATATACACTGCCCAATTTCGTTAAGGTTAAAATGTTCTATAACAGAAAGTGTTGTAAATAATACAGAGTGTGTCACAACTCCTATAAAATGGTGTTCAGATAAATCTGAAGTTTTTGTAAATAATGTTTTTGATGAGGATATTGTAGATATTGTAAATGATTTTCAGTTAATTAATAATACAACAGACAAAAAATTGTTTGTAAATAATGTTGTTCAGAAAATATGTAATGTGTTTACTAATTCTGCTAGGGCATCGTTTGGGTTTAAAAGAAATTATCGCAAGAGAAAGAAAAATTTACCTTGGTTTGGGAATGAGTGTACTCAGAAGAGAAAACAATATTTTAAAGCTAAAAAATATTTTGTTAATGTTAAAACTGAAAATGCTAAGAAAAATATGAATGTAGCCTGTAAATCTTACAAAAGAACACTGTCTAAACATTACGGTATTTACAAAAGAAATTTAGAACTTAAATTAAAAAGTATACGTACCACTAATCCAAAGGATTATTGGAAGGTTTTAAATAGAAATGTAAATAAAAAGCAAAATGAAAAGATTGATTTGGGGGAATTTTATGAATATTTTAAAAGTTTAAATTCTTTTGATAATGATGACTCTCGCAGAGACGAGGTAGATATGGATGAAATGTGTGATGTTGACAATGCAGATATTAATGGTGAAATTACAGAAAAAGAGATTATTGACAATGTCAAAAAGTTAAAAAATGGTAAATCTTCTGGTACTGATGGTGTGTTAAATGAATATATAAAGTCTACTCTCAGTAAGATGTTACCTGTATATTTACTTTTGTTTAATTTTATATTAGATACCGGTATAATTCCGGAGGAATGGGTAATAGGCTCTATCAAGCCAATTTATAAGAATAAGGGAGATCCAAAAAGTCCTGATAATTATAGAGGCATTACGATTTTAAGCTGTTTTGGAAAATCGTTTACTTCTATTATAAACAACCGCCTGAAAAAATACGTAGAAAATGAAAATATACTTACTAGGGCACAAGCGGGTTTTCGCCAGTCTTACTCAACCGTTGATAATATTTTTGTGTTATATGGGATTATTGAAACTTTATTTGCCTCTAGGAAGAAACTCTTTTGTGTTTTTGTAGATTTTAAAAAAGCTTTCGATAAGGTATGGAGAAATGGATTATGGTTTAAGTTAAGGAAAAATAATATTAATGGAAAATGTTTTAATATAATCAAAAATATGTATGATATGATAAAATCTTGTGTTGTTGAAGGTAACAAAATGTCAGAGTATTTTTCTTGTGAAATTGGTGTTAGACAAGGGGAAAATCTCTCCCCTTTCTTATTTTCAATATTTATTAATGATTTAGAAGACTTCTTATTGTCAAAAGGGTGTAAAGGTCTTGAGAGTATTTCTCAAATAGGTAATGAATATCTTGATATATTTCTAAAAATTTTGATACTTCTTTATGCTGATGATACAGTCATTTTTGCCGAGAGTGCCAGTGAATTGCAACATGCTGTTAATGTTTTTATTGAGTATTGTAAATTTTGGAAGTTAGAAGTTAATATTTCAAAGACTAAAGTTATGCTATTTTGTAGAAGAAAACCAAAGATTTTGCCTAAAATAATGTTTGATAAAGTTTTATTAGAATATACTGATATTTATTGTTATCTTGGTATTTTATTTAGCTCAAACAACAAATATTATAAAGCTAGGAAAAGATTATTAGATCAAGCAAATAAGGCACTATATGGAGTTTATAAAAAAATTAATAATTTACAATTATCGATCGAATGTCAGTTAGGATTATTCGATCACTTAGTTTTACCAATTATGTTATATGGTTGTGAAGTATGGGGGTTTGAGAATATAGAACTTTTTGAAACACTTCACCTTAAATTTTGTAAAAGAATTTTAAACATGAAAAAGACTACGCCAAATTATATGGTTTATGGCGAGCTAGGTAGACATCCAATTTATATACATATTTTCAAAAGAATGTTGTCTTTTTGGTATCAGTTGATTTTTTGTGAAGATAAATTGTCAAATTATATTTATAGAACACTTTTGTTTATGAATAATAACGGTAAAAATATAGCATGGATATCTGAAATCAAAAAATTGTTAAACAATACTGGGTTTAGTAATATTTGGAATTGTCAAGCGTTGAATATAAACAAAAATTGGTTGTGTAAAGCTGTTGAACTTAAACTTAAAGATCAATTTTTACAAACATGGTATTCCCAAATTCAAAATTCAAGCAAGGCTGTTATTTATAGAATATATAAAGTAGATTTTGGCTTAGAGAAATATTTAGAAATTTTACCTTTTAATTTAAGACAAATTTTTGCTAGATTTCGCACATGTAATCATTTTCTTCCAATTGAAAAGGGAAGATGGGCAAATGTTGAAAGGAGCTACAGAACATGTAATCTATGTAATCTAAACAGAATTGGTGATGAGTATCATTTTTATTGGAATGTAGCTTTTTTGAAAATAATAGAAAAAAATATATAAAGAAAAAATATTATATTAGACCAAATATTCTAAAATTACAAATGTTAATGACTAGTACAAATAAAGTTGAACTGTTAAATTTATGCAAATTTCTAAAAGAGGGTTTAAAATATTATACTTAAATATCAATTTTATTCCTTTTTTCCTGTTTATAACATGTATCTATTGATATCTATCATACTGAGTAATTATTGTAATTCGTTTTAATATATATTTTGTTGTAATATAATTTTGTTATATGTGTACCGCCATTGTATATAGATATATATTGTATAGTTTAACCTCTAATACCACCTCCGTGGTACAGAGTGTAATAAAGAATCTTGAATCTTGAATCTTGGAGTAGTTCGATTAAACCTTAAGGTTCTTATTCTAATATTTTACAATAAAAAGGTACAGTGCATCAAAAGACATTTCTTACATGCCCAAATAGATTTTGGATCACGCTTCTGCCCTATGTAAAAACGACTTTTCAGCATAAATAATTTTCACTGAAGATAGTTGTAACTTTATAATAGAACGTGTGTAAAGAATGACGGCGTTACCAGCAATGGAAGAATCGACCTTTGCAATGAAATGAAAGTCTTTTAGAGTGCCACCATTATACTGACACAGAACATCGTTATAAGGTCACTTTCTTCCGAAGAACCACATGTCTTTCATTTCCTAATGTCAAGTGTTTGGTAAGACAATCGCCATTTTTTCAAGTCTTGGTCATAAACGAAAGGAATTAAACCCCGACATACGAAGCGAGCACTCTACCAAATGAGATACCGTAGTGGTAATCAAAGCTGAATGGTTTCTTTAAATCCATATAATTATTATTACACAATTTACGAAACTGTTACAATATTATATACTATATGTATAACTCACTTATTCAAAATAGCATTTGTTTATTCGTTTATCGTTTTAGATTTTACAGATTTCAATAAAAAAGTAAACCTAATTTTGAAATAAAAAACCAATCAAATTCTAAATTAGGTCGGATCTAAAGAGTCTATATTTTTTTAATACATATATTTATTACTTATATAATTCAATGATTTTTATAAAAGGATATCTTAAATAAAGATCTTTTTTCTTTCTTTGTTTTTGCAGAAATGGTGGCAAACATGAAATGTAAGTTACAGATGAACATAATTTGGTTTTCTTGTTTTCCCAATAAAAACTAAAGATATAAGAAATGACAAAATGATGGAATGAAAGCGGTATAACAGTCCACTTAGAAATATTCCGCTTATATCGAGACATTACCAGTTGAATGGCAAGAATTATTTACCTTTTTAGTGGTCTCGGGGCAATGTGGGTAATTTAGCTTGTCATGTCGACCATGAAGTTTTTTAAGGTCTTTCCCGAAGGAGCTCGTGACTTCCATTTCTAAATGCAGAGTGATTGGCGAAAGAAGTCATTACCTTTTTCAAGACGTTGACAGACCCAGCCTTGGTTCGAACATCGAACTTCCACATACGGAGCGAGCACTCTACCGACTGAATGGCCTTACCGTGGTGTTTAACATATATCAATGACAGTAATACAGCTTTGATAACAATAACTAGTGTTCAATGTGACTCTTGTGTGGGCATTTATATACAATAAATAAATAAATAAATAAATAAATAATAAATAAATAAATAAATAAGCAAAAACATAATGAATTGAAAGAGAAAGAAAGGATTCTGTTTAGCGGAACTTATTACACAAACAAGTCCAACCGAAAGTTTGAACCACCCATAAAAGTAATTCATAGCTATGCACGAGTTTGTTAGCAATAACAAACTTTGTCATGTATTATCAATGGTGCGTTTAATAGTTACGGACTTGTGACGTACCACTAGATCTAATCCATATACATTTGACACAATAAAATTACAAAAGACACGTTTATCTCCCTTTATATATTTCAGGCACAAAACTACTTTTCTTTAAAAATTATTATTTCAGACTCTGATAACAAATCATGTGTTTAAAAACATAAATAAATCTTTTCCCTACGTCAAATGATACTATAAAACATCTTTTGCAGTAGGGAAGGGACGTTCTACGAAGATAAAACAGTCGTTAAGTACACTCGCTAAAAATCATTTTTTACCCTATTTCTCGATATAATAATGTTTCAATACAGAATGGAACATCGAATACAGTACTGGTCTGTCGAAAGATTAATACTGGGTTAAGTATTTAAGCCATATTGACAGTTCATGTGAGTCTCTTGTTACCTCGCCAGCTTTTCGACATCTTTTACTTTCATTATTGCAGCTATACGAACACTTGCTATCGATATTTCGGCCACTAGACAGTCGAGTTTCGATTTATTTTCGTTAATTATGTGTTGTAGTGTATATCCAGGCTAATGTTAAGTTATATTTGTATTATACAGGTGAGTCTGGGGAAGTTACCACGCTTGGTTCATCAACAACGATCACATTTACAAAACCTTTCGATAAAGTACCAGCATTAGTCCATGGTTTTTACCAACTGGATGCGTCAAAAGATACAAACCTTCGTGTTATATCTACAGTGGAGCATTTGGATGAAACAAGCGTTGTATTCCACGTTCAGACATGGGGAAATACTATTATACACAGAGCAAGAATCACATGGATGGCCTGTCCATCGAGAGATTGATACAACTGTATCAACTGTGTTTCTGGAAAACAAACTAACCGTTTTAGTATACTTTATTAAGGAATATTTACTAAATACTAATCTCTATGTCAACTTCTTTTCTGTTACTGATGTTATTGTTCGATGAACTGTTAAAGTGTAATGGCGTAATAATGAACATAATAATGCACAAACTTCACAAATACTGAAAACATATATTTTTAATTCTATACCTTCTGTTCAATCTAATATTCTTTTAAACTGATTGTAAATATAAGGATTGACATTCGCTTTTGATCGTTGATATTTAGACAAATAACCCGCATCGTCGATCTATATGAGCTTTATCAGTTCATATACCTTGGTGAACGATTACAAAAACGTAGATCCTGAAATAACATATCAAACGGTATTACGACAGAGTCAAAGTTGTTTCTATTTTTCATTTCTTTTAAATGTAGACTTCATACTGCGATATTTAACTTTTATTTTCATTGCACTTACAACTTTGATATTCTAAAAATGAGACAAGTAACAGATTAGTTGGAAAAAACCTTCATTTTCTATGATATCTGAAGTTCATCTATTTTTTCTTATTTTCCTGGACCCAGTTTCACAATCATCCTCTATTTTCCTTAATTTAAATTTTCAAATCTTCATAATTTTGTTTTATTTTTAAGATATTTGAGAAGTTATGGTGTCATTTTAAGATAGAATCGTTAATTTTAGTTCCGAAAAAGGATTGTCAAAATTTGCTTACTTTAAGTTAAAGAAAATTTAAGTTAAGAAATCATTGTGAAACTTAGCCCTTGGATATATATGATGACAATAATTTCTTTTATATATTGTTCAACTTGTTTCCATGACAACCGGGTTTTCTTTTAATAGTTGTTTGTATTTATATTATATGCTTAAATTTAGCAGGTAAGTGGTCGTTGGATAGTCCAGATCACAACTCAGAGATGAAATAAATTCTTTCACATTTATTGAGTTTTGTATTTTATTATTCAAACTTTAAATTTAAGGTAAATTCCTTATTATTAATTCAACGATGCAAGGAGCTTACAAATAAATTGTTGACTCAGGGACATTGCAAGCTTAGGCTTATCATAACCCTCAAGAAGTTTTATGACCGTCATCACAGTATTGTTGATAAGTATGATGTCTGTGTGTCCAGGATTGCACTGGATATATTTGACGTCTAAAAGTTCCATGTTCCTTTCACTTTCAATTTTAATGACTCACGTAACTGATGTAGGTAGTTAAACATGAAGTGCTTACCATTCCCGAGCACCCGACATCATTTCCCTTGTGGAAGTTCGCGCGTTTAATCTAGCCTGTCAGTTTCAATGTTTTACTTTACAATTTTATTGTGATATGGACATGGGTTAGTGTGTTTGTGTTTCATATTTTATATCCCGATTCTAAAAAACTACAAAAGCGCATTTAGGACCTCTTTAAGTATTTTTTAAAATAATTCGTGACCACGAATTATAATCCGTGGCAACGAATTATATTTTGAGGGAACGATTTATAATCCGTGGGAACGCATTATTATTCACGGGAAAGAGTTACGAATTATGGTGTAACCTCAATTTTGTTGGATACAGTCCCAGATGCAAGTGATGCTCGTAGGGGCCATGAGAAGCTCTCCATGGTTGTACCCTGATATGGTGAAATCAATGTTTTGCATGCTGACAAGTTTACTGGTGTGACACAAGCTGCTACGATGGTACCCTAGATAATACAGTGGTGCTGTGATGACCGGTACCGTTAATCGAGTTTGAATTTATTTGAAATTCACGTTTTATATGTAATATTTCATGAGAGTGCTTGATTTTTGAAAAACATTTGTAAATAAGACTTTACTATGCCATATGGTATAAAAAGAACTTAGACACGCCCAACGAGTGCTAGAGAGAAATTAGTTGAATTCCCAAGAAAATGATATTCGAACCCACGTGACTGAAGTAACATCCCGTCATCTCGATCAAGGCTGTGTATTCCCGGGATAACTTGAGAAGGAAAACACCAGCGGCATATCCAAAGAGGGAAATGTACAGTGTAATATGTTAATGCCCAGTTATACTTACATTAAATGTGAAAAACGATAAACATTTATACTTTAACTTTAAACACTGGCAGTTTTTATGCCGTTAGCATATACATCTGTGTGTGTGTGTGTGTGTGTGTGTGTGTGTGTGGTGTGTAAAAACTTACGCAGAATTAAATAACGTTGATCACATGTACTTGAATATTGGTTATTTTAGAAATGAATACCCAGCTTTTTGTTGAATGTGAATAGTGTGTTAAATACAGAAAATGTTGGTTCTACAATCATGGTACAAGAAAATGTGTGCAAAGTGAATTTTTCGGAAGTTGTAGCTAGTACACGACCAAATTTCATATGTAGATTGTTATCAGTAACCAGTTACTTATAAAACATTTCTTGGTAGCTACCTTTACAGTCACAAGTTACGGGTAACTAGCTATAGTAGCTTATTTTTCTCGCATAAGTAACTCGCTATATAGTAGCTAATTTTCTCCTACAGGTAGCCGTTTACTAGTAGCTAACTTTACTTTATTGACGTAACCAGCTTTAGATGATGTGCCAGTTGGCCATTTTTCCTTGTGCGGGGATGATTCTATATTGTGATGGCTAAAAAGGTATTTCGCCCACAACGGATGACGTCCAAATATAAGTGAAATAATCTTGACTTTGATGTGCAATGTCCTTAATGACATTTTAAAGACATTTTTCATAAACATTTTGGAATAAAGATGGAAGGTCGAAATATACTGATTTCGATGCTACATCAGCAAAGTCTTTACTGGAACTTCTCGCATTATAGGGTAATCGACAAGTATACATATCTTGCTCTCGTAATTATAAAAAAGTAGGATGACTAGAACCCTAAAAAAGTAGCTATAGCTACAAATGGCGCATGTTACTCAGATCATCTAAAGGTCACGTGATTTCGAATCCAATTTGGAGAATGCTCTAACTTGGAACAGTCAACTTCATTCACACTTCTGTGGCCCATCTAGGACAAGTGGGACAGCAATCTCGTACTGAATGGTGTAAACAAAGTTAATTGTGATTTTTTTATGTCACTAAAACCATAGTGCAAATACAAGCATAAGTCTTACTAAGATTTGCATACTCGTTGATAGAAAATTATGTTCAGTGACCGTTCAAATTGGTCCCAATTACAAATAAAATATAAAATTGCCATCACTAGTGTTATTTTTTCAATAACACTATATTTATCTCATTTTCGTTGTAGTGTGTTGCCAATAGCTATAGGTCCCAAAAAGGGCAACAAGTGTTCCCATTTTTATACCAAAGATCATTATTTTGATATTTTATACTTGCTACAAAGTCAGATGTGTTACAAAGATTCTGTAGTTCAAGATGCATATTCTCTCTTTCTCTTTATCTCTCTCTCTATCTATCTCGGGAATGAAAGTACCATACAATTTGTATTATTGTATTATACAATGCATCCATCACTCCTTCAAAGCCACTCCCTCTCCTAAGTCCTTAAGTTCTCCCCCCACTCCACAAACATATATACACTATTTCTTTCTTTGTCAGGAATTAAGCTCCACGTTTACACTCTTCAATGCATCTATTGCCCATTGGGGGTAATTCTTATTTGGAAATTGTTCATGGAAAAACTTGCAGATGAATTCTGGAAATTTATCATCAATTATGCTCTGTTGTATACTTCTCATTAAGTCCAACTGCAAAAAAAAAATAAATACATGTATTAGAATTATATATGGTAAATAAAACTTGATCTCGTTATAAATCCATATTCTTTCATATCTGTCCCCCATAATGTTAGACAGGCCTTAAAATATGTTGGTTTGCCCTCACCCAACCCAGTTTTCTCAGAGGGTTAGGTAGGGAAGGAAATTTTAATTTTTTTTTTTTTTATTATTATTATATATTAAACCAGAATGTGTTGGAGATTAAGATTGTATTAAACTTTTAGATGAAAATTCATCAACTTTGTTGTTAGGAAAAAAAGAAAACAATTAATAAAATATAATCAGTAGGCCAAACTTTATGAGGCCGGTAGAATAAGACAAACAAACATAATTTTATATTAGGCCTTAGAGTGGAACTATATTCATGGATTTTTCTAGCTTGATGGGAAAGGGAACTTGGAATGGAATTGGGAAAAATCAACATTTTGGAAAAAAAAAAGAAAAAAGAAGATTTAATAATTTACTCATTTTGACATAAGAATACATGTAATCTTCATTACTGTGAGAACGGATTCCTGTTCAACAAGTTGCATCCCTTGAATACATATCACCATAAGTGTAAATGCTGGTTATTATCATGATGTAAAGCCATGTGGCAAATAAGGGATTTTGTCACTTTTTCCCTGATTTTATGCAGAATCAATTTGGAGATTTTTATCTACAAAATTGGGAAAAATATGCACTTTTTGTCATTGGGAATGGGTCCTTTTACCAGACCCTGTGAGTGACCAAAAAAAACGTGAATATTTCCATTGACCACAGAATTGCACCTGTTGTCATTATTTCTTGCATTTTCTATGTAAACATTATGCACGCATATCATTAATGGACATGATCATGTTGGTAAACTGACAACCCTAGTATAATAATATATTTATCACAATACATTATATCTAACAACTAAATGCACAGTATGTAACTTTTAATCAACCGGTTGAATGGTTATTCATGCCCTAGTCAATAATATTTCATTTATATCAGGATATTACCAGCTACACATGAAATCTTTAATGTGCCATGTCTACTCTAAAGTGGGGTATCAGGTTTAAAGATCTCTTCCAAAAGTAAACCACAAAAGAAACTAGAACAGATTCTTAAGAGCCAAAGCCCCCCCCCCCCCCCCCCACCCCCATTATTCGACCTTGTGGTCTTTGCCTTTCAACAGCTTTGACCTACACATCTAAATGTGGTACAAACACGTCATCTTGTAGTATAAATGTATTCCAATTTTTATCAAAATCTATCTATAGATGTAAAAATTATGCTCCAGACACAATCTTACATGGACAGATGGTGATTGTTATCTCCCCCCCCATCACACTAAGATTAAGGGGGTCCTTGCTGGACACTTCATACAGATATAATATTACCTGATATGCTACATTATGTACTGTTAACAGAGAACAGGCTACAGTCTCTGTCTGGACAACTGTATGGAGATAAGCTCTGGTGAACTGACGGCAGGTGGAACATTTACAGTTTTCATCAATAGGTCGAAAATCTTTGGCATAAATATCTTTCTTTAACAACAGAACTCCCGTGGGCACTAAAGCAGTACCAAATCTCTAAAAAAAATTATGGTAAAAAATATACAATGTAGATTTTAAGAACGTTTTTTTTCATAATGAATACTATTATGGCCTTCATTGTACTTCATGGCTGTTTCATTTTGCTGATTCACTCCCTCCATCATATTGATGTCCCCAACAATTATGTTTGAAGTAATTTTATTCAAAAAATTATTTAATCCAGGTGATGTAAACAACCAAATTTTATCAATGTAACTTGTTACAAATAAATAATAAAATGTACTTCTGAGGAAATAGTTTGCAGTGCCTATTGCAAAGACTTTAATTTAATTCACATTAGAATAGTGGCAAATCAACCGAGTGATATATCCTTTTACATGTGTATTATTTGACCATATACCACGTGTAGATAATGATGATTTCTCAAATAATATATGGAAAATATATGGACACTATATGTCTAGCTTACCATATAGAAAATGTATGCCAAGTATACTGAAAACATTAATACTTAAACCATATGGAATGTAATTTCCACATAAATAATCACAATGGGTATCCATACAATTTCTATATGGCAGAATATATTTTTTAAAAATGATGCCCAAAGTGTATATTTTTCTTGAAATTATTTTGTTTGATATGTTACCATTCACTATGTCATTATTACTGGTTCTGTAACATCATATGATCTAGTTTATAGGTCACAAATTTTTACTGGCCTCACATATAGATAATCATACATGAATACTTAGGTAATATTGGATTTATTAAACAGGTTCAATAAAATTTTAGTTTAGATGCAGTTTATGTTGCTCAGTTTGTTTTAATCACTTCTAATTGTAAGCATCCTCTATAGCCGCCAAAGGTGGCCTACTCTTTTTCGAACTCTACAGAGGTGTCTTTAGTCTTTGGTATGCGCTTACACACAGGACCTTGGTTTTTAGTCTCACTCGAATGACTACCTGGTAACGATCTTTTTACAACTCTAGTATGGGCAAGAGATGAAAATCATCTCAGAAAAGTTCCAGGTCCAAAGTGAGGTTCGAACCCACAACCCTTGACTTCTTTAGCCAGTGAAAGTACCACTCTGCCATTTTCGCCCATTCATGCAAAATTAAAACTTTATGCAAGTTGCATTAAGAATTTTATTGAACAGGTTTAATAAATTCAGTATTAAATAAACATGGACGCAGTGTGTGCCAAACTTCGTCGGACCGTCGGACAAGTCCAATAAAATTACCGCTGGTCCGATAAAAAATCAGATTTTTCCGGAACTAATGTCCGGTAACAAGTTCGAAAAATAGAGAGTGCCAAAAATCCGGATTTATAGTTCCGATCCGATTCGAATTTTATTATTGCCACCCGACTTCCGTTATTACAAAAATGTTTAACCTAAAATACGTTCCAGGAGCTCCAATAAAACAGAAAGCTACGGGAGGTGCAAAATATGAAGAAAAACGTGAAAGAAAATTTAGGCAGCATTGGATGGAGGGGCGACCATGGTTGCAATTTGACAAGGTGAAATGCGTAATGAAATGCACACTGCTTTGAATTTTACGGGTCGGGAAGCGCAGCACAAATAATAATTTAAAAGGCCAGAATACATTTATTTGTACTTCCAAATAAATGTATTCTGACCTTTTAAATTATTATTGTGTGCTACGTCTCCTGACCCGACCCGACCCCACGCATTTCTCCTTGTCAAATTGCAACCATGGTCGCCCCTCCATCCAATGCTTCTTAAATTTTCTTTCAAGTTTTCTTCATAATTTGTGCCTCCCGTAGCTATCCGTTGTAAAGGAGAAAATAAGTAAATATTTACAAAACCTTAACATTGTTTTCTTTTTATTGAGGAATTTTTGGTCCAGTAAAAAAACTTTACGGTCTGGTAAAGTTTCTAGGTTTACCAGACCGAATGTCCATTAATCATTTTGAAAGTTTGGCACACACTGTGGACGTAAGATTCAGTTTATTGTATATTTCAAGAAAACTCCTTTTGATTTTTTGTCTCTGTAAAGTGTGTTCTTAGCTATAACATAACAGTCAAAATGGATACAAAACCACAAGAAACACTTGCTAAAATATGACATCATAATATGTTACAACAAAAGTATGACGTCCTTAACTAAGGATACATGCATGATATTACACATGTAATATGATTTTTATTACATGGGTTTATTGTTTGGACTTGGGGGCTATTATAAATAAAATGAATTATCTTGTAATTTGTAATAAATACTTAAGGTAGTTTCTGCATGCTAAAAAGATACGGCTGGAATGATATAAACCATATCACCGACTGCACATGCCCAGACATAAAAGCTGTATCATTGGTTAGATATTGATATCAGACTGGCTATTCTAAACAAATAGATCTAATTACTATATCATCTTGGAAATCCTTCGACCGCATTATTAGGCATTACAAATGTTTGCCTGAGGATGAATATTATACAAATGCTGTGAGTGTTACTATTTGGAGGAGTGAATATTTGGTCTAATTGGTGCAAGTTGAATTTTTGTCATTTTTGACAAATGTCTGTAAAACATGTATTTGTTCTAAATGATGAATGTTTAAGTTTATGATAAATATAATAAAACATGGTGGAATCCATATCATATGCCATAACAGACCTCGCGTGAAAGCCCTTGGTCTGATACTGGGATCTAGGTCAGATATGGCATATGATATGGAACCTACCATGAATGGTTTTATATAGATAGACTGTATAACAAAAACTTACAGCAGTTCTGGTCGGGTAAACACAATCAAACATATCACAGCCAAGTGGCACACAAACAACCAGGTATATATAGACTGTATAACAAAAACTTACAGCAGTTCTGGTTGGGTAAACACAATCAAACATATCACAGCCAAGTGCCACACAAACAACCAGGTATATATAGACTGTATAACAAAAACTTACAGCAGTTCTGGTTGGGTAAACACAATCAAACATATCACAGCCAAGTGCCACACAAACAACCAGGTATATATAGACTGTATAACAAAAACTTACAGCAGTTCTGGTTGGGTAAACACAATCAAACATATCACAGCAAGTGCCACACAAACAACCAGGTATATATAGACTGTATAACAAAAACTTACAGCAGTTCTGGTTGGGTAAACACAATCAAACATATCACAGCCAAGTGCCACACAAACAACCAGGTATATATAGACTGTATAACAAAAACTTACAGCAGTTCTGGTTGGGTAAACACAATCAAACATATCACAGCCAAGTGCCACACAAACAACCAGGTATATATAGACTGTATAACAAAAACTTACAGCAGTTCTGGTTGGGGTAAACACAATCAAACATATAAACAGCCAAGTGCCACACAAACAACCAGGTATATATAGACTGTATAACAAAAACTTACAGCAGTTCTGGTTGGGTAAACACAATCAAACATATCACAGCCAAGTGCCACACAAACAACCAGGTATATATAGACTGTATAACAAAAACTTACAGCAGTTCTGGTTGGGTAAACACAATCAAACATATCACAGCCAAGTGCCACACAAACAACCAGGTATATATAGACTGTATAACAAAAACTTACAGCAGTTCTGGTTGGGTAAACACAATCAAACATATCACAGCCAAGTGCCACACAAACAACCAGGTATATATAGACTGTATAACAAAAACTTACAGCAGTTCTGGTTGGGTAAACACAATCAAACATATCACAGCCAAGTGCCACACAAACAACCAGGTATATAGACTGTATAACAAAAACTTACAGCAGTTCTGGTTGGGTAAACACAATCAAACATATCACAGCCAAGTGCCACACAAACAACCAGGTATATATAGACTGTATAACAAAAACTTACAGCAGTTCTGGTTGGGTAAACACAATCAAACATATCACAGCCAAGTGCCACACAAACAACCAGGTATATATAGACTGTATAACAAAAACTTACAGCAGTTCTGGTTGGGTAAACACAATCAAACATCACAGCCAAGTGCCACACAAACAACCAGGTATATTAGACTGTATAACAAAAACTTACAGCAGTTCTGGTTGGGTAAACACAATCAAACATATCACAGCCAAGTGCCACACAAACAACCAGGTATATTATAGACTGTATACAAAAACTTACAGCAGTTCTGGTTGGGTAAACACAATCAAAACATATCACAGCCAAGTGCCACACAAACAACCAGGTATATATAGAACTGTATAACAAAAACTTACAGCAGTTCTGGTTGGGTAAACACAATCAAACATATCACAGCAAGTGCCACACAAACAAACCAGTATATATAGACTGTATAACAAAAACTTACAGCAGTTTGGTTGGGTAAACACAATCAAACATATCACAGCCAAGTGCCACACAAACAACCAGGTCCACTGCAAATCTACAGAATAAAAATGTACAATAAAAACTCATTCATCACCACCATTTATTCAGTCAGATTATGGCATTTCTAAGAGGTTATCGTTTGGCAATAAATTTTGAGATGCTTATGATTGATTGGTTTTTTAATGAGGATTTATGTCCAATACAAAAATATTTTACTTATATTGAAAAGTCCTCAGCTATGGTAAAGTGGCAGAACTCTTTACCTTTGCAGTGTGCTCAGGTCAATGTGCAGGGAGGGTTCTTTAACATGCCATGCCTGTCATGACACGGGACATCTGTTTTTAAGTCTCTTTAGAGGGACCCCGAGATATACATTTCTCAATACAGAATGCTTGGGAAAGAAGAGCCTATTTCAAGTTTTCAGTCAGATCCTGGCCGGGTTTGAACACATGACCTCCCACTCTACCAACTGAGCTACTGTAGTGGTCCTTAATAAACAAGCGATACATGTATTTATATACAGGTTGTCAATACAGTGGATTTGAATGCATCCATGGGAAACTGATGACAAACACAACAATAACAGTTTACATCTCCGTCATGGAAACGAACAAGGTTGATGACAATGAACTGGTTTTGATACAGTAAAACACCAAAAACTCATTTACACACTTGAAACTAAATCTATCTGATACTAAATACACGATTATATTTGAATGAGTCTTTACCAGTCAATTTCCAGGCCAAACAAATTCGAAAACTATTAGTGCCTCATAAATTGTTTTTGGGAGTTGAGTGGATCAATGGTGTTTTACCACCCAGTCAAGATTCTTTCACTTATATCATTGTAGTCAGTTTAGGAATGGTAGAGGAAACTGGAGTGTAAGGAGAAAACCATCAATCTTTTATAAGCTTTTTCTCCTTTTTGACATTTTGATGTTAAGTCAGGTATAACACTTATAAGTATTAATATCAATTTACCCCACCCCCATCAGATAGCGGGGTTTTTCTTTAGGTAAGATGTCTGTTGATATGGTAACCATTTTCCAAAATTGACTCTTTTCTTCTCCACCACTAAGACCTCCTATTGCAAAACCTGGTACATCTCTTTTAATCAATTCTGAAATAAAAATTGAAAAAACTACATCATTAATTTTTATAAAAGACAATATACTTGCATTGGGCTGATCAAAGTATGCCCACAAGTTAAAAACAATTGACAGATTGCCAGCCACGCCCACAATGTTCTGACAAAGGCCCGGCATGCTTAAATTACACACAAAAAGAATAAAATCTTGGTCTGAATTGTTCTGTTTATTGACGTAACTGACACTAGTACATTATTAGTTGCTGTGACGCTGCTTTGGTACCTTGATGGCGGCCAGTGTCAGAACATATTTAGGCATGGTCAGCGATATATCAATTAAGCTACACACACCAAGATGTACTTTTTACCCATTTTGGGGATATTTTTATGATAGAAGTTTAGAAAACAGGATTATATTAAATATGAAAGAAAAATAATCAACCTGACACTTCATCCCTCAGGTTGACATTTCTACAAAGAAGAGGTAGGCTCTATTAATCCCCCACTTTATTAGGGGGATATACATTGCAGGCCTATGAGACAATTTTATTTTTCATGGTGATACAATGCACCCTATTTTGTTCTTTCCAGTGCATCCCACATATAAACATCAATATAAACACTTTCAATACCTTCTGCACATTTTTTCCTGAGATCTGGATATAAACCGCCCTGTACAATGGGAAATATACACTGATCATGGGGCCTTCTGTGTGCTGCAATACATCTATCAAGCCATCTAATTGTTCTGAAATATAAAATACTGCACAGTGAGTGAAAAGGGGTTTTACATTCCTGTTAAGATTATTTCGCTTATCATCTATATCTAGATGTCACCAGCAAAAATGTGAAGTTGCAGAAATTCACAATATTTTAATGAAATTAGGTTTATGTCCACTTTGCTTTGACAAAAATCAATATCACATCCTCTAAAAGGAAGATCATTATGTAGTGATTTTGTTACTTTTTTAAAAAAAAAACTATCTTCTGCCTTTTGAATTGAAAAAATTTGAAAATTTAAATACAGCAAACTGCATTATAACATGCTGGCAATAGTTTAGAATCCTCATTGCAAAGATGTTATATTGTGACAATATCTAACCTTTTCTGAGTAAGAATAACCTCATTTAATTTGCTAGTGTATCGCTGTTTTTTGGGGAATTTAAATAGTCATTTTCCCCAGGAGAAAGTATCTATATTTGGTAGTAATTTTTGGCAAACAAAATCATTGTTACATGTAACAGTTTTTACATTTTAAACCTGACCTTGAACTCCACCTCTAAGCCATTGCTTAACAAATGTGTGGTTCATTGCAAATATTATAGGTATGTTTGAAAGGGACACAACTCTTGTAAATCATTATGAATTATGCACGTCCATGACAAATGTATAAAGATGAGTGGACCATTATTCATTCAAGCAGGATGCTATTGGGGCATTATCCCTTATATTGCCAAATGACCCCACCAATAAGGCCTTTGTGGTCCATACTTAACATTACATGAATGCAATTATATTGGCATAATGGTGTTGTAAAGGAGTAAAAGAAAGATTTCAAAAATGGCTGACTTCTGTAAATACCTAGAATGAACACTGGTGGACTGTCCTTTGACAAGCAAACTGACAAACTTTCTCACATTATTGTCTTCCTGAGTGGGATTCAAACCTAGGCAGTGAGATGCACCAAAGGTGATTATTTTCTGTGTTTGCTCCTCAGTTTCCTCTTCCATCCCAAAACTGATTTCATGCCTTAAATAAATAAATCCCACTTTGGAAGATCCTAAAGTGAGAATGCTGCTTGTAAATAAATTGTTGACTCACGGATATTGCAAGCCTTGGCTTATCAAGGCCCTCAAAAAGTTTTATGGCCGTCATCACAGTATTGTTAATAAGTTTGGTGTCTCTGTGTCCAGGATTGTCCTGGATATATTTGATGTCCCATAGTTCCATGTTCTTTTCACACAATATTGATTATACAGGTGGTGGGTGTAGCTAGCTAAACAGGAGGTGCTTACCATTCCGGAGCACCCGGCCTCACTTCCCTGGTGGAAGTTCATGTGTATAACCTAACTTGTCAGTTCCAAAGTTTTTACTTTTCTTCTGGATTGTGGTTTTGACATGGATTAGTGTGTTTGTTTTTGATTACCTCCTAGTTAAAGTTAGACATACCTATACATGGCTTCTTCTACTCTAGGACCTGTAACACAACTGTGTACCACATCATCTAACTGCATTATAATATCTGCACCTGAACAAATAAAACAATCCAGTAAATTATATATCAACTTAAAAACCTTACTTAAAACTTGTGTTAATCCATTTGATATAAAGGTACTGACTTATGTTAATCTATTTGATATAAAGGTACTGACTTATGTTAACTTTATTGTCTTACTTAAGGAGTATGGTGGATAGAAGTAGTCAAGATTCGTCCAGTTATATCAAGGTGATCTGTTCTGTGATGTTAAAATGGATTGGTGTAATGATGTTTTACACCCCAAACTTATATATATACAGGCAGTCAATTCTGAAATGGTGAAGGTAACCAAGTACATGTACCTAGATAAAACAACCAATCTTCTGCAGGCTAACATTCTCACAATAGAATGCATGAGAGAGTTGGTAAGAGGTTATGTGATCAATGTGCATGCACTTTATACCAATGAAACCTTTTTGCTCAAGAACATCCATCATAGTGTCATTGCGATGCAAACCCAAAAATTAATCAATAATTTCTCTTCTATAATTCATTTATCTGGTAATGTTGGTAAAGCCATGTATAGGATATTGGACTAAGAAGACACCATATATACATAAAGACTTTTGTAGTTGTATAGACACCATACATATCTACAGAGTCTTGTATTTGTATAGACACTATACATTTCTATGATGTTTTGTATTTGTATAGACACCATAGATATCTATAGAGTCTTGTATTTGTATAGAAACCATACATATCTATGGAGTTTTGTATTTGTATAGACACTATACATATCTATGGAGTTTTGTATTTGTATAGACACTATACATATCTATGGAGTTTTGTATTTGTATAGACACTATACATATCTATGGAGTTTTGTATTTGTATAGATACTATACATATCTATGATGTTTTGTATTTGTATAGACACCATACATATCTATAGAGTCTTGTATTTGTATAGACACTATACATATCTATGGAGTCTTCTATTTGTATAGAAACCATACATATCTATGGAGTTTTGTATTTGTATAGACACCATACATATCTATAGAGTCTTGTATTTGTATAGACACTATACATATCTATGGAGTCTTCTATTTGTATAGAAACCATACATATCTATGGAGTTTTGTATTTGTATAGACACCATACATATCTATGGAGTCTTGTATTTGTATAGACACTATATATAGACACCATAGATATCTATGGAGTCTTGTATTTGTATAGACACTATACATATCTATGGAGTCTTGTATTTGTATAGACACTATACATATCTATGATGTTTTGTATTTTTATAGACACCATACATATCTATGGAGTCTTGTATTTGTATAGACACTATACATATCTATGATGTTTTGTATTTGTATAGACACCATACATATCTATGGAGTTTTGTATTTGTATAGACACCATATATATCTATGAAGTTTTGTATTTGTATAGACACCATATATATCTATGGAGTTTTGTATTTGGACACTAGGGGTGTAACGATACGGGCAAAACCGTATTGCGATATATTGGGAAATGTCAAACCTGTATTGCAATACGTATTGAATACGTATTGCCTTGGATGTTGAACATGTGAAGCAGGAAATTCTCGATCTTTTGGAGCACCTGGAGTTCATCTTTGTGTTTATTATGAATACTTGTATACAATAAAATTTAACATATAGTTTTATCTTGTTTGTTATTAGTAATATACCAATGAAACTGGTTTTAACATCAAACCTGTGAACTCGTGAATAAATAGAAAAACCTGAATAAAGAGTTACGAGACTCCAGGACAAACGTGTTAACCATACTGTTTTAAAGCGCTTCGCTAGCGTGACCATTCAACATAATTTTTAACAACGAGATAAAACGTTCGAGTGATTATGACTTTGTGGTTAAACTAATATCCAAATAGGCAAAGAAAGGGGTATAATTTCCGTATCGGCAAAAAACCGGTATTTTAAAATCGTACCGCGATAACCGACGTTGGGGCCTCTGAACCGGTTTTACCGGTATATCGGTATATTGTTACAGCTCTATTGGACACCACACATATCTATGGAGTTTTGTATTTGTATAGACACCATACATATCTATGGAGTTTTGTAATTGTATAAACATCATACATGTTTGTGATGTTTTGTATTTCTATAGAAACCATACATATCTATGGAGTTTTGTATTTGTATAGACACCATACATATCTATGGTTTTTTGTATTTTCATAGACACCATACATATTTATGGAGTTTTGTATTTGTATAGACACCATACATATCTATGGTTTTTTGTATTTTCATAGACACCATAAATATTTATGGAGTTTTGTATTTGTATAGACACCATAAATACCCCAAAAAATGTCTATATTTCTTTAAACGCCATTCATATTTTCTTCACCTATATAATTTTATATTTCTATAGACACACTACATACCTATAGAATTTTGTATATCTATAGACAAAATACGTGCCTATATAATTTTATATTTCTATAGACACACTACATACCTATAGAATTTTGTATTTCTATAGATAAAATACATACCTTTAGAATTCTGTATATCTACAGATAAACTACATACCTATAGAATTTTGTATATCTAGACAAAATTCATACCTATAGAATTGTATATCTATAGACAAAATACATACCTATAGAGTTTTGTATTTCTATAGACTTTTCAGGGGTTAACATCATTTCAGATCTATCATGGGGCGACTCAAATTTGACACCTTCTTCTGTTATTTCTGCCAGCTTTAGAAGTGACACCATTTGAAATCCTCCACTATCCTGTAAAAAAGTACTGGAAATGAAAAACCACAGAAGAGTATTGTTACACCGCTCATCCAGTACCACTTCCCCTATCAAGGGGCCTAATTTGCTGAGTGGTCTAAAACATGAATTATGGATGACAACACCTCTCACCACACAGGTTTAAATCACATTCTTGCAGACCCTGGTGGGAGACAGAATCCTAGTTCTTTTGCCAAAAGTCAGTAGTTTTCTCCATGCACTTCAATTTCCTCTACCATCCTAGACCTTAAGACCTTACTGTCTGCATATGTAAACTATTCTTAACTGGGGTGTAAAACAATACACTCCAATCCACTCCTTCTCCCATCAGTTTTTTTAATGCATCAAGCATTTTTTGTAAAGTTTTCTCCGACATAAGGCAGGTGTCAAAAATCATGTTTTGTAATTGAAGGTCCAAGACCTTTTGCCTCTCTTTTTTGCAGGTCCCAAATAAAAATTTTGAAAGTCCAGTTTCTTTCTGGAAAGGTCCATGTATAATTATTTTATCATATAGAAAACGTAGGATTATCTTGGTAAAAAAAATGGCAGGTCCATCGGACTTGTAGAATGTAAATATCAAGGGTCCCAATGTAAAATCAAAGGGACCTGGACCTCAGACCTGGGGAATTTTGAACCCCTGCCTAAGGATAGCAAAATATAATTATAAAGATAGTATGTGGTAATACTATACAATATTGTACTGCTGTATTTATAACACATATATACAGTAAATCCTTGTTATATTACAAGGACCCTAAATAACTTTTTAAGTCCTTTTAAAGAGTCCATACAGACAATAGAAAAATATTTTAATTTTGTTCTTTTTCACTTAATGAAACTGTTAAAAGTCCCGTATGGAGAAATCAATTAAATAGCCACACTTATATATATGGGGATTTGGTGGCATAAAGCATGCATTTGCAGATCACAGCACTTCTCATCACCTTGGTTTGAATCCTACTTGGGGCAGGTCCTAGTGTAAGAAAGCTATAAAGGTCAGTGATTTCCTCAGGTCACTGCTTTTTACTCCCTGAACATACCACCTAGATATCAGTGAAAAAGCTAGTAATGTCCCGATTCTTTCACTTATGTAAAGGTGGTCATTTCTGAGATGGTGGAGGAAACTGGAGTTCCCAGCAAAAACCACTGATCCTCAACAAGCAAATTGACAAACTTGCTCACATTATCAGGGTTCGTACAGTCCTTAAATTTTGAGGTTTGCCCTAAAAAGACCCTAAAAATAAATCTGATCCTAAAAAAGCCCTTGAATTTATCCTGAAGGCCCTAAAATGCCTTGAATTTGGCCAACTGGGTGTCAATATTAAGTGGTTGCAAATAAATAGACTGATCAAAATACATGTAAATAATTAATACCACAAGTTACGTTGAAATGAGCGGTTTAAAGGTACCTGGCCCTCCTGAACACCCAAAATCAACCCCCACTTCAAGTGCCGTTACTATAGACATGCAAGTAATTGTTTTATTTTTTTAATTGTCTTTGCACCAATAGTTTTTCTTTTTTTTGCTAAAATTGTCCCTGTGATTAGGCCTTAAATTTGCAAATAAGACCCTGAAAAGTCCTTAAATTTGGAGTCTAAATGTCTGTGTGAACCCTGCATTATGATCTGCCCTGAGTGGGATTCAAAGTTATGTGGTGATCAATGCTGTAATCTACAAGCACATGCTTTAGACCATTTGGCCAATAAGTCCCCATCATCATGATCATATGTGAAAGAGTCTTTACAAGGATGTAAAACTTCATTATGTCACTCCAATTATAAATATTCTAAATTATCTTACAGTTAATAGACATCTTTCCCATCCCATAAACTTGTGTAGACCTCCAGCTTTTTCTAACACAGATGTACCCTAAAATTAAAGAAAAATTATCATATACAGTACAGGCCTGTTGAAAGTTTAACACTAAGCTAACAAATTAGTGTCAAGTCGGCAGCTCATCTTCGCCCCTTGTTATATATATTTTGACAACTGCTATTTATCTCTTGGTAACTTTTCGGTCACTAGCTCTTCACATCTCGTTCACACGCGACAGCCGGGCACCGACTCCTTTTTCTTTAGCTCAGTGTTAAACTTTTATCAGTTCTGTTTGGAAGGGCTGGGATGATACAGGCATGCCATGATACAATATATAATGATATATAATTGCAATATGTATCATGATATATTGGAAAATACATGTATACATAAGATACCTTCAATTAAATGTTCCAAAATTTACTTTTCAATCACATTAAACTGCCATATCTCAATTCTCAACCATGTGATATCAAATAATGACTTAAGTAACGACACAATTTTAATTTTACATATTGTGTTTTTTGTATCTATGTAATATTTCAAATACAGGACGTCAAAAACTTCCCCAGACATCTGACTCTGAATTTCAAGGAACAATTACATCTATTTCTGGTTCGGTGGTGGCCACATTGGTGTTGTCTGTGACGTCACATTTTCATTGCTTTATGTATATAAAAGTCAAACTTAACACAGAAATTTTCTGAATTCAAAGTCCCGATATATCAATTTTTTCATAGCTTCTATCGATATGTATATATACCATCATAATTCTTAATATTTGTTATAATTATCTATATCTTGTCCAACTCCTAGTGTTTGGGGAGATTTAGTGCTACATAAACAGATTGGTTTTAATACAGTTTCTGTAGAAATGGTGCTAAAAATCAAGTAATAAATCCAATATTAGCTGCACAACCTTCACATTAGACAAAGGTCAGCTCTAATAAAAGGAGAGATTTTAAAAATTTATTCTAGTTCTTAAAATATTTTCAGATCAATTTTATTATAACTATATTAGTATAATGGACCCTTTCAGTGAATTTCTAAATAGAAGACAAATTTCTTAAAGTAGGCAGCAAATATGGAGTAATATGTATATTCACAAAATGTAAACTTATTTAGAGCAGGTGGCAAGTTTTATTCAAATTCATACAAGTATCAGACCTTTGTTGCTTTGCTGCCTTTATTGAAACCTCTGGTTAATATTCAATAAATCAGGTTCCCTATTGTACATTTCACTTTGTCTTATAAAACCAGATCCAACAGGAGGAATATTGGGGGCTTGATTGTCAGAAATTCTGCATAACTCCACTGTGTACAGTACAGCAGTGATGTACGTAGTAGAAGTTCCACGAATACACAACAAATACATAATAAATTAAGTAAAAATTTACTTCGAGTGTTTCTCTGTTTCCCAGAGATTACCACTCATGTTACACACATCTCACATATCAAACTGCATGGAGATGTGTTATTTTTTCTTTTTTGTCACATGATTACACATCAACAAGGGATGTGTTTGTAGGTTAATTCGGGCTATAAAATAATACCAAATGACCATAGGCATGATAGGATTTGGAAAAAAAGATGTGATCATAAAAACAAAAAGGCATACTGGACGATTGCCTAATGTAAACAACAAGTCATACTGGACGATTGCTTAAGTGCCACTTAAAGTGGTATGTGTGATCATAAAAACAAAAAGTCATACTGGACGATTGCCTAAGTGGTATGTGTTCCCCAACATAATTTTACAATCCAAATCCTCCAGTTGTTGTGGTAGCAGTCCCTTCAGTGTTCCCTGGGTTCCAACTGGCATAAATACTGGAGTATCTACAACATAATGGGGCAATTTCATCTTGCATGTTCGAGCTTTTGTTGTTGAACATTCTGCAATAATTTTCAATGAAAGAGCATGTGTTCCTTTCGAAGCCATAAGTAGGGAATTCCCCATGTAAGCAAATCGAAAGTAGTTTTATATTTTTCGTTCGGGCGCGTGTTTACAATATAAATATATAGACCAATCAAAAAGTCCGTAAGATCCGAAGGCAGAGATCGAGTGTGCGCTCTTAGAATTTCCGGTTGATGTCTAGTATACAATCAAATTTTGTGAATGAAAAGGAAAATATGGAAGATAGTGATTTTTCTCAAGTGAAATGGAAGTCTATTTCGCTCACACACGTAGAATATCCAGCAGGTATATAGAACATAGAGATTATAACAAAATTGAAGTCAGCAAGGTTGCAAATATGTGTGATATGCTCTCACATGTCCCAAATGTTGCATTCCCACAATATGATCTGAACACATCATCACCTACACTGTATGTGTACCTGTACTTATAACTGATGTATACATACTTCTAAATCACTGTCGGTGGTATTGTGAGAACTCTCCAGCTAACACTCACATACACTATGACATAAACAGTATTATTTATTCATCGATTGACAACAAAACATCTATATGATTAATACAGTGAATAATTTCATTTCAACCCCCAAAACAAGAATATTGAAAGCTCAGAAATCTAGTACTTTTGCCACATTTAACCGTAACTTTGTGGAAACACTAACTTTTTTCTCATCTACTTGCTTATTTATATATCCGCTGTGTTTTTTTCTACAGGTGACATATTTGGGTTTCTACTGGCTTGGTGCAGTTTAATACCATTTGGTTTAGGTATTGGGTTTGGAACACTCATTCTCTTCAGAAGGGATTTACACACAGTAAGTTACATTTCAGCTTCAAGGTTATACATGTACATGTTATAAACTACCTGTGTATAAGGGAAATGTTATTAGATCCAATATTGAAAATTAAATTGCATTTATGTGAACATTGTTAATATTTATTTAGAAATTAACAAAGATTTGGCATAATATGACACTACACACAAATTTGCAATCTCATAAGATCATGATGTATGACATACTATTGTTTTGGGAATGTTAGAGGTAAAATAGGACCATTTATGTTATTGTTTCCCAGGGGAAACTACATATATTCAGTAGTAGTTTTAGGCATTCAAAATCACCATTGGAATTCTTGTTTCGTTGTTTGACCAGGTACAGTACAAACCTGTCAAAAGTTTAACACTGAGCTAAGGAAAAAAGAGTAAAAGCTTGGCTGCCAGATGGCTGTGATATGAATAGCTAGTTACCATAAAGCTGTCAAGATATAGATAATTATTGAGAGGCTGAGATGATCTGCCAATTTGGAAATAATTTGTTATCTTAATGTTAAACTTTTGATAGGTCTGTACTGTACAATCAAGTTTTAACATCCATGTTAGTTAATACACAAAACTTTACATTCTCATATTTGTTTTTTAATTTTTATTTTGTCAGATTTCATATCTCGGTGGTATTATTTTAAATGAGGCTTTTAACTGGGTACTTAAACATATAATAAGAGAAAGTCGACCCTGTAGAGGTAAGTTAATTGTAAATGAAATCTGTCACATCTGAAAACATGTAATTAAAGCTAAACATATCTAACATAATAGAACCATACAACAGGATTAAAAATCCATTTTGACCTTTGACCTTCCAGTTATGGTTTTTGAACAGTGACTGATAAAATCAGCTTTTGCTGGTCCACATATATAAATCACGCCAATGCAAACCCACTGGTCTACAAAATCACTGATATATAAATGCAGATTGACACTATTCCATACAAATCCAATAGTCCATACAAAACCACTGCTCTACACAAATTCACTGATCCAAATAAATCCAGTGATTTAGTGGAAATATTAAACACGTTTCTATCTCCGGATTTGGTCATTAGAGACCTTATGCACTATCAGTGGCCTCTAGGTTGGAACAGATGATACTTTACACTCTATCAAAGGCCTCTATTTTAGAGGATGAGGCCTTGTACACATTATTACCTATCAATGAATTTTGAGAAGTCGTTAAATACCCTGATGGCAGAATGCTCTAAACCCCATGCTTAATAATTTTATATCCCATCACTGCCTAGGTTTAAGTCACACCATGACAGATCCTTGTACGAGAAGGTTTGGCAGTTTACTTGTCAAGGGTTGGTTGTTTTTTCTTGGTACCCAGGTTTCCTCTACCACCCAGAACTGAATATACTGATAAGTGAAAGAATCTTGACTAGGTCGTAAAACATCATTACTCCACTCCACTTAACTACAAAACCCCTATAAGGTAATTTTCTGTAGAATTTGCTATTTTGTGTGTAGGATTTGATGTGATTCCTACAGTATATTGCTTTATTTTCACGGTATCAAATTTCCCCAGTTTAACGATGACTAATATTTTCACAGTGTCAAACTTCCGCGGTCTTCATGGGCAACGTTACTGAATGCCTCAGAATGCTGTGTTTTTGTGGCAGTGTTATTTTCGCGGGAATACACTGGACTACGGACATAGCAAAAATAAATCCACAGTGAAATATTAACATTATACAGTATCTTTATCCCCTGCTTTCCAAAGAAAATGGGAGATATTGAATTTAAACATCCGTCTATCCAAGAATTCTTGTCTGGAGTAATTCTTCAAAATTATGAAGCCCTATTTTGTGAAACTTGCATCAGCATTGAGGTATGCATATCATTAACTTAAGTTGATTTTCTCACTTTTCCTGGGAGTTATGGCCCTTTGAACATAAGTACAAAGCACAAAAGTACCTGCTGGTGAGGGATCCTATTTACTGAATGTTTTTATATTTCAGGTCGACAGACATTATATACAGAATATGGTATGCCATCAAGTCATTCACAGTGTGTCTGGTTCTTCTCAACATACATGGTCCTCTTTTTATTTATAAGGTAAATTTTCAAACATTGATGTTAAAAGGTTAGATCAATTAATCAGTCAATAAATCAATCAATCAGTAAATGACTGTAGCAGATTGTATATATATATATTTGTTAAAAAAAAGAACAAAAATTGAATGATATTTTAAGCCCAAAGTAAGAATTTTTCACTTATATCATGTATATTTAGGTAGTCAGTTTGGGATTGGTGAAGGAGGAAACTGGAGTGCCTGAAGATAACCACCAGATTTCAGCAAGCGGACTGACAAACTTCCTCACACTAGGATCTGTCCCAACTAGGATTCAAACCTAGTCATTTAGAGTTGCTGTGATCCGTAAGTGCCCACTTAGACCACTCAGCCATCCAGGACCTCACTAGCATGTTTTACTACAATTCATCAATTGTATATTTTGATTTATTTCAGAGTATACAGAAATAATAACTGGTTAGATGATATATGGAAATATTGTACTAGTCTGGCTTGTTTTATAGTATCATTTATAGTTTGTTATAGTAGGTAAGTATTATATGGAAATATTGTACTAGTCTGGCTTGTTTTATAGTATCATTTATAGTTTGTTATAGTAGGTAAGTATTATATGGAAATATTGTACTAGTCTGGCTTGTTTTATAGTATCATTTATAGTTTGTTATAGTAGGTAAGTATTATATGGAAATATTGTACTAGTCTGGCTTGTTTTATAGTATCATTTATAGTTTGTTATAGTAGGTAAGTATTATACAGTTATATATATTGTATTATAGGGTTATTGAACTGATATTGTGAAATATTGTCCGGAGTTGACTTGAGTGAGTGAGTGAGTAATGGGGTTTAACGTCCCAGTCAAGAATATTTCACTTATATCGAGACGTCATCAGCTATAGGCGAATGTGCAGAAATTTTGCCTGTGCGTTGCGCTGATGGCATTATACAGCAGGGTTCTTTATCGTGCCAAGCCTACCAAGACATGGGACCTCGGTTATTTTAAGTTCCCATCCGAAAGAACCGTGACTTTCATTTCGTAATGCGGAGTGCTTGGCGAAAGAACAGTCACTACCCACTTTTAAGTCTTGGGTCAGACGCGGCCGGGGTTCGAACCCACGACCTCCCACTTACGGAGCGAACACTCTACCAACTGAGCTACCGCAGTGGTCCGAGTTGACTTGACATTTGCACGAGCTTGCTTCCTGAAATTTGTTTCATTTTTCAAGAACACAAAAATTAAGCACACAAAAATAATTCTTGTGTACCTATTTTTGCACCGTCCATCTGAAACATTTTAGGGTGCTTAGATTATGTGTATTTTAACTTTTTTTCTCAAATTAGATAAAATTTTACCGGTCCCATACATTGTACACACATCAGTATCATGTGTACCTCCTATTTTGGTAATATTTCATGAAATTGTTTTAACAAAATTGTCACTGGTGAATGGAAATTTTTTAATGTTTTTTTAAGTACCGGTAGCTCTCATACTATTTTTAATTGTAACAATGTCCAAGCTAGGCCAGTTTGGATCTTTTTGGGAGTGGTCAACAAAGGTCAACAATCAACAAAGTCAGTCCTTCAATTGGCCTTTATAGACAGGATATATTTTATTATATATTTGTTTTTTTTATTTGTAGAATATATCTTCATTACCACACTGTCAGTCAAGTGGCCTGTGGTGCTTTACTTGGCTTGTTTTTAGGAGCTTTGTGGTTTGGTATTGTACAAGTTATATTAACACCAATATTTCCATATTTAGCCTCTAGGTAAGTGATAGTGTTAGTAACAGTTGAACCAGTCTATAAAAGTTCACACAAGAAGTGAAAAGTTGTCCTTATAGAAGTGGCCAGAGGTTCTAAAATCAGATTTGATTTGCACATACAGTATTATACTGTAACTATAAAATCTTAGCAACAGTTTTATTTTATCAGTTTCGGCGGTCAGATCTTTACGCTAAAGTGTTTAAAGTAAAACTGCGCTAAAGTTACCTAGAAGGGACTCGGCGTACAAACAAATAGTTGGTGCACTAAAATAAAGATGTGTCAATCACTTATGTTAAGGAAAATAAAAAAATATGTTTGTGCTAATATAAAGCGGTTTTACAGTACTATTACGGTTGAATCTGTCTATAAAGTTCACCTCAGCAATGTCATAAATGTGGCCTTATAGAGTGAGTGAGTGAGTAATGGTGTTTAACGTCCCAGTCAAGAATATTTCACTTATATCGAGACGTCGCCAGCTATAGGCGAAAGTGCAGAAATTTTGCCTGTGCATTGCGCTTATGGCATTATACAGCAGGGTTCTTTAGTGTGCCAAGCCCACCGTGACACGGGACCTCGTTTATTTTAAGTTCCCATCCGAAAGAACCGTGACTTTCATTTCGTAATGCCGAGTGCTTGGCGAAAGAACAGTCACTACCCACTTTCAAGTCTTGGGTCAGACCCGGCCGGGGTTCGAACCCACGACTTCCCACTTATGGAGCGAGCACTCTACCAACTGAGCAGTGGTTGGCCTTATAGACATGTGGTCAGAATTCTGAAATATTGTCTATAAAGGCCACCCAAAAAAGTTATAAAATAGGCCCTTATAGACCTGGCCAGAGATTCTAAGATCTGATTTCACCTCTAGAGACAACATGTTTTTACATGAGTACCTCGTGTGTCTACATGAGTTCCTTGTGTGTCTATATGAGTTCCTTGTGTGTCTACATGAGTTTATCGTGTGTCTGCATGAGTTCCTCACATATTTTGATTTCTGTTTTCAGTTATATAGGAGAGTTCCTCATGTTAAGAGATTCAACTTTAATTCCTCATGTAATGTGGTTTGAATACACTTCATCTAGAACAGAAGCAAGGTAAGGGGATATTATTAGACTCATTATTGTTTGATTGAAAAGTTTGATTGATTGAATGCGGTTTTACCCCCCAGTCACTTATATCAAGACTTCACCAGCTATAGGTGAAAGTTCAGAATTGTTTACCTTTGCAATGAAGTCAGGGATTTGCATTTACCACACAAATTTTAATGTCACTATAATCAAAAACAAACATACTAATCCATGTCCGAATCGCAATCCAGAAGCAAAGAAAAACTTTGGAACTGACAAGTTAGGTTAGACACGTGAACTGCCACCAGGGAAGTGAGGCCAGGTGCTCCGGAAGGGTAAGCACCTCCTGTTTAGCTAGCTACACCCACCACGTGTGTAATCAAAATTGTGTGAAAGGAACATGAAACTATGGGACGTCAAATATATCCAGGGCAATCCTGGACACAGAGACATCAAACTTATCAACAATACTGTGATGACTGCCATAAAACATTTTAAGGGCCTTGATAAGCCTAGGCTTGCAATAACCTGTACAAATCCCATGTGAGTATAACCTGCACAAAATTCATGTTAGTATAACCTGTAAATTTTATTGTACTTTCAGGAGCAGACAGAGGAAGATGACATCAAGGAAATCACAGTAATTTTAAAATAAACTTAATATAAACAATTTATATACAGAAAATTAATGATGTTGTGATCTTATAGATTGGCTTTAAATCTTTATTATCTATGTGTGCATTTCAGATTTGTCCAGAATCAAAAACATGACATGTGCCATCTTATATTATTATAGATATACGGGTCAGGAACTAAAGGTGGGGGTCATCTATGTGTCAGGGTTTGACCACGGTCCATCTTATGTATAGATATACAATGATCAGGGGTTCAAAATTATCATTCAGACCTTTCAGTAAATTTTAAAAGTAGACAAATTTCTTAATAGGAGGCAGCAAGTATTGAGTAAAATGAATTGCAAAACACATTCAGAAAATGTTCACTTGGTGAAAGTAGACAAAAATATCAATCCAAGTATGAAAAAATAGCAGACAACTTTAGTCAACTTGCTGTTTTTATGTAAAACCACTTATGTGTTATAATGTAAGGTCCAGGACCTTATGTCTTTTTATGGCAGGTCACACATAAAGTTTTGAAGGCCAGTATCATCACTGAAAGGCCCATGTGCCATTATGTTATCATATAGAAAAATAGTATCATTCTGATTAAAAACGGCTGGTACATCATACTTTTGAAATTTCAATATCAAGGGTCCCAATATAAAATCAGAAGGTCCCGAACCTCGAACCCGGGAATTTTAAACACCTGTATACTGGCCAGGAATTGATGATGGGTCATGGTACAATATGTATACAAGTCATGATCTGACAATAGCCCATCTTGTATAATACTTATACCAGTCTTATGAGGGCCATTTTACATGTTCATATACAGCTACCAGTCTGACAAAGAAAGCGTTATTGCAGATCTGATTATTTTCGTCAAATTGTTGCTGGTTACATGTCATAAAACTTTTAATTCATGGTTCAGTGATTTTAAACTACCAGAATGGTGTTTAGTATAAAGCTGCAGTGACCATGTGGTCTAAAGTTTATGGTTATGGATCACAGAACCTCTCACTGCCTTCCTGAGTTAGAAACCCAAGGCAGATCCTTGTCTGAGAAAGTTTGTCAGTATGCTTGCCAAAGGTTTATCTGGGCGCTCGGGTTTCCTCCACCATAAATGAACTGACCGCCTCGATATAAGTAAAAAAAATCTTGACTTAAACATAAAACTCCATTACTCCACTCTTTCAAATAACTATTTGAAATCTCGAATTTCTCTCGGACCCTTAATTTCATTGAAGAATTGTTTCTGGCAAAAATATGCACTTTACACAATTTTACAAATGCCAAAGCCTGACCATTACTAAAGGTTGTAGTATAATATTATCATTTATATATCATGTATGTATGTGGTTAATTAAGGATGTTTGTTTGTTTGTTTGTTGATCTAGGTATATACTTTTAAGTACCATATTTAGGTCGTCCACGATCTAATGGCAGAGTTTTTACATTTTTTCGATCAGTCTATTATTGTAAATAGGTAACTGACCACTATAAACAAATTCAGGTTAAAAGTCTTTTGCTTGGGATGGTTATATCCAAGAAGGTAGACAATTCATTTATATAAACTTTCACACCTATTTCATAGAACATGATAGAATGGACTGGTTGTTTAATGTGCCATAAGATCGTGGACAGATTATAACTGTAACAACTATTCATGGGAGGGTATTATTCCCAATTTTACTTCCATTATATATGTTAAGTAGAAATTTTGTGGTTGTTGGCAAAATAAATTTTTTTAAAATTCAATTTACATTTATTTCATTGTATGGAATAAAGCAAATTATTTGTATTATTTTTGATTGAAATAAATAACATTTTACCAGGACCAATGATGAATTCACAACTTTGTGTTAATTGTTGACAGTTGCCATGGATGTAATACATTCATGAGTGAAATACTCTTGACTAGGACATTAAATACCATCACTCAACTCTCAACTTAGATTCATGAGTGTCATTTAACATTTTTTGCTTTTTTTCTTGATTAAAAAATAATATTGATGAATACTGGTACTGTATTTAAACGTTCTTCTTATTAATCTGGAATTTTAATTAATATGACTGAATGCTTCAGAAATTACACAGATTTGCACATTGTCCATTCAAATAAATTCTGAATGAAATTAATCAAAACTAGAATTAATGCTTAATAATTGTAAAATTAGTGGACCAAAATAAACATGATAGAGTGATTTATGTTTTTTAAACCTTCCCTTTAACATCTGACCATTACAGCCACTGCAGCAGATCAGTTGGAAAAGCGCTCACTCCGTAAGTGGCAGGTGGTGGGTTCGAACCATGACTGGGTCTGACCCAAGACTTGCGGTTCTTTCATCAAGCACTCTACATTAATAAGTGAAAGTCACAGTTCTTTTAGATGGGAACTTAAAATAAATGAAGTCCTATGTCACAGTGGGCATGGCAAAATAACGAACCCTGCTGTATAATGCCATTAAGGCAATGCACAAGCAAAATTTCTGCACCTTAGCCTATAGATGGAGACATCTGGTATAAGTAAAATATTCTTGACTGGGACTTTAACCACCATTACTCAACTCAACCATTACAAAGTTAACATAAATCTAGTTTGCTTGATCAGCCCATCTCATTTATTTAGTAAAAAGGGTACTTGACCAGGTGCAAAAATACATTCCCTGTTATTAGATCACCTGAGCAAGTAAAAAATAAACGTTATCAGCCCTCCCATTTTCTTTATTCATCAAAATTATCTGCTTCTTAAAACTCATTGAAACTGCTTAATCATTCAAAGTATAGTAAAAGGTGGTTATGGAAACATTATGTTTTTGGCCTTTCAATATCATAAGGATGTTTGGATTTCCACTTGTTTGGTGTAAGCACTACTGATGAGGTATTTTATACGGAAACGGTCGTCTATTGCTGCAAAATTAAATCGGGTTTAGTAATAATTCCAGCCTTGTTAACTAATATATACCTGTACCAATTCTCAGTTTCACCATTTTTTCAACAGATTTGTTTATTCAGTTTTTTAGTAATTTCTATAATTAACACATTTCTTTAACAATCCATATCAGTTTATATATTGTACTGTAAATTTTAAATCCATTTATTTTTTAGAGTCGCTATATTTTGTTTCTTAATACTATAATCCGTCAGTGATATTGTGGCAAAGTGTTTATAAATATGGAAGAGTCTATATAATATGATAGCCTAAGATAGGGATATATAAAGGTGGAGTTGACAAATGAATGTATGAAGGCGTGAGTATACGATAGCTTGGTATTAATACCTATTGGTTTATAATAAACTCACCCATGTTTATAAACACTCTGCCACAATATTGCTGATGGACTGTAGTATTGTGTTTCAGATTTTTGTTATTTATTTGTTTGTCACAAGTTATATGGTAATTACATTACAATAAAATTTTAAATAAATTGAATCTATTTTCCTATCAATGAGTGGCAGTTAGTGAAAATCTAAATAAATTACATTTACTGTTAAATCACTTATTTTCTTAATGCCCCAATTTTTGTTGTTTGACCCACAAATTTATTTACATGTCAATGCTTACAAACCATTAATTTACCACCACACATTTTTTTTTTCTGAAAACCACGGAAATTGGGACACCAAGGATTTAAATAATTTCACGGCAATTCAAATTTTTACATTTGTTTCATTTTTGCACCTTGGTAATTTTACAATTTTTTGCACAAATAGAACCCAATCAAAAATTTCCCAAATTTACAGTATCTAAATGTAAAATTAAAATTAAATGTTGAGAGTGTATTCTTTACACACATGTAAACATTCTTCTTTAATCTGTTATTTATACACCCTTCCAGAAATAGCCGGAAACTGGTTATCGCTCTTGATATGACGTCACACCGGGAAGGCTATCTATCGATCCCATAAGCATGTACAGTATATTCACTCAGTTCGAGTATTTGTTAGGTGTCATATGTAAGCTACAGGTGAGATGATAAACCGACAAAGCAAATATTACTTTAAATAAATTACAAATTATGAATGGGCTAATTAAACAAATTTTATGATCATCCGAAAAGATACTTAACATTGTAAAGGATTGTGTAGAATTTGTTGTAATTTCTTCAACAAAATAAGTTTTATTTTTACTAGAAAATTGCAATTTGTAAATGTTCAAATTTGAAAATATAAAATACATGTACGTATATTTATTAATATCTTGCACCATTTAATTACCTTCAAGGACATTTGAAATTCATATTTTCATCCGACTGGAAATATTTTAATTTTTTAATCAAATTACTACGAACGTTCACCTTCCACTTTTTATTATTAATTTTTATTTATTTTATAAAATCGGAATTTTCATAAAACTTATTTACAAAATATTGATATAAATTAAACAATTCAGATACATAATTGATAGTCAAAATAATTTAAAAACTTAAATTTTCCTATGATTACAAATTAGCGACATCTTAAAGTTGTATTTAAAAATCATTGTTCAACGGATTAAACTTTAATTAAAGAAAGATCCGTTATTGCTAAAAATGTTAAAGGTTCTGAAAATTTATTTCCAAAATTATTAATAAAAATATTTAAAAAAAAAAAAACAAAATCAAGAAACAAAAAAAAAAACAACAACATTGAAATTTTGGTTGTATGGTTAAAATTTCGATCAAATTTATATAAATAACAACTGATTCTAAGCAGAAATGATGGCATCCTTACCTATGTCGACTTATAGGACTTTTAATTGGTTTCATTAATCCAATTTGCAATTAACAGGAAAATACAAGTACGCTTATCTCTCTAGATTATCTGATTACAAGATGAACAGACGACCAAGGCAAAACCTGATTATAATACACAGTGATAAATATCTGATTTATTCTCATGTAGTGTCTTATCACTGCTTTGGCTATATTATACTTATTTGTCAAAAAATCAAAAAGTATAAAAATTATAAAAATGAAAATAAATAAATAAATAACTTTTAATACTAATTATGCGATGTTTATATTATTTATCATCTTTAAACTGTAACACAAATATGTTAAGTTTCAAAATGTCGGATAAATAATTATCCCATGACTCGTTATAAATTTTTCGGATAGATAATTTGTTCGTTTATATAATTATACACAGAGTTACAGAATACTTAAAATGCAATGTTTGTAGCTCTCTCTCTCTCTCTCTCTCTCTCTCTCTCTCTCTCGTTTAAATAATTCTACCGACTGAGAATCTTCCGAGATTAACGAAAAGCTTAGGCTACTTTTGACACACCTGGATTCATTCATGCATAAGCAAATTGTCCTTAGGTTGGACCGAAGCATTTTCTCTCCTGTCAATCAGGTAATCAAAATCAGTGCCCTAATTAGTTCCGAATGACTGCCCATGACTTGGTATTACAATATCAAATTAAATATGTCATGGAACAGTTATTATTATGTTACAATTAAAATGAATTTTTAAAATTTTTAATGAAAAAATATATTAATTTCAAATTATTTTTCAAGAAGTCATGGAATAAAATACCAGCGATATGTAATTAAAATTGAAATTTAATATTTAATTTTAAAACAATATTATATTGAGGGAAAATACGAAATGCTAGTATTTCTTTTTCATAATTCCCTGTATGACGTCACATTCTACTATCAACCCTAGCACTCCCGCCAGGTGTCGCGATTTATCGGAAGGGTGTATACTTCTAAAATAATTTTGATGACCAGATTTAGGCCGAAGTATCTACCTAAACAGTTGTAAGTTACTTTTTAATATTGCTACCATTGTAAGTAGAATTCCACTCACATGTATAACTAATTTCTATTTGTACCTTCCACTAATATTTTTTATTCAATTGAAAAAGCCTAAAATGACAGAATCAATCCGTTTTGAGCATTTCTGTGAATAAATAATTTTTTAAAAATTTTACATACAGGTAGATTTTAATGGGTGCAGGTACGAAAAGGTCCTACCATACTTTCTTCTGGTGGGTATTGACTGCCATCTAAAACATTTTTAGGATGGTACCAATATCAAAAAGCAACTCATGAAGTAGTTATTTTGGCCTAGACATGAATATGCAGATGTATTTCAACCATGTTACTGGATACCATATTGCTGTTTAATGTTTTATCCAGTGTCTGATGTGTGTAGTCTAAATTTATGTGTTCATTGTGTTCTTTGTAATGTGTTTGGTAGTGTGTTCTCAGTAATATGGTAAGTCCATGTTATTTAACTGTGAGCTTTTAAGTTTCATTTTAAGTGTATTTTGTTCTTAGCCTTTTGTATATTAGACCAGGCCCCTGTTTCACAATCATTCCTCAGCTAAGATTTTCCTTAACTTAAATCTTGAAAAATTTCAAATCTTCATAATTCTGCTATTCTTTCAAGATATTCAGGAATTTAAGGTGTTATTTTAAGATGACCTCAAGATTAAAACATTTGCATTTAGTTTTGACAAAAATATTCATCAATAGTTCCAAAAAAGAGAATATCAAAATTTGCTTGATTTGAGTTAAGGAAAATCTTAGCTAATGAATGATTGTGAAACCGGGGCCATGTGTTATAAAAGAAAATAAATTATCAGAGTAATTTTTGGAAAGGGCTGGTTTGGTCATTTTAATGCAGGGCTGGCTAAATTTTGGTTAAATAATAGCAACCATGTGTTTGATTTTTAAAGCAATGTATAGCCAGAATTGAAGATAAGATAACATAGTCATACATTGGATTTTTGAAGAAGTTGGAATTCAGGTATAGCTAAATATTGAAAAATATAAAGCTATACATTGAATTTTCAAAGAGACTTATTCCCAGGGCTGCTAGATTTTGATGAAATAATATATCCATATGTTGGATTTTTAAAGAAAGATACAACCAAACTGGCATAATTTTCATAAAATAATACAGTCATGTGTTGGATTTTGAAGAAACTGGGTGTCAGGTTTGGCTATATATTGTATATTGAAAACAAGTTTTACATAAGATTTTCGAAGAAATAAACAGACAGGACTGGCTAAATTTTAATAGAATAATAATCATATGCTGGATTTTTAAAAAATTATGCATTCAGGTATTGCTAAAGTTTGATAAAATAACATAATCATGTGTTAAGAAATTTTCCCAAGGACTGGCTGATTTTGATAAAAAAAATCAGTCGTCATATTGTTGGATTTTCACACAAATTTGAAACCTGGTCTGGCTATGTATTGAAAAACAAGTTATACATTGGATTTTCAAACAAATGACATATAGCTGTATTTTAAATTATTTTTAAGACATGGCCGCCAATTGTTTTGTAAATTAACATGATCATATGATAGATGTTCAGAGTGATTTACTGCCAGGTATGACTAAATTTTGATGAATTTTAACCCTATAGTTTGTGTATTATCCATCATATATATATATACAGTACAGACCTGTCGAAAGTTTAACACTGTTCTAGCCTGAAGGAGTTGAAGCTTGGCTGTCGAGTGGCGGAGATATAAATAAAGCTGCCAAGATGCTGTACAGACCTGTTGAAAGTTAAACACTAAGCTAACGTCAAAGCTCGGCTGTCAAGTGGACAAGATATAGATAGGTAGTGTTCGTAAATAAAGAGTAGCTGGCTGCCATAAAGCTGCCAAGATATATAGTACAGACCAGTTGAAAGTTTAACACTGAGGTAACATCGAAGCTCGGCTGTCAAGTGGACAAGATATAGATAACTGGTGGCAGAAAACCTGTCAATGGATAGATAGCAACTGTAGACAAGTTGTCAATGGATAGATAGCAACTGTAGACAAGTTGTCAATGGATAGATAGCAACTGTAGACAAGTTGTCAATAGATAGATAGAAACTGTAGACAAGTTTTCAATGGATAGATAGCAACTGTAGACAAGTTGTCAATGGATAGATAGCAACTGTAGACAAGTTGTCAATGGATAGATAGCCACTGTAGACAAGTTGTCAATGGATAGATAGCAACTATAGACAAGTTGTCAATGGATAGATAGAAACTGTAGACAAGTTGTCAATGGATAGATAGAAACTGTAGACAAGTTGTCAATGAATAGATAGAAACTGTAGACAAGTTGTCAATGAATAGATAGCAACTATAGACAAGTTGTCAATGGTTAGATAGAAACTGTAGACAAGTTGTCAATGAATAGATAGCAACTATAGACAAGTTGTCAATGGTTAGATAGAAACTGTAGACAAGTTGTCAATGGATAGATAGCAACTGTAGACAAGTTGTCAATGGATAGATAGCAACTGTAGACAAGTTGTCAATGAATAGATAGAAACTGTAGACAAGTTGTCAATGGATAGATAGAAACTGTAGACAGGTTGTCAATGAATAGATAGAAACTGTAGACAAGTTGTCAATGGATAGATAGCAACTGTAGACAAGTTGTCAATGAATAGATAGAAACTGTAGACAAGTTGTCAAGAGATAGATAGCAACTGTAGACAAGTTGTCAAGAGATAGATAGAAACTGTAGACAAGTTGTCAATGGATAGATAGCAACTGTAGACAAGTTGTCAATGGATAGATAGCAACTGTAGACAAGTTGTCAATGGATAGATAGCAACTGTAGACAAGTTGTCAATGGATAGAAAGCAACTGTAGACAAGTTGTCAATGGATAGATAGCAACTATAGACAAGTTGTCAATGGATAGATAGCAACTGTAGACAAGTTGTCAATGGATAGATAGCAACTGTAGACAAGTTGTCAATGGATAGAAAGCAACTGTAGACAAGTTGTCAATGGATAGATAGCAACTATAGACAAGTCGTCAATGGATAGATAGCAACTGTAGACAAGTTGTCAATGGATAGATAGCAACTGTAGACAAGTTGTCAATGGATAGATAGCAACTATAGACAAGTTGTCAATGGATAGATAGCAACTGTAGACAAGTTGTCAATGGATAGATAGAAACTGTAGACAAGTTGTCAATGGATAGATAGCAACTGTAGACAAGTTGTCAATGGATAGATAGCAACTGTAGACAAGTTGTCAATGGATAGATAGAAACTGTAGACAAGTTGTCAATGGATAGATAGCAACTGTAGACAAGTTGTCAATGGATAGATAGAAACTGTAGACAAGTTGTCAATGGATAGATAGCAACTGTAGACAAGTTGTCGAAATATAGCTAACGAGGGACAGGGATGAGCTGACATTAAACAGTGTTAAACTTTGGACAGGCCTGTACTGTAGTTAACAAAGGGCTGAGAGGATTTGTCGATTTGACACTAGTTCGTCAACTTAGTGTTAACCTTTCGACATGTCTGTACTGTACACAGAGTGAGTCTGTATGCAGAGTGAAGATGAATACTTGTTATTTATTAAATTTACATATAAAATTGTTTACATGTTGTCAGTTTCTACAATTATGTTTTTATGATAAAATGGTATGACCTATTCCATATTGAAAAGTTGATACCATTTTGATAAGAGGGAGATAGAAGTATATTGTGGTGTTTGCTCACGTTTTAAGCTGACTTTAATGTGCTTGTTGTATGTAATACAAGTATTTCTAAATAGAATTACAATTTTGTTGCATTTTAATATTATTATATGATATAAAATATTTGTATTTTATAAACATTTATTCTTTAATGTCAAATAAAACAATTCCAATGCTAGATTCGTTTTGTTATTAAATCTTAACTGATAAGATAACACCTCAACAAACACACATTCTAAATAGAATGAACGTCTAAAACATATTCACTTGTTATTCTTTTACAAAAACGGTAAGCCAAGATACAAATATCTAGTGCTGAACAGTGATTCTGGTTAAATGACCCGCCATGGCTTGCCGATTTGTTTCTTTATTCGTTGTGCAGAACTTTGTTAAATCTGGAGAAAAGACTGTCGTCAAATAATTCAACTCCACATACAGATATATAGATGACGTTCTATTTCCTATGAATCCTAGATTTTGAAATAAAAGATATCGCCGATTCTTCAAGTTCTTCTTCATATTTAGGCTTAAACTTCAATTTTGCCTGACTACATTTTAAGCTGTATAACAAGCGTAATGACTTCAATTTTTCTAGTATACTTAAATTTGACAAATTTCTTTTTCTATGCAGCAATATGCATGCTTCTTCTGCTTATAGTGTATTTGTTTCACAGTTAAAACGATATGCTTGCTACTACTACGAGAACTTTATACAACGAAGCAAGCTGCTTACAAAATGTTGACACAGGGGTATTGCAAGCCCAACCTTATCGAGGTGAACATCACAATATTGTTGACAAGTATGATGTCTCTATATCAAAAATTACTCTGAAGATATTTGATGTATCATAGTTCCTTTCATTATCAATTTGGATTTTACACGTGACGGGTGTAGCTAGCTATACAGGTGTTTACACTCTGTTATCTGCTATACCCTTATGTCTTTTATCTGAGGAACACAATGTGGTCTATATCTGCTGATCCCTAATGCTGTTTACCCATGGGACACCAAATTTTGTCTATATCCATTCTGTCAAAATCAAAAACCAAATTCTCAGCAAATTTATCGTAGTCTTTCATGAAGATTTTGTTTTATTTAATTTTCATTATTTATTTATTTATTTATTTATTTATTTATTAGTAAAAATAATAAATGTTCCCAAACAAATCCGATAGCACATTGGCAAACAAGTCTCTAATAGCTTCGCGAAATAATTACCAAGTATTATAAACAGGAGTTAAATAATTAATTACATAACATGCATATATACGTGGTCCTCAGATTAATGACTAGTCATTGGCCTTCTGAAGTATTATGTGCGTTGTGTTATACGATATTTCAAATGGGGCCATTCCATGGGTGCTCAGGTAATGAATTTTAAGCATTTTATAGAACATACATGTATATATATAAAATTAAAGTCTTTATATATATGACACGCTACATTTTGTTAATAAAATGATTAAAATCCATCAATATTTTTGCATTCAGCATGTAATGTTAAATATGGCTCATTAATGACTTAGCATTTGGCAAATTAAAGGACCAATGGTCCCTCTGCTCCTTCTAGAATGGACACTGATTATATCTTTGCACATCAAAAGGGTCGAATCTGTACCTTGAAATAAAAAAGTGTTACTTACAATGTGACGTAAGATTGTGACTTTTTGGCGCGAAATCTAATCGTGCCTATTGTTATCGCACATTCACGCTGGTCACATGACGTCGGAGACAATACTTCTGACAAGAGTCCCCGTTACTCATATCCTCCGTACCGCGTTGTGTCGTGATTCACTTACTAATACATTAGTAACTTCCTGTGTCGGTAAATATCATTAATAATTATTTAAAATAAAGAATTATTGACAATATGTCGGGTAGTTTCTTTATCGACAGACATGTCACAAAATTATAAATTTTATCTTAGAATCTTGGATTTTATTTTGGTGTGGTCCGTTTCTCAAGGAATTCCCGACTTTAGCAGTAAGTATTAAAAAATTACATTTAAATACTACAAATAATTATGGTAAACCTTTAATTGGACCAAGACAAGTACTATATGTGCAGTGGCTAGGGATCCTCAGTGACCGGCTGGTCTATAAAACGTCGACTTCTCCGCATTCTTCAAATTTATCAATGTTCTATGTTGAATTTGTGTCTATCTTTTTTTATAGAACAAAGTTTAACTTTAACATTTTTGTATAATATTAAAGTATTCTGACGTACAATCATTGTATAAAAAGCCAATATTTGTAAACCTCCCCATTTTTCTATATTTTCGCTGACACCGTTGATCTTGTATAAGTACAATGTAGTTGTACTAATGATTAAAATACAAATGTCATTTTACAAATATTTGAATATTTCATTCTGAAAATAAAAACAAGAGGCCCATGGGCCTTAACGCTCACCTGTGACCTTGACCTTTGAACCCATGAGCGTCATTCAATTATCAAAATGATAATTAGGCCAATATTCTAATATACATCCCTATACAAAAAGTTTATAGATTTTGAGATAAATAATCATTTAGGTATTCATTCGCATTTGTGACCTTGACCTTTGAACCCATAACCTTCATTCATATATCAAAATGATCGTTAGGATAATACCTAAAATATTCTAATAAACATGCCTATACAAAAAGTCTATAGTTTTTGAGATAAATAATCATTTCAGTACTTGTTTACATCTGTGACCTTGACCTTTGAACTTATGACCTTTATTCATATATCAAAATGACCATTGGGTCATTACCTACAATATTCTAATATACATGCCTATACAAAAAGTTCATAGTTTTGCAGATAATTAACTATTTTGGTAATATTGTACATCTGTAACCTTGACCTTTGAACCCATGACCTTAATCGATATATCAAAATGATCGTCATGTCAATACCTACAATTAACCAAAAATCCTACGTAATTATCACCAGAAATGTTTAAAAAATAGCATTTTTTATCAAAGGTCAAAACCTGGGACATGACCTTGACCTTGACATCAATCGGAAGAAAATCACAAGACAAGATCAACAGTGAAAACTCCATACAATTATCTTCAGCCATTATGAAGTTATAACAATAAATGTCTCATTTTAAAAGTTACATAATTTTACGCAAAAACGCGTAACCTATTTTTCGTCCAATTTTCATGAAAAACACTATGTTAATGTATCTAGGTCTCCTGAATCCAAAAATCTAATCAAAATTTGCCTGCACCTTTTAGTTTCAGAGAAGAAGATTTTTTTTGTCTTTTGGCTATTTATAGTAACGGCAGCCATTTTGTTGGGCGTGGTCAAACCCCAAACATAATTTTGAAAGCCTGTTACCCAGGCATAATAATCACCAAGTTTCATCAAATTTGGCTCAGTAGTTTTGGAAGAGAAGATTAAAATGTAAAGTTTACGCACGACGCACGACGGACGACGGACGGTGATAGATAGCATTAGCTCATCTGAGCCTTTCGGCTCAGGTGAGCTAAAAATATGGCACATTTTTCTTCACAGTTTAATGCGTTCATTATGATTGTTGATACCATCCATAATTTCAATCTATGAAAAAACAACTTTGCTATTTGACAATTTAGCCAACGTAAATAATGATGCCTTTAGAAAAAATAAAATTCTTATTAAAAAGTACTAATTCTGAGTTTTGAAAACATGTGGCATATTTCATTAATCAGTGTTTTCTCCATGCCTATATATAATCAACATACTTAAATCTACTTATATTGCACACTTTAGATCTTATGTAATTTTGTGTTTATATTTTGTTGTTTAACTTGTTTGTTTATAATGTTTATTTTATATTGTCAAAACCAAATTAAGTTTGTGCAATGAAGTTATTATTATTATCATTATTATAAAATGAGTCATTATTTCTCAAATAGGTCGGATGGAAAATGGATATATGGTGGCGGCAGGATCTAGTCAAAGAAGAGTGTACGTCATAGATCTAGTATCAGGTGACGTCATCAAAACAATTGAGACTGCGACGCCAACAGGTGTAATGACTGACGAACACAGAGAGGTGGTATACACAGCACAGTATTTTCAGAGAAATATCGTCAGGTTTTGTTTAGAAAGATGTCGGAATAATGAAGTAGTAATTAATACAGGTTTGTTATCCTTTATTTTCTTAAAACTTTACTTTGAAAATTAATTATCTGACAGTGTAGTACGAATTTAATTTGTTCACCAGTGTAAACGCTTACGCTATACCACGTATATCTCATAACGTTCGACAGTATACCACGTGATATCCTATAAAGTTTGTGGGAAATACTGCTTTCATCAAAACGTCATTATTCTGAGAATGAGCCATGATCACATGGTACGCTGGCGAACCTTATTGCAGAAAGACAAATGACATTGAGTAAAATTAAATCAAAATCGTGTAGTTTGAAATTGAAATAAGTCCTTGCAAACTTTAGGGGATATCTTTTGGAACGAACCACATTTGATGTTTAATTTAACAACCACGTTTGTTTTGTTTTAAGGTGACGGACAGCCAGAACATGTAGCGGTTGACTTTTCTACTGGTAACGTATATTTCTCCGCTATCGTTATGCCTGGTTCTACTGAAACTTCGTTCATCGGCGTGTTTAATTCAGAGAAGACAATTCAAAGGAAAATTATCACAGGACTAAATCTACCAAGAGCTATGGCGCTGTATCCATCTAAGGGGTAAATATAATATACAAACTTTTACTGACATTTGGCGCGTTGCGATGTTCAAAATGTTCATGTTATCAATTATTTTTTTATTCTAACCTGTCTATTAAAATTTAAATGAAATCATAAAAACATGACCATAATGGCTAAATCGACCAAGAGTCATGGCGTTGTATCGATCTAAAATTGTATAATAATAGGCTTATTAACATTTATGTAATGCAATCCATATTGCGTTTAACATTAATCGTCCCAACATTCTTAAATAACTTTATTATCCGGAAATCCACTAGGGGTCAAATTATTTCCTATACTAGCATTTCCCGGAAGTATTATTTATATATAATTAATTGTATTGTTTCAAGAGTTGAGTTAAGCTGGGTAATAGTGTTTAACGTCCCAGTCAAGAATATTTCACTTATATCGAGACGTCGCAAACTATAGGCGCAGGTGCAGAAATTTTGCCTGTGCGTTGCGCTGATGGCATTATACAGCAGGGCTCTTTAGCGTGCCAAGCCTACCGTGACATGGGACCTCGTTTATTTTAAGTTCCCATCCGAAAGAACTGTGACTTTTATTCATAATGCCGAGTGCTTGGCGAAAGAACAGTCACTACCCACTGTCAAGTCTTGGGTCAGATTCGGTCGGGGATCGAATCCACGACCCGCCACTTACGGAGCGAACACTCTACCAACTGAGCTACCGCAGTGGTTTTGTTTCAAGAGGGATGACATTGATCTATTATTGTGACAGTGACAGTGAGTTTATAAAAATTGTCTGTTCAATTAACGGCTTTTATTGTAAAGGTTTTAAAGTTAATATTACAAGTGTGTGTGTGTGTGTGGGGGGGGGGGTTGTCAGATAATATGACACACCGCTGAACATGAACCTAAATGAGTGAGTTTTATGATAAGTTATTCCAGTATGTAATTGTTCTTTCTCTCCTTGATATGCTGTTTATCATTTGCTTTGTTGTTGCCAAATACATGTTTTTAAGTTTCAAATTCCTTACATCTATTTTATAAACAACAGATCTATGCTTCTGTTGCTTATGATGTATTTGTTTCACAATAAATACGTATACGTCATCATGGTAAAGCTTGTTCCCACTACGAAGCAAGCTGCTTTCGGAAACGAATTCCTAAATTCATTGTTTAAGTTTGCTTATCTTGTTTTAATTATTTGTTGTAGTGTTTTTAGCTTAACACTTTTGATATACACTGTATTGGGTCATGGTGCCATTTGCTGGTTCCAAGAAATTTACTGCTAATTTTCTCATTTAAAATAGACCATATTATTTATGATTGCAGTATAATGTTTTGGTCGGATTATGGTGACAATATCATTGAGCGTACATCAATGGATGGTACGGACAGAACCATTATTATCATGAACAGTAACTGTGTGGGGTTAGCCATTGACTATACGGGTATGTAATCCAATGTTAACAAGATTCTAAGCCCCCTTCTGTAATGAGTAATTAATTGATTGAATGGGATTTCGTCCCTATCCAGAATATTGCACTGATAGCGAGAAGCCACAAGCTATATGTAAAGTGACAAAAAGTTTTACCTTTGCGGTTTGCTTCAGTTTTTTTCTTCGGAAGGACATAAATTTGTCGAAAACATAAACGTATATTAAGACCATGGAATAGTAACGTACTTCACGTCTTTTAATCAAAGTCTTTCCTTGTTTAAAGTTTATTTATCAAATGTTAAATATTATGCAAATATCAAGTCTCATCAATGATGTTTGCCGCATACGTGTTACCGCTTAGCGTTTGCTTGTAGCGGCAGTATTCCTGGACTTTGAGGCGCGTACAGGTCAACAATTATTGGTCTCGTGTTACACTGACTCCATCCCATTGCAGAATGCCAGATTCGTATGATCCTAATCTTCTCTGCGACAACGGATGTATCCACCGTCATTAACATATACTTACGTCTGTGGTCTTCAAAACAAAAGAATTGTAACAAGGCAAATCCACTTAAGTACCGCTTCCCATTATTGTTATAGGCAAACAACATTGACCTGTCTGCTTGACTTGTATGATTATTGTGTACTTGTGCATTATGTAAAAGGGCCCAGAGGTGGGTAACACGTGTTGTTTATGGTTTAACTACGAATCTTAATAACTACACACTATGGCTATATCATCTTATATGACTATTTCTAATGAAAGTCAAGCGGGCAGGTCAATGTTGTTCGACTATATAATATTATTTTGTATTTACAGATGATATGTTATATTATGGAGATTTCAGTCAGGGTGAGGTATCTTTAGCTAGTTTTGATGGTGTTAAAATCCGTACAATTGTAAGAGACGCAATGATAGAGGATGTCCTTGTTAATGGACCTCATGTTTATTACTCAAGATTAAACAAAAGGTAATCTTTGTTGTCATTACACCTGATATAAATCAACACAGATTTAATGGGTGTTTCCTCATCAAACCACATGTAACACAGAGACTAAATTAACAGGGGCCCAGTAGCCCATGGGTCCCCAAAGTTTTAAAGATTTTTGGTATGTGCAGCTATTGCAACTTCTCTTTATAAGTGAGCTGGTCCCCCAACTCAAAACAGTAAAGCTTCATCCCTCGAATAATTATAAATGAGATATTTACCTCTGACAGTCCCGGCACGACACAACCATGTGATAATACTAATTAATTTCAACATATGTGATTGTATCAAATAGAAATTGGTTGAAATCTCAAATTGTCACAAAAAAAATTTTTGTCTTTAAAATATATATAAATCATTCTCTTTATTTTAACAAAATTTTACTTAAAAATTCTTACGAAGACCAAAGTTATAATGTCATTTATGACGTAGCTATTCACGTATCATCCAATTGTAAATCCGCGCAAAACTACTTGAATTTATCGGAAATTCTAACAATATAGGGACCTTAACTCTAAGTATAATGTTTCAGTCACATGCAGTATAAATGTAGTATTCAATTGCTTGTTCTATAAAATATCTGTCTCCATGTTGAGCACTGTGTTGTTGATAAAGGCGCACAGATACATGTTTTCACGGCAATGATCGCGGTATAATGATGACGTCGTTCTTCCAACTGTTACGTCACAATACTGAAAATGTTGACGTGGAGATTTTGACCGATTTCTACTTGATACTATACAATTATGGACTTTTTAGTGGTTGTATATGGTTTGATATTCACCGGAAAAAGAAATATTGATCGAGGCGACAGCCGAGGTCAATATTTATTTTTCCGGTGAATATCAAACCATATACAACCACTAAAAAGTCCATAACTGTTTTATTATATAATTTAGCCACTTTGGCACTTCGGTTGACAATGTTTTCTCAAACCTGTGACTAGGCAATCTAACTACTTTACCGATGTTAGATTTCCCTGCCCATCCTGGTTGATCACACTAAAATTATCCCGCATTAGTAAGATCAATCTGACTTTTTAAGTCTGATTCTATGAAAAAATAAATGACATTCCAGACACAATCAATTACAAACTACATTGTTAATTGATAATGCCATAACGTCAACGTTCTATGAAAAAATAACAAGACACAATCACTTGCGTACACTTAATTGATGACGTTCTAATCATTTTACGGAGAACGTCAACAAAAATCGATGACGTACACCGAATTTGATATTCACCGGAAAATCCGTGGTATATGATGTGAGATCCAATGGTCACGTGTTACCGTTTTATCCAATCATAAAGATGGAATTTATAAATTATATAATAATATCACATCTCCCTTGGACCAGATTACCATATTATCTGGTCCAAGGGAGATTTCTCGCAAAAAAGTTATTGCATGATAAGGAAATTTGTTTTCTTGAACTTTCCTCCACCATTATAGAACTGACACCATTGATGTAATTGACATAGTCTTGTCTGTGGCGTAAAGCCATGAAACCTTTTCACTCATCCAGTGTTGAGACAGAACTTCTTATATTACTACTTAGTATTAACTTTAGTACATGTATACTTATATTTTACATTTGTATTTACTTGGTCATAGTACTGCCAGTGTTCCAACAAGTAATATCGCCTTAATTTACATGACTGTATGCATGTATAGAATTTTAAGCTTTAACTAAGGTTCGTTAAACAAATATAAAATCAAGCAATAACACGCTTATTTATTTATTTATTTGTTTATAAAAGACCAGCGATCGTTAAAGCTTTGATAGAATCAGGAAGAACGGTCCCTTTCTTAAATAATGTAACAGATATTGGTAGAATTCAGTCCATTGACATTGTACCCAGAGATCCACAGCCAGGTGAGTACACCAGTGCGTTCCTATCCAGAAAGTTGTTCTATGTTCAACAATCAAAATATCAAAAAGAGCAAGATATCAGAAAGGTGAGCGAGGACACCAGTTAAATTCTATGCACCATTTTGTAAACTTTTGAAACTCATTGTGCATTTGATTCACAGTTAATACGCTAGGAGCTTTTAAAAGAGGTTGTTCCCGTGCGGGGATCTTTATACAAGGTAGCAAGTTGCTTACAAATAAGCTGTTTATTCGGGTATTGCAAGCTTATCAAGGCCCCCCAAATGTTAGGACCAACATCACAATATTTGTGATAGGTATGGTCTCGCTCTATCCAAACTTATCCCCGATATATCTGACGTCCCATATCATAATGTTCTTGTCATTTCACGGTGTGTATAGATGTCTAGATAAGAGATAACTTACTATAGCACCTGATCTCCTATCACTAAAAAAACTAACTTCAACAGAAAGTTACGAGATCAAGCCATTTTCACGTTATTATGAAAAACATTTATCTAAAAAAAATCGCATAGCATTAAACAAAGGAAGTCTTAATTAAATATGTAGGAAATGTCAAAGTTTTGCAAATCCTAGACAAAAATTACTACAAAATTCTCACAATAATAATTCAGTAATATATTGGAAAAACCAATGTACTATTCTGAATTCTCATTTCAATGGGTATGTTAATTTCATTCTCAATTGCTATTTCACGCATGCATGGCGGGTAAAGCTAGCTAAACTGGGAATGCTTACCCTTACATGTATGCATCGTGCATTTTTCAATCATTAAAATTTGAGAAAGCATTTTGCCATTATAACGATTTCAATTGTTATTTATTTATTTGTTTATTTATTTATTTTGGACAACGCTTTCAGTGAACGAACATTGCAATGATAGAAACGGTTTATGTAGTGGATTATGTTTACCAGCCCCGGAGGGTAGAACATGTGCATGTCAGGACGGTGTAGATTTACTTAATGATGGAATTACATGTGAAGGAGGTATAAAACTAACTCTCTCTCTCTCTCTCTCTCTCTCTCTTAGCAATATTTCTGTTCAAAAGTTTTATGCATATACAATTATTACTATCATTAGCAGTTAAAATCAAAATTGTGTATTTTTATATTTGTATTAAAACAACATTTTGAATTTTTCACTTATCATTTGGTTGAGCTAACAATGCGTCGCTGTATTCTTATATCAAATATTTATCATAAAAAACTAACCAATATAGTCTTTATCATAACAACAGTAACTATTTGGTTAAGTAACGAAGCTGTAAAGACCCCGGCCTATAAAATTATATTCATATTACTATGAACTTCATATTTCAAAAGAAATGGAATATTATGTCTGTACTTTCAGACCTCAGATGTCCTACATCTATACCAAATGGTATGTTAGACACCCCCTGTACAAGTTATCCCGGAGAGACATGCAACTTTACCTGTAATAAAAGTGCCAATCGTTTACCTGTATCAAATATCACGTGTCTGGAATCTGGAGAATGGAACCAGGACATTTCAATTCTTTGTTTGGGTAAGTATGTAAGTGTGAGTTACTTACCCATCCGGAGCACCCAGCCACACTTTCTTGGTGGAATTTAAGGTGTTTAACTTCATTTGCAAGTTTCTTTTAAAGTTTTCACTTTGCTTTGTGAATTGTTATTTGAACATGTAACAGTATGTCTGTGTTTGACTTTTTTTAACTGCATAATAATTCATGGCTTCGGTATTATATCTAGATTATAGATTATTCTATTCAAGTATATTTTTCCATTAACATTCAAAGTTTGTGGCGTCCAGAAAATAATTTTGGCTTGATATTCAATTTCATATTGAACATTTGTCCACAAAAATTTAAATTTAATTGATGAAATGAAGTGATATGAAGATTTATGTAATTTACATTTTTACATTAAATATAATGCCTCTAAACATAATTACATAACCGAATGTTAATTGTAATTAGAGAACTTTGAATTGGGTGACAAATCACTCCTACCCTCTCATTATTTTCAACACAGTACTTTGGTTTTTTTTATACTTCAACTTTTTAACCTACATCTTCCTATCTACACAAGAATATAAAACGTACACAAATGGACTTTATTTACCATACTATGTCTTTACGTTTATTTCAGAGCTGCAAAATACCGGTGGATTTAATGATATGAGCGTTATAGTTTTGAGTGTGGTTGTAGGTATAGTGGCTCTAGTGATCTTGTCAGTGATTGTTGTGTGTTATATTTATGTAAAAAGAAAAAGGAAGAAGAAAACAGAAGAAAATGGGACAACTATGGAGGTTACACTAAATTATTTGTCGTTAAATGACGGTTATCAAACACCAGTTGAATTAAGATATGATAAATTACAAAATGAAAATAGGTATGTGAATATGCCAGACTCGGACATGGGAGAAAATTATTATTCTGTTGTTATGTAAATAATGATACCGTTGATATGATTGTTCAGGATTAAGTGTGGAGTAACAAAGTTATAGGAAGGACTTCCAATTGTACTCTACAGTAAATTTTAAATGTTGAGTAATAAAGTCTAAAAATGATTGGACCATGTTTATGATAACTATGGTAATGTATTGTAAAGATAAGGGACATTTCAATGAATTTTGAATGAAAATGCCCAGTAATGCCAGGGTCATGCTAATTCGAACTGTAAAAATAGTTTTCCAAAAGTTTACATAGAATTAAGTAGGCGGGAATACCGGCAAAGTTAAGTCATACGTGGTTGTATATATACTTGTTCTACAGTAAATTGTTACTGTGCATGTGTCGCGTGTTGGGAAATGGGTTGTAAGTCTCTCCATAAATGTTTTTTTTCAGAAAATATTTACTTTGATATGTGTTGTGGCACGACTATGCAGGTTTTCTTTTGTTCTCGGATGTTCTATAAATCTCCATACAAGTGAATAACTTGTAGGGGCGGAGCCTAATTTTCATTGTCTTCAACCCAAAACTTTGCTGTAATTTAGTTACAGCACAGTTTTGTCGTGCTGTAAGTGAATTACAACAAGTGGTTACGGTGACCTGGGACAAATTAAGGACAAAATCATTTAAATAAAACCAAAGCAAACATTACACACAATTAAGACAAATCCATTTTAATCCAAAAGGCTAGTATGACATGAAATTTGAACAAAGTTGTCACATACATTGTATTTCCATTTGAATTTAATTAGCATAAAAATAGTGGTAAATCCGTCACTGTAATTGTTTGTAATCCTTAGAATCTGCTTCAACTACTACACAACATATAATGTCCTTATTAAGTTTTCAATGTTTTGAGATAAAAACAAGTAGTACAATTTTTGTTTCTGTAAGTTGCACTAAAACATATCCTAAAATACAAAAAATCCTTTTTTAATTTCAAAATATTGTTGAAACAAATTGAATACAGTAAACCAATATAAAAATGTTAAATCATTGTTCTAAACAGCTTTAATATTTTAATGTAAGCAGGGATCAAAATTCCACGGGTCAGGGATTTGGAACCTATATATTGATTTTGCGGTACCCTTATATTTTATAATTTTAACTATAAAAATGGATCTGCCGTTTTTTAAAGATTAATACTGCTCTTTCTAATTGCATATGAACATTTCAATGTTGATATTGGACTTTCAAAAGCAAAAGGTGCTGGACCTTTGACCTTGAATGACAAAACATATTTTTTACCCCTAGTAACTATGCATTACATGTATGTCTAATTATGAAACTCTTAACTTTGACATTGGCAACTCATTGCATATTGAAATTGGTTATATAATCACTTTTTGTATAATATACAGATTCAATTTTTGCAATATGCAGATTTTTCTAAATGGTTTTCTGAATTAAATTTTTAACGTATTCAATTTACTTTTCCACTCAAAACTATTATTTAAGCGAATTGTTTTAGTATAAAATAGTACTCTACTCACCCATTTGCGTCCATCGTCTACAAAATGTGACAAAATAACACTTTCTAACCTGATGAGATGTTGGGTACAACTGACCATTGATTAATGAGTTCTTAATTTGGTCATGTTTGCTCTTAGATTGTTAGATGACCATGTTTGCCATCTGTCACACATGTGGATTTTTCAAGGGGTTTAATAATTTGCATATTTTTGAAATTTATTTTATTTCTAACACAGCAAAATCATGTCAATAATGTGTCGTGCCACAAATCATTTATTGAAACTCGAAAGTGTGCTGTATTGACTGTATTGGGAATGACAGTCGAGGGGTGGGACACGCGTTTGCTTCGCAAACTCGTGACCACCCCTCAACTGTCATTCCCAATACAGTCAATACAACACACTTTCTCGTTCAATAAATAATAATTATAGCACAGTTTTGCCGTGCTGTAAGTGAATTACAACAAGTGGTTACGGTGACCTGGGTCAAATTAAGGACAAGATCATTTAAATAAAACCAAAGCAAACATTACACACAATTAAGACAAATCCATTTTAATCCAAAAGGCTAGTATGGCATGAAATTTAAACAAAGTTGTCACATATTTCCATTTGAATTTAATTAGCATAAAAATATAGTGATAAATCCGTCACTGTAATTTTGTAATCCTAAGAATCTGCTTCAACTACTACACAACATATAATTTACTTAAGTTTTCAATGTTTCGAGATAAAAACAAGTAGTACAATTTTTGTTTCTGAGAGTTGCACTAAAACATATTCTAGACACTCCTAAAACACACAAAAAAAAAAGATTTTTTAATTTCAAAATATTGAAACAAATTGAATACAGTAAACCAATATAAAATGTTAAATCATTGTTCTAAACAACTATAAAAATGGATCTGCCGTTTTTTAAAGATTAATACTGCTCTTTCTAATTGCATATGGACATTTCAATGTTGATATTGGACTTTCAAAATCAAAAGGTGCTGGACTTTGAATGACAAAACATATTTTTTACCCCTAGTAATCATTGCATTATCTCTAATTATGAAACTCTAAACTTTGACATTGGCAATTCATTGCATATTGATATTGGTTATATAATCACTTTTTGTATAATGTACAGATTCATTTTTTGCAATATACAGATTTTTCTAAATGGTTTTCTGAATTAAATTTTTAACGTATTCAATTTTACTTTTCCACTCAAAACTATTATTTAAGCGAATTTTTTTTAGTATAAAATAGTACTCTACTCACCAATTTTCGTCCATCCTCTTCTACAAAATGTGACAAACTAACACACTTTCTAGCCTGATGAGATGTTGGGTACAACTGACCACTGATTAATGAGTTATTAATTTGGTCATGTTTGCTCTTAGATTGTTAGATGACCATGCTTGCCATCTGTCACACATGTGGATTTTTCAAGGGGTTTAATAATTTGCATATTTTTGAAATTTATTTTATTTCTAACACAACAAAATCATGTCAATAATGTGTCGTGCCATAAATCATTTATTGAAACTCGAAAGTGTGCTGTATTGACTGTATTGGGAATGACAGTCGAGGGGTGGGACACTCGTTTGCTTCGCAAACTCGTGACCACCCCTCGACTGTAAGTTCCAATACAGTCAATACAGCACACTTTCTCGTTCAATAAATAATACTTATTGTAATTTAACATTTCGTGCATAAAGTAGGAGGAAGAGGAGGAGCTAGAGGGAGCCAATCAATGTTTTTAGTTTTTAAACTTACCCATGTGTTTATTTCAGTTATCCATTATGGTAGTAGTTAATCAAAAACAAACACATCAGTACATGTACAAATCACAATCCAAAGTACAACCTTGAAAAACTGTCAAATTCAGTTAAAGGTATGAACCGGTGAAGTGATGTCGGGTGCTCCCAAAGGTTAAGTACCTCCTGTTTAGGTAGCTACACCTGCCGTGCGTGTAATCAAAATTTAGAATGGAAGGAACATGGAAGTATGGGGTGTCAAATATATTCAGGATAATTTTGGATAGCTTCTCTCATAATCAACACTCAAACTTCAAAACATAGCGAATATTCAGAAACGGAAAACACAGAACATTATGTTAAACACACATTATGACCATTGGTTATAAATTCAAAACCTTGACCAAGCACTTGACACCATTGACTTAAATCTGTCTGTTCCTTTCCCTCAATTTTGATTACACACGTGGCGAGTGTAGCTGAATAAACAGGAGGTATTTACTCTTCAGGAACACACAGCCTAACTTCCCTGATGGAAGTACATGTGTTTAACCTAGTTTCTCAGTTTCAAAGTTTTTACTTTGCTTCTGGATTATGGATCAGTATGTTTTGATTTCCACGAGTATTAATAACAGTGAATAACTACTACTGTTACATGTTTTGTAGAATTCCAAATATATTAAGTACAAATTTAAATGTCAATAAATATATACATGTATAGTCATGACTTTCCCCTTAAATTCATAAACGAAATATTTACATGCTGCGATGAATTTTGATTTCATCTAATCTAATTAAACAAAAACAAACCGGTACATGTCCAAACAACAACCCCAACGCAAATTGGTAAACACCTGTAATTCGATTTATTTATAAGCAGTTTGCTTCCTTGTTAAAGTGACTGTAGTAGGAACAAGCTCTACCATAGGGTATTAACTGTGAAACAAATGCACTATAAGTAGAAGCATATCTATTGTTGCATAGATCAGAACGGTCGAGAATACAAAAATTGAAGTATTCACGTCAATGTTTATTGGGCGTTATAATTGGGTTCTATGTCCGATTATAAAGCAGCAGAAGAAACAATCGTATCTTTTATTTTACTGGGATAGATAATACGAGTTCACATAGTCTCCAAATTTAAGATTATTAAGTGCAAAAAACGTCATCTATTATATATGCATGTGTATGTGAAGTTGGAATGATTTGGTGAGTCTTCTCAAGATTTAACAAAGATATGCACAAATTCTGGTCAGCAGGATACGTCATTTGCACTTTTCGACGTTATTTCTAAATTTACAAATCAATGACAATTTTTTATCAAAATTTAGTCACAATATGAGAAACCGTATAACAAATGGATGTTGTCTTTTAAGTTTCCATTGTTTGGGGTTACAAAAACTTGGTCAATTAGAAAGCAAAAGAGGGACATAAATTTGTTTCGGTATTCTTATTGATCAAGGAATCCTACAAATGTACGAGTATTATACTTCTAGAAACCAGTTAGTCAGTGTACAGAGTAATGGTTGACTTGTATTTTAATTAAGATCGTTGTTTTATTTAAATAAAATTCTACATGCCGTATCCAATACCATTAGGACTATAGGCCACGCGCTATTAAAATGACATTAATATGAGGATATTTATTGCTGACTTTAAAATTATTATTGAATATTAACAAAAATTAGAGACAATTTAAAACAAATATAAACACATGTTCTATTGTTTCAAGAAAATATCATTGGCTGCGTCAAATTTTCTTATAAAAGGCCCTTTTATGAATCGATCAACTACAAGCATACCAATTCATCCAAATCAGTCCTAAAAGCAAAGTAAAAACTAGTAAGAAAAAAGTAAAAAGTTGGGAACAATATGAACCATAGATTATTAACTGTGAAATATATACATCATGATAGAAGAGCGGATATATTGCAGCATGGAAAAAGAAATTAATAACTGAACATTAAAGTCATTACGTTGTCATATAACTTCAAATGTAGCTTTTCTTGCTCGCATAATCGGGGTATAAGTTCAAATACGAAGCAGAACTATTAGAATCAACCTTGTGTTTATAAATACCTCACTAGTACAATCGGTATTCATATAATCTTCAAACATTCGTTGATATATTCATGTGGAATCCAATATTTTAACAATAAGAGTCTGAATAATTTTGTCTTCATACGAACATTAAACAAATCAGCAGGTGTGTTGCACAGTTTGTGCTCATTGGTTTACCGATTGTTTGTTGAAAATCTCAATATGAAAGGGCTATATGTTAAGCTTTATGACAAACGTGATGACGTCAAATTTTATTGATATGTAGCGATATACCTGCTTTACAATTAATACGCTGTTGTAGAGCTTATTCCACCTTCGGGAACTTTATAATCAAACCTGTTTTAAGGCCACCTAGGGAATCAGTTAAAGTGGCCTTTATATGCAGGTTCAAATAACATGAACAAAGAACAATTGGGATAAATTTTTACCCGTCTTTATAAGCAGGTGACCCTTATATAGAACAAGATATTTACAAATAAATTGCTGACGCAAGGATATCGCATGCCTAGGCTTATCAAGGCCCTAAAAAGTTTATGGCCGTCATCACAGTATCGTTGATAAGTATCATGTCTTTGTATCTAAAATACTCTGGATATATATGTTGTACCATAGTACTTTCATACCAAATTCAGATCACACATGATGGATGTGGCTTGCTAAACAGGATGTGCTTACCCTTCCGGAATGACCGACCGACCTTATTTCCATGGTGGGAGTTCACGAGTTTGTCTGCTTCCAAATTTATACTTTGCTTTGAGATTTTGGTTTCGATGAATTATAGATCCGGTAGTTGAACAATTACTAGTACACCTACTGGAACTTGCTATACAATGTATATCTTTCTTTGTATTGATTTGTGAGTTTAGGAATGCAATACAAGTTAGGAAGGTCAAGTTCAAGACCTTATAACACAAGAACTACTCTATGAATAGAAATAATTACATCTTTTGTAAAATAAGTGTTGGTATATTCAGGATTCTCAAATACACTTCACCTACCAAGCTTCTTAATAATACATGAAGTGGAATTTCTTACAAACGAGATGAATGTTGTTGGTAGTTTTATCATTCGGAACAGCATATTGTAATGTATGTCTGTGATGATTACAGATATCTCGGGGCCCTTAAGTAGACCCTTTAAGTTTGGTTCTCCTCATAGAACCTTATAAGTTTGGTCCTCGTTAGAGACCCTTTTAAGTTTGGTCCTCGTCATATACTCTTTAAAGTTTGGTTCTCGTAATCAGACCAATCGCTCCGATGACTTTTAATCTTTTCTAAAGTTAAACATCAATAATAACGTTAAGTTTTTATATAAATACTTACAAACATAAGAGATATCTAAAATTTTGTTGTTCATATACAGTAATTTATAAGTAATGAAACTAATTAATATACACTGGGCCATCTTATATTTTCCAGTACACTTTTCGAAACTACAATGGAAAATGAATAAATTCGAACTACCGTTTCTTCTCCCTTGTTTAAACAGCATAAATTATCTATCAATGTATCTATACAACTGTGTATATTCCGTAACCAAAATATATTTCTGAAGTAATTTCTACAAGCAGTGCACAACTCTTTTTGATTTAAGTGTGAAGGTATGGGTTTTCCATCTGTCTGTTTAATTATCCATCCGTCCATGCTTGCACTATCTAGACCACAGTTCTGATACATTTGAATCTTATACTGTTTATACAGGTTAATTTTATTTTTGTTACAGAATTCCATGAATGGTAGCACTAGTAATTGCAATACAGATCTTGGGGAAAAAAACATTGTTTATCAATAAAATAACGACACACATTTCCATTACATGTGTTTATTTAGCATTCATCAATGATAAAGCAAGGGAACAATCAGCTTAACACCGATAAATATTGTAATAGCGTTAGAGTAAGTATCATCATACATCATAAAACATAATGGTATGTGCAGAGTTTTGAATTTAATCTAAAAGAAGTAGAACTGTTCAAATACCCCCACCCCAACATTTAATGTTTTCCCGCGACCTTGGCCTTTATGATATGACCTTAGTTCAAAGTTGTAACACCTTTGGACCATGAAGATTATTCATTTGAAATTTTATGACAGTCGTCCAAAGCATCTATGAGATATGACCCGGACACGATTTTACATGGACAGGCAGACAGACATGGTGATTCCTATATACCCCCTCAAACTAGTTTTTAGGGGGTATAAATATTCTGTACATAAGTCTAATAATGTAACACTAGTTCACATATTTCTATTATGCAAGATAAGCATTAGTAGTGCATTGCTGTAAAGCGCTGGCTTACAGCACCTATGGCCACCTAAGTATGGATGTGTAAGATTACCTGGATGTATAAAATATTGGAAATATTTTGAGAATTTTAATTTTATGGTGGATAAAGTTGCAAAAAGTTTAATTAAGATGATTTATCATTTCAGGATTTGGTTCATATAATCAGAACAAATGATATATATTTTTCAGTAATTGACTTATATATCAGCACTAATTATACTTGATGCAACTTGAGTAAAAACTGAGGTTATTAATATTAAGTTGTTACTATTGAATAATGCATTCAAACTGTGAAAAAATGTAACCCTATCAAAAAACATTGTGGATGGTCATGTCATTTACTATGAGCCCTGCAAATATACTTCTGGCACTGGTGTAAATTGTGATAACATAATTATTTCAGATTTACATATTTAAGAATAGAATGACTGGCCAAAACATAACCTTAAATAAGAGATGCATTGTAGAAGTGAGATAGGATTTCAATGATAAACACAATCGTATATGCTCTCTAGGTTTGTGCTGTGATAATGTAACCATGGTAACCAGTTTTAACATATCACAGACTGTCTTACTTTAGGTTTGTTCTTCTAGTACTGTGATGTTGTAACCATGGTTACCAGTTTTAACATATCACAGACTGTCTTAGCTTAGGTTTGTTCTCCTAGTACTGTGATGTTGTAACCATGGTTACCAGTTTTAACATATCACAGACTGTCTTACCTTAGTTTGGTTTTCCTAGTACTGTGATGTTGTAACCATGGTAACCAGTTTTAACATATCAAAGACTATCTTACCTAAGGTTTAATCTCCTAGTGCTGTGATGTAACCATGGTGACCAGTATTAACGTATCATAGACTGTCTTACCTTAGGTTTGTTCTAGTTCTGTACTGTTGTAACCATGGAAACCAGATTTAACATATCACAGACTGTCTTACCTTAGGTTACCATGGTTACAACCAGAGTACAAATTATACATGTTGAACACCAAGACATCCCATGCCCTAATAACAACTGAAGACTGGATAATTATAGAACACAGTGGTGTATAAAATAGAATAATTTTGTAGCTGAAATACATGCACTACATAGATTCAGCCAATACAGACAAGAGTTTGATACAATACAGGTCAATGATAACTAGAATCATCTCTTAAGAGCCAAATACCCTCACACCAACACTGACCTTTGACTTATGCACATAAATTTGGTATGCAACACATTGTCTCATGTTGGTTTACATTTGTGCTAAGTTTGATCAAAATTCATCCATAGACATGGAAGATATTAAGCATACACAATAATGGGACGGACAGACAGTTGCAGGCAGGTGGATGGACAGGGTGATTCCTATATTCCTTTGTTTGTAGATGGGGGGGGGGGGGGGGGGGAAATAAAACAGTCAGACAAAACAAAGTAGACAAACAAATATTGGGACTATTAAAAGTAATCCTATTAATAAGTTTACCAACCATGTCAGGATTATCAGTAAAAACATGAAGTTACCAGAGTACTTAAGATTTTAATCAGTAAATAATGTTTGAAACAAAAAGCTTAAAGTGAAAGAAAGATCCTCTGCAGAGGTATTTGTAGCACAGACAAAATTCAATGGGTCATAACTCCTTGAAAATTTATTGAACTGGAGCAGGAAAAAAATTTGCACAACAAGGCCTTCTATTTATTTATTCCTGTAACAAGTCATCAATATCTAATGGACGGTAATGGAGTACTGGTGCAGACAAAAAGTGTAACAAAGACTCACAAAATGCATTACTATATCTCCTTGCTAATGTCTTTGGTACGGGGTGGTGGTGGGGGTGGGGGTAATCAGTCAGCATAAAATTGAAACATTAGCCATGTTTTGTGTCATATGATGTTAAGTCTGAAGTGATATGATATAGCTGAAAAATTAATGTTGGATCTCCAAAATGAGCAGATTTTACCCACAGACAAAATTTAATAAATATAAAACACAATACACCTAGTGATATTTTAGGGCATAAGTATACATAATTTAAATAAACATTTCTGAACTTGTAAAGATTGATTCAATATTTAAATGACATATTATACCTGTGAAATTAACAATTAATAATTCTGACACCAAGATGAGACTGTAAGGTATCAATTATATAAAATGTAACAAGAATTGCCAAAACCAGCATGCTTGCTTGCATGTTTAGTCAACCTAACTCAAAGCACAAGCCATCAACTAGATTTATTAATTATGCAAAGATATCTACATTCACAAATGGGATATAACAAGCTGTTTCTAGAACTTTGTACAGACAAATAAAAACATTGCAGTCAAATTTTACCAAGAGATTTTTGTAAAGAGTACATATGAGTTATACCATTCAGACTGGTTAAACAGGTGAGCAGACAGAACAAGAAACATGTGAGCTACTGCCCACTTAGTATACCCCACTTTTAACATATGTTAGAATAGAAAGAAAATGTTACGTAGATGTCCGGCAAACTTGAAATCAGTACCTGTGTGTATGGGAACTCATACTAAAATCACATACAAAATTTCAAGTAGCTGTGATGACTGTTACAAAAATGTTTGTTTCAGACGGACAGAAGGGCTGAGGTAAACCAGTATAACCCCTCTTCTTCAAAGCGGGGGTATAATTACTTAGAACAGATCTACCATGCATGTGTAAACCATTAATTCAAAAGATCAAACAGACTTATTAACAATGCCAGAATATCCACATTTTCACTGGGGTTACACAGCAAAGTTTGTTTACATGAACTCATTTCACATGATTTTTACATGAATTTAATTTTTAGAAAACAACATGTGAAATCCATATGAACAAAATTTGGTTGTGTATAACATAAGCTCTCCTCCATACATTATACAGACAAGTGAAAACATCAGAGACAATAATAACAGTCATATTTCACCTAGAATGTGTACTTTTTGCAAACTATTGCTGTACATCAAACATATAACACGAGTAAGACCTTTTGGCCCCGGTTTCACAATCATGTCTTAACTAAGATATTCCTCAACTTAAATCTGGCAAACTTGATGCTGTAATAATATTGTTAATTTTTGTTATTCAGGAATTTAATGGTCAGTCTTATTACAGCTATAATTTAATTTTGTCGAAACTTCTTATCTGTAATACCATAAAATCATGTCATGTTTATGTTATGGAATATCTTGGTAAAGAAATGATTTTGACATTAGGGCCAGACTTGTTGAACAGGTCAGTAGATTGAATTACATAGACACAATCACAATATCAGAATTTACGTAATGCAACCATTCATACTTGTGTTATATTGTCATTTGATATCACAGTGGCAGACCCAAAAGTCAGGAAGGGGGTTCTGGGGGTTCTTTTATCATGTTTATTCCCATCCATGATATTATGTACATGTATGTGTGTATTACCTGCTCAGACTGCAGGAAATAGCAGGGTTTAATGCTAGATTGCAAGGTCTTATGCCTATTTTTTTTCTGGACGCCCTAGCTCATCTTCTGCATCAACATAAAGAATGGACCCCTTTTTTCCAAACCTTCTGGGTCTGCTACTGTATTAAGATCAATGTATCTATCAGATACAGGTATATGTAAAACTAATTAACAATATATTATAGTAGGCTCATATGATATATGTTATATATTGTAAGTAAAATTTTAATTTTCATGATCAAAACAATACAGGTATATCTACATGTATATGTGAAACCAAATTTCAAATAACAATGTGTTATCATAGGCTCTAATGATATAAGTTATTTATTGTAAATTCATGATCAATACATACTGTGTACATGTATAAAGTCCATCCAAAAATGTATGACAAATAAGGGTGAAATGATTCATCATGATACAACAGTGCCTCAAGATAAAACACAATACCATACATTTATCTTTAAATGCTGATACCTTGCAATATTTTCAAACACCTCTTAACTCTTGTTTTGAGACATTTAGATTTTTAAAAGAATGACTCCGACGTCTTCTGATGGATAGCATATGTGCTTATCTTGCACATGTCTGTTTGAGTTCTTGATATTCTTCAAGTAAATCCATTGCAAAAACTTTAATTCTCCAAAAAAAGTACCATACTGAATTTTTGGTCTTTCAAAAACTGCCATCTGGGTGATATACTGTATCATAATGAAAAGTATCAAATTGACACCAGATATATTGTGATATACATGTATATATATTGTACAGTGAGCTACATGAGGCAGACATTTTAATTCAGCCCCAGGTATGATAAATTATGATATTCCACTTCTAAATGAGTATTGTAATTTAAACATGTGCATGCAATTGATGGATCGCCGGCCATGCCCACAATGTTTGGACAAAACCTGGCATGCTTGAATTACACACAAAAAGAATTAAAACTCAGCCTGAATTGTGCCATTTAATGATGTCACTGACACTAGTATGTCATTAGTGTTCATGACTCTTTGGTACCATGATGGCACCCCATGTGTCCGAACATAAAAGGCATGGCCATGGATAGGTCAATAAGTGAAGTGAACCGACGTGTCTGTTGACTAGAACGATTTCACAATTAACATACTTCACTTACATACAGTAGCATGCCCAATACATATCAACAATCTGATAAAATACTGTGGATGACCTATACCATGTGATAAATAAATAGTTAGGATTACAGTGCTTACGGCAGTAACGGATCATTAGTGCAATATTCACTACTCTCCGAGAAAAACATCACTGCCGATTGTATTTTTTTGGTACTATCAATTGACATTTCTCCAGTCTTTCAATTTATCATTAGATGATAAAAATCGTCCGACTATAAGTATGGACAATCCACGCGTTTTGTATCCCATGTATTTACGTCAGTAACGAATCAATTTGTGAGTAGCGGATTGCGCCACCTAGTGTCAAGAAAATGATAGGGGATCAACTCAAAACCATGATTAATTTGAGTTTCCATCATTCAATTGCAAAAATGACTAATCATGAAACACTATTAAAGAGTTTTAATCGTAACATCAACAAATGTCATGATTAAAATAAATAACAAAAAAAAAAAATTCATCGCAATGTCCTTGATAAATTAAGGCAATCAACATTGTCTTGAATACTGAATTATAAAAGCAGTAAATGGCGAAGGAAATAAAATAATTGTACCTTATAAGTTATAAATATTATGACATACTCTTGTCCATGAAGATTTTATTTTGACAAGAACAGTATATATATATGCATACAATGATACTTATTGGTATTGTACACTGTACATCATAGGTCCAAAATTGTTACCAGACAAAAATATAGAACGGAATAAAACTTTAATTGTCTTAAACACAAAATATAGGGTTGGATATTAATGTATTTATTCAATATATTCTAATCTCATACAGATTATTCTTCAAGGATGACAATTATGGCTTCTTTAAAATGCCCATTGGTCTGGTCTTATCATATGATAAATAAGATAGTGGCATGACATGACAATGCCCCCATCTTTTTCATGGGGTACTGGCCATGGAGGGAAGCTAGGCACTGGTTCTCCAATAGTCAATGCATATCCGAACCCACCAGAATCTATTATTTTTCTGAAAGCACCAGACAGCCCCATGGGTACATGCCATATTTTTCTTAGCCTTTCGAGAGGTCCCCTGTAGACAGCAGCTGATCCGTTATTGCCGTAATTGCACCCTACATAAACTGGTTTATTTTTTATTGTCATGAACTGTAAAGCTCAATAAAGGTTTATGTCGTGAAAGAAGACATGTTAACGAGTGTAAAGAGCTATTGTAATCATTTCAAACTACCTTTGAAAGTATTGAACACGTTGGTCAAATCGAAAGTTAGGTTTTGGGAATCACATCCATGTCGCTGAGACGCTTGTGACATTCGCATTAAAAAGCCGAGAGTTGAAAAAATAGGACGTTTATCAACACAAATGAAACGTAGAATTAAGTAAAAAGACCAGTTTTACAGAAATATATCCGAGTTTTATTGGTCTCTCGTAATGATATGGAAAAAAATTAACTTTTTTCTAAAAAATGATCCGCTACTGACTGAGATCCGCTACTGCCGTAAGCACTGTACAATGAAGCTGAAAATACTTTTACTTTAAGTGAGACAGATCAGTGGAACAGAGATCTAGTTAAAATGAGACTGCTAGTGTACAACAGCTTACACATGCACCAAATAAAAGAAAAATGTATATATCACATATCAAATGCAAGCTATATGTGTATTCTACTTTGTAGATGCATCTGATATGTGTATTATATTTGCTAAAATTAATATTTTTTCTTTATTTTCCCTCGTCATGGAGAGAATACTTCCATATCCTGGACTCCATGTATCACTAATTTCATCATAGTACTGAAGCATATTACAAACAATCCGGACATTACAAAAATCTGACCCACACACATACATGGTCCCAGATTATATGATGGTTATCAATGCTATAAATAGTAACAACACTTTACTGAGACTGTTTATCACTCTAGTTTTGGCACACTTTGTTTTTGTGATATTTTGAACCATGAAACATTTAAGATTTCCCTATACATGATGCAATGACCTGCTGGAAATAGGTTACACTTGAATCCTCAATAAAAAATTTGACTTTAAATGAGAAAGATTGAACATGAACATGACTGAATAAAGTTATCTTGAATGTGGCATTTTTATGGAAAAATCATTTTTAGATATTTTATATAGAATTAAATGTGTGCCCATCCATTCACATGGCAGTCTCAGTCATCTGCAATTCATGGCCTAATGGACATTATATTCACAGACCATTGATAATGTCACAAAAATACATGGCCTAATGGACATTATATTCACAGACCATTGAAAATGTCACAAAAATACATGGCCTAATGGACATTATATTCACAGACCAATGATAATGTCACAAAAATACATGGCCTAATGGACATTATATTCACAGACCATTGATAATGTCACAAAAATACATGGCCTAATGGACATTATATTCACAGACCATTGATAATGTCACAAAAATACATGGCCTAATGGACATTATATTCACAGACCAATGATAATGTCACAAAAATACATGGCCTAATGGACATTATATTCACAGGCCATTAATAATGTCACAAAAATTAAGTGCCACACCAATATGATGACTTGCAGTAATAGTACATGTCCACGCCTCATGATGAAATTAAAAGTACTGAAAGTGCTGAAATCAGGCAAATCCATACAACTGACATAAAGTATGAAATTGTAATATAAAAATATAAATATAACACATGAAAATACTTAAAGCAGTTTCTATAATAACCTACAATAAATCTTTGCATGGTTATACATGATTATTGTGAAAATAATACAAATGAAATACTGATCTTCTTCACAATACAAATACATGCATCGGCTCAAACTGCAGGTGATTATAAGCAGGGAAAATATTTAATACCCATAATGCCTCACTTATAAAGTAAGCAGGGAAAATAAATACCCATAATACCTCACTTCTAAAGTAAGCAGGGAAAATAAATACCCATAATGCCTCACTTATAAAGTAAGCAGGGAAAATTAATACCCATAATACCTCACTTCTAAGGTAAGCAGGGAAAATAAATACCCATAATGCCTCATTTCTAAAGTAAGCAGGGAAAATAAAAACCTAGAATACCTCGCTAAAAAATAAGACATTAAAATACATCGACAAGTCTGAATATAGTCAAAAAGGTAAACAATACTGATACATACATGTATCCAGAATACAACAATAACAATACACTGTTACAAACGTATGCACCTTAATAGAAACTATCATATGTATCAGTGGTAGATAGAGGTATCCCATCCAAGTGGGCAGACTTTGTGTCTGGAACGAGGCTTTGTCAACTATTGATGACATAGCAGTGTACAACATTTGAAGCAATACTCAAAAGAGCAACTAAGTTTATGATGTCTGAAATCTTACAGCACTACATAAGTGTGACATATTAATGAAAAACCAACTAAATACCATCAATAATCTTAAAAATAAATTAATATAACCATGTTAATCAACAAATATATTTAATTTGATATATATAAATAATATGTAATGTATATTAAAAGTAAAGTGAATTTATAAATAAATCTATAAGTGGACGTATGCATAAATAAATTATTTCAAATTTTTATCACAGCAATAAAGGCAGGATGGAAAAAATTGTAAAACAAAAATTTTACCTGTACCAAAAAATAAATAAAGGGTGTAAGTACACAACATATTCCCTAACAATCTGAAATGGACTACCCACATATCTGTTAAATGGGTCATACCATACAAATTTTAGGGCAGGGAAGCACTTAAAATGATGCTAACAATGTAATAGTTCTAAAATAAAAATTAACAAAAATAAAATAGGAAATCAAAAATTAACCTGAAAAAATGTAGAAAAAATTAATCTTTAAAAATAAATAATATTAATGCTTACAATATAAATAATAATAGCAATTGTTCATATAGGCAAACAACACTGACCTGTCTGCTTGACCTTCTTGTTAGGAATACTCATATAGGATGATCTACTTAATACATGGGTAATATTTGCATTCACAGATCATACATAAACAATTCAGATTTCCCCATGATGTAGACTAAAACACCTGTATCCCCCTATACATAAATGTATTTGTCTATAATAAATATTTAAATTAAAGGTCAACCGGACAGGTCAAGTTCAATCTACACATAGGATGACAGGCAATATCATGCGTATGTAGATGTTAAAACTCTAACAATTATCAGACAGGTCATCAGACAGGTCAATGTTGTTAACCTTAAGGTCAAAGGTCTATAACAAACTAATTCAAGGAACATATAATATTTGTTCACACTGAGGTAAAGGATTCACAATGACCTTAGTAGAGCGAGGCTTGACTTTAATTGACTAAAAGGAAATTGAAACCCATATAAAAAGTCAGCACTAAAATCCATGTATAAACAATTCAGAAAAGTTCTCATACATTTTTAGCTCTTTTTTGACGGTTATGAATAGATGTTTATACATTTTTGATAAAGCAACATGATCTGTTAACAAAATGGTTGTTATGGTTACAATACACTTACTATCATGTGATACATCCCACATTTTACATAGATCACTCTTACTCTAGTTATGTACAATGTTTTACCACAAATTCAAAGAAACAAATGAAATTAATGAGGAAAAGGTAAAATTATGTGATTTCTTTATTATAATATATGGAGTAGAGGAGAGTAAGTGTTTTACACCCCAGTCAAAATTCTTATAAATGTACTTGCAGTATAGTTGTTTAATTCTGCGGGGATAAAATTTCGCAGTTCAGACACTGAAACTTATTCGCAGGTATAAAATTTCACGGTGCAGTGGCCAGTGTAAACAATTTTCTGTACGGATTATCTAATTCTAACTTTTACATGTTTTATGAATGCTACATAAAAATATTCACTTGGTATACAATTTTGCACTATAAAGTCAAACATGAATTTAGCCAAATTAAATCCCCAGTGAATAAAAGCAACTATACAGTATATCCAAGGAGTGAATTCTGGAATCGTGCAGGAAACCATAAAAAACAGTAAAACCTGCTATAGTGACCACCCCTCTAAGATATTCATTTTAAGGTCCCCTTGCTTTCAAGCAAAAAATCCCTTTATATAACCATAATACAGACAATCTGTCCATTAAGATCACTGTTTTATGTTCATATTTCAACCATTAAGATGCTTTATATAAAGACCACCTATGTATAAAGTCCCTAATTCATAGATCATGTGGGTGGTATTTCTGTACTGCCTTTACCTGACATCTAAGTTGCATACAGTTCTGACCTGAAAAATTCACAGAAAGTCAGCAGTATCTAATCACTCTCATAGACTCTTCTGATATACATGTATCACTGTAAATTACATTTTGAAGTCATTTATTTTTTTGCGTCTGGGAATTTATGTAAACATTTTAAAGTTGTTTTTTTTTTTTTTTTTTTTTTTTTTTTACTAAATATGATAAAATGCAAGGAGGAGAAAAGTTTCTGAAAAATTAGCTTAGCAGAAAGTGGCACAAAAATATGAATCAAAATGTTTATCATTACCAGTTTGATTAGAGTTGTTCATCTAGTTTGTCATGATAAAGTTGTAATAAAACCACAGAAATTTGAAGATTTAAAGAAAATATCTGTATCAAAAAAAGAAGTTTTCAGATTATTTATTTAAAAGTTCTTTTCTACGACATCATGTAACAAAAGAAAGAATCTAGCAGTTTTAGAAAGAAATCTACTTGTTACATTCAACTCTCATGGAATTTTAAGATGGCATAGATAAACAGGAAACTACCCATGGAAACAAGCATGGCTAGATCTGGAAATGCCAAAAGTCACAGGCGGAAAAGCTTTGTAACATATTAAAAAAATCTAGGCCAACAAGTGACTAACAATGTCAAACAAGCATCCTAATCATTCTGAGATATTACAGGTCAACAAGGAACCATTAAGTGGAAAACATACATTTTAAAATTTGAAAATCTTAAAATACCAGCAACAGATAACCATGGTAACTAGAATACTAGAATACACACTCAGCACCATTCTGATCTAGGTTACTCATTCTGAACACAATCGGTTTCTTAACTCAATCAGCACAGTGAATAATCACATGTCTATTATGTAAGTTCAATTTATATGACAGGCAGGTAATCTCCAGCAAACAAATGTTTTCTTCAGCTATGTTGTTTACTTGTTTGCAGTTTACATGACGGGTAATCCCCAGCAAACTAATGTTTTCTTCAGCTTTGTCGTTTACTTGTTTGCAGTTTACATGACGGGTAATCCCCAGCATACTGATGTTCTGTCTGCACTTGTACTGACAAACGCCAGCTGTGTTGGATGCCAGCGACATTGTATAACTTTGTCTTTATGTTCCGCAACAACAACACTTGGTAATGGCCTTAACAAATCTCCTAAAAAATAGAGAAAAACTGTTGTAAATCGACCAGAGTATAACCAGGGGTTCAAAATTCCCTGGGTCCAAGGTCCCAGACCTATTGATTTTACATTTTCATCCTTGATATCTAAACTTTAAAAGTCTGATGGTCCTGCCAATTTTTTTCAAAATGATACTGCTTTTTCTGTACGATAACATAATTGCACATAAACCTTCCAATGATGAAATTGGACTTTCAAACTTTATGTGGGACCTGCCAAAAATAAAGGTAATGGACCTTCCATTACAAAACAGAATTTTGAACTCATGGTGTAACATTATGTTTCAATTTCTAGTAGGCAAAAATGCCACTTTCTACTAATTTCTGAGAAATTCTTTCAAAAAGTAACTTTTTTTTTTACAAATTTGTGAAAAAGTACTTTAATGAGGTCTAAATTTTCAAAAATTTTGGAAATTTGTCTACAAATAATTTTTAACTTGTGGAAAACTAGTATAAGACATTGTAGCCTTGGGATATTTTTAATCTAAAGATATTGTGAATCTGAAGTAGTCCTCAAACAAATTCATGTGACCTTGTATCATATGCCCTATATAGGACACCCTAGTCTCAGTTCAAGAATGAATAGATTAGAATAAAGTACCAATTAATTTCAGTATAAAAATAAAAAACAATAATAAATTACTGTGTAAACATTGGAGTTGTCTAAGGATAAAAATAATATTATCCCAACTGTGTGTGAAAATAATGTTTGCAGGTGATGCTATATGATTTAAGACCAGTGTGTTAAAGGTAACAGGACCATACCATGTAAATCTGTAAGTACGATCTTTTGGTCATATGATGCCGTCAATAAATAGTATGCATTCATGGAGAATCGTGCAGTACGACAGTCGGATGTATGAGCTTTATAGTTCTGTATTCCTCTGGATCCTCTGATATCATACAACATAACACTTCCATCCTCATGTCCCGACGCTAACAGACGACCTGACGGATCAACACAAACAGAAGCAAATGCACTGCCTGAAATAATAACAGAAACAAGTCATTACTGTAATGAGATGCAATTTCAAAAGCGTTTCCTAAACAAACTCTAACTATAAAATCCATGTTTTCTATAAAATCCATGTTTTCCCAATCATGTTCTTTTTTTCTTCTTATTTGTAAATCTAGCCCACTAAAACTATAAACTATCACTATTTGTCCATTATAATAATAGTGATTTTGTTTTGTCTAACTTCTGCCAAAATCAGCATTTTTTAAGAGTTCTTAAATAAATATCAACTACATTTATATTAATATGACATGCTTACAAAAGTTGTACTCCTGATTGCAAAGAAGTTATCTTTTGACAATATCTAACATGTTCTTGGGTTAGAACAATAGGGACTTATGTGAACATGTTGCTCTTACATCACTATATTTTTGCGAGTAGTCAAATTGGGAAATTTTATTCACATGTCCTCTGACAGGGAATAACTACTTATATTTGGTAAAACAGGCAAAATTTGACATAATTTGCTAAAATTGGGTAAATGAAAACTTTCTCAGAAAAAAACCCTGTCACATATGTTAAATGGTTAGGTATCTACTTTCTTTATTTCAAATTTGAAGAAGATCGGTGGAAAATTGAATGCACAATGGCCATTTTAGTGATTTTCTTTTTATAGTAATGACTGCCATATAAGATTTTATACAAGGTCACCTTGAACAATTTTTTATCTACTCCACCTAGGAACCTTCCATAAAAAATTTGGTTTCAATTGGCCTAGTGGTTTCTGAGAAGATTTTCAAAGAATTGGCTAAAAATTTGACCTCATTTGCATAATTCCCTAAAATTGAGTCAATGAAATATTTCTTGGAAAAACTTGTTACATATGTTAAATTGCTAGGTATCTACTTTCTATATATTTCAAATTTGAAGAAAATTGGTGAAAAAATTGAATGCACATTGGCCATTTTAGTGATTTTGCTATTTATACATGTTATAGTAACAGTGGCCATCTTGGATTTCATAGAAGGTCGCCTTGTACAAAACTTTGATCTATTCCTTCTAGGAACCTTCCACACCTAATTTAGTTTCAATTGGCCCAGTGGTTTCAGAGGAGAAGATCAAAGTTTACACACGGATGCACGCTTCACCATGCCATTAGCTAAGCTAGCTATAGCCAGTTAAGCTAAAAATAACCCACAAAAACTGAACATTTACGCTAGATGGCTGATACTATTAATTATAAATTATTCTCAGGATATGACATAAGCTCTCTTATACTTAACCAGTATAGTAGATCAATTGGTAGAGTGCTTGGCCTGCATCCTATGCAAGAAGTCTTGGTTTAAACCTTAACAGAGTCTCACAAGACTTGGAAACAGGTAGTGATTGTTCTTTTGTCAAGAACTCGGCATTTAGAGACTGCAATTATGGAACTTTGGAAAGACCTTAAAAACTGATGCCATCTGCTATGGTAGTAGACAAGACACACAAAAGAACTATCCCTGTACATTGCCCTGAACACACTGCAAAGGTAAAAATTTCTACCACTTTCCTTCAGCTGGTGGCATCATGATATAAGTGGAATACTTTTGGCTGGAATGTTTAATCCTACTAATCAATCTTTCGTATATATATGTACTTTGAACTGGTAGAATAAAGACTGATGGTAATGTTTGACTTCCACACACTTGGAGTAACACAGCAAATGTGACTTAAGGTTACATCATGTTGACTGGACAATAAAACCCTATTACTCTACTACATTCCACTGATGTCATGGTGGAAGAGTAACACAGCAAATGTGACTTAAGGTTACATCATGTTGACTGGACAATAAAACCCTATTACTCTACTACATTCCACTGATGTCATGGTGGAAGATAAAAGAACTTACCAGTAGAACTGGGTACCACTGTAATTGCTGTAGAAGCTCTCATGTCCCAGAATCTAGCTGTTTTATCCTGTGATCCACTGACAAACATACATCCACCCCAAGTGTGAAGTGAATAAACATGACCTGAAAAATAAATCAAATGTACATGCATTTAGTGTTTATAAACACGGGCGAGTCCATCATACACAAAGAGTATAATAGGTAAACAACACTGACCTGTCTGCTTGACCTCACATTAGGAATACATGTACTCATATACATTGATCCACCCGAATACATGGGTAGTGTAAGTATACATAAACCATGCATGTATTCCATGATAGATGAAATAAACACCTGTTTTCCCTTTACCTAAATGCACTGCTCCATAATATTAAAATAAAAGGTCAAGCAGACAGGTCAATATTTCTTGCCTATTATACAGTGTTATCGTATGTATATATTTATACCTTCAGTCGTTCATTTGTCAAAACCACCTTTATATATCCCTATTTATATTACATAAACTCTTTCATATTGCTGACTGACTCTATTAACATATTTAAAATAATCATAACTTGTTGACATCTAGTTGGAATCCCACTCCTGGCGGACAGATCTCTGCAGAGTTTAACTATTTTAATTAGAGTCAAATCTGTCTATAAAGGCAAACCAAGGGAAACTATATAAAGGGTCTTTATAGACAGCTGGCCATTATTATAGAGGTTCAAATGACATGAACAAAGAGTAATAAGGATAGAATTTCACTGGCCTTTAAAAGCAGGTGACCTTTATATAAGGGTCACCTTTTAGTCAGGTTCCACTGTATTGGATTTAAACAATAAAGTATTGAGTATAAAAATAAGAGTATTTTACCTGAATGTCCAGCCATGGCTCTTACAGGCATACCAGTCTCACAGTCAGTAACGTAAATCTTATTATCACCAGCTCCGCCACTGATCAACAATGAAGATCGATTTAAAGAATCCTGCATAAACACCAAATCTCTAACTGTCCCATCATGCATTGTCAATTCCATCTCAGGACCTGAAAGTATAAATTCAAATCAGTTTTCATAGCAACATCAGTGAATTCAGGTAATATATGACATGTATGTATATGGTAGAGGAGTATGGCAGAGATCATTCTAGAAGGAGGTCATGTGACCATTGATCCCTTATTGTGCCAAATGGCCCAAGTGTTAAGCTCTTAGTGGGTCATATTTAACACATTTTAATGCAAAAATATTGATGTTGTAATTTTTTAGACTAAAGTTTTTGAAATATGCCTCCTCGAAAAACTCTTAGATTGAACACTGCTTTCATGATGAAACACATTAACGAAGATTTCTTTTATCATTTAAATGACTCTGGTTAGAACACCCATATCTACATACCTGCTACATTATCATCTGGGTTTAATCTCAGCATTTTTATGGTTTTATCATTGGATCCTGTCGCTAGGATATCACCGAGTGGGTTCCAGGCTACACAGTATATAGAACCTTTGTGATGTTTCTTACGCTCAAATGTAACATTTACTTCACCAGTGACATGGTCAGACCTAAAACACACACACAAATACATATATACAGTGATTTTGTTACAGTTTTCAAGAACTACCTTCTGCCTCTTAAAATGGGAAAATTTAAACTAATTTCATAATTTGACAAAATTAAATTTCTAAATCAAATAGCTAACCATATGCTTTTTAAATATATCTAGGGTATTCATTGCTTAGATATTATATTGTGATAATACAACATGTATATGAAATTTATGTAATCAGGGGAGTTTATACAAAATGAATGAATTAATGTAAATGTTTTACTTGTTTATCACTTTTGATTTGGGAATTTAATTAGTCACATTGGAAAACATTTTTCCTAAATTAAAAACTACCTTTATTAAGTAGTACCATATTTTATACAAACAAAATCACTGATACAATAAAAGCTCCTTATGCCCTCTATAACTTTGCCACTTGGCTTCTCACTATAATATTCATTTTGAAGTCCCAAACTGTAAATGATTAATCATTAATTTTCATAGTGCTCCAAGTTTCATTGTTTTTATATATACACTCACAAATGAATTACATGTAAACCCAAATAAAGTAGTTAATCTTACAAAGTTGTACATGTATTAAGGATTAAGCTGTAATCACAAATCACAAATTTATAACCTCATGAAAGCTTAGCTTTAAGCCGCTCTTGATGAAAATACTAGTTAATGCTTCTATACTATTACTTTTATGTTTTTCTTAATAATTCTCCCTCAGTTTATTTTCAAGTCCTTTATAAAGCCTACATCTACCTGAGCCCAGTAAGTTATGTTTTCACTAACTGAGTGGTTAATCTAACAGAGCTTTGAACCACTGAGGCCAGTAAGTTAAGTTTTCACTAACTTAGTGGTTAATCTAACAGAGCTTTGAACCATTGAGCCCAGTAATTTAAGTTTTCATTAACTTAGTGGTTAAGCTAACAGAACTTTGTACCACTGAGGCCAGTAAGTTAAGTTTTCAATAACTTAGAGGTTAAGGTAACAGAGTGTTGAACCGCTGAGCCCAGTAAGTTAACTTACCTAAGATTTGTTACATCTGGAAAAGCACAAATTCTTAATGTTTTGGAGTTAGATCCTATAGCATAGTAGTTCCCACTTGGATGGAAAGTGACCGTTCTTATTGCTTGTACATCTTCTAGTGAGGTAACGGCTGTGAACTTTGGTTTACCACCATCTAGGCTATCCTGTAATATACATGGTTAATTTGGTAAGTATGTAGACAAATAATTTTACTTTAACATGTTTAATTCATGCATCCATTATTTACAAAACAAGTAAAACAACATTGTAAATACATTATTGACAACAAAAAGCATATTAAATACAGAAATGATATTAATAAAGTGATGATTATTTAAAATGATAATCAAGTGAAAATAACTGAAACAATTGACAAAGAAATTGTAACAGTAGTAAATATATTCACTTGTATAAATAAACGTTTGTATTTTTGCTGATATCAAGAACATTTTACTGATTCCTGCACTGATAGCAGACATTCCATACATACATTAAATTTTGTATATGCATCATGTACAAGTCTGTCGAGAAGATATACATCCATGTTTAAAATTTGTGAATTTTTAAACACATGCTACAGAAAATATTTCAACATTTCCTTCTAGATTGAGATCTTCAAGGATTTCTGCTGAACATAACTATGATAACTTTTCCATTTGCTTGATAATCGAATTATGTAGTTATTTAAATCCATAATTGATCTATATTAGTGCTTGACAGATGGCTACTAAATCATCAACATTCATTTATATAGGGAATATTTCTACAAATTTTAAAAGGATAGAGATGAATTTATATGAAAAAAATATCCACAGAGACCATAGTGCTGTACATAGAACAAAATTTCAAAATAAACAAAGGTGATCAATATAAACATACAAGTGATGTAATAAGTCACTCCGTCACTTTGCCATGGTATATATAGCAAAATCTATCATGACATGTTTGCAATTGACGGTTCACCAGCCATGCCCATAATGTTCCAACAAAAAGCCACAATGCTTGAATTACACGCAAAAAGAATGAAAACTTGGCCTTAATTGTGCTGTTTAATGACATTACTGACACTAGTATGTAATTAGTTGCTGTGAAGCTGCTTTGGTATTGTGATGGCGGCTAGTGTAAGAACACAATAGGCATAGCCGGCGATACATCAATTGAGGTATTATGTTCAAAGAGGTACATGTATGCGATAATATATACATCAATATTGTTGAGTTGAGACTGTTTTATACAACTTAATTTAATATGTGTAAGCAGTTTGCTTTGTATTCTAATTAATATATGTGAAACATCTAGTCTTCACTGTTGTTTTTTAAAATTTTTAGTGGTCAAATTAGGAAATTTTAGTACTTTTTCCCACTGGAAGTTATATCGTTATACGGTAGTAATTTGAGGCACACAAAATCACAGGCACCATTGAAGTACATTATGTGTATAATTGTTGTCAATTTTCAAGCTGACTGACTCGATGGTACAATGAACTAAAATATTTACTATAAATCAATAACAAACATATACCAATCCATGTCCAAATCACAATCCAAAAGCAGAGTAAAAACAACCATACCAATCCATGTCTAAATCACAATCCAAAAGCAGAGTAATAACAAACACACCAATCCATGTCAAAATCACAATCCAAACATACCAATTCATGTCCAAATCACAATCCCAAAGCAAAGTAAAAACTTTGAAACTATCCAGTTAACACACAAACTTCCACCAGGGAAGTGAGAGTGGGTGCTCTGGAAGAGTAATCATATCCCGTTTACTTAGCTACACCTGCCATATATGAAATCAAAATTGAGAATAAAAGGAACTTGGAACTATGGGACTTATAGAATTAAATGGATTTAATTGAAGTACCGGTATGTTTATAACTTTATATTCCCTGAAGCAAGACCTACCTTATTCCAATCCATAATTTGTCTTGTTTCAATTTTACTACTGTTTAAACTTAAATAACCATCAATGGTTTGATCTACCAAATCAAACTTTAAAACCAGCCGTTTTCTAAGCCATGTATAATATTTATATTGTAAAGCATAATCCCTTTCAATAAGCTCCATTTGCCAAGCTTGTAGGAGTATGGTGAAAAGTTTGTTTCACAATCATCCCTTAACTAAGATTTTCTTCAACTTAAATATGAAATTTTTGAAAACTAAGTGATTTTAAAAAAGATAATTTTACAAGTTGTTAAATATTAAGCAATTTAAAATGTCAATTAGAAGATTACTTTTGGGAGTACTTCAATAGTACCGGTATATAACCACACCGCTGGACATTAAATCTGGTACCTGTCCAAGGTACCTATAGAGGAATTTTATAATCAGTGGTCCCAGTATTTGTTCATCTCTTTTTGTCTTCATGACTTGTTTGGTTGTCTTTTTTTTCTTTTTGTAACATTTCTATGATCAGTAGTCATAATATTTGTCTTTCCATGTCTTGTTTGGTTGTTTATTTCACTATAAACCTTATTGTTTCTTGTTCTCAGTTGTAAAAGCTGTCACCAAGAATTTGTTTTCAGTAAAGGAATTTTTTAATTTTTTTAAATTTGTTTTGCAGATTTGTCATTTTTTCCATATTTTAGCACATTTACCATAAAAATTGCTCAAATTTGTTTAAATAAGTTAAAGAAAGTCATATAAAAATTTGTCTAACAAGTATTTCTTAACTGAAAATGTCCTTATAAATTTAGGAAATTCTGGCAATCTCTTACAGAACAGGATATTTAATAAACATTTTTGAGAGAGGGAAATGTAAGCATGGGAAATGGCACTGTAATATACTAAATAACCTAAATATTCACAAATTGATTTCAAATTGGCAACAATTAAGTTAAAGAAAATCTTAGATAGGAAATTATCATGGACATGAGACCTGTTACTTAAAATCTATGATAAAATGTATATATATTGTAAATCAAGACATTTCTCATGTTTGTTTTATTTTCACAAAATTAAATTCGCAAAAGTAACAACACTGTAACTGAAACTGTTGCAAGAGTTAACCATTTTATTTTGACACAATTTATTTTTATTTATATTGACCATCATCCAACCACAATAAAATAAAAGTATGTTAATATCTTGAAATCCTGATTAATGTGAAAATTAACAACTTGTGAAAATTTCTGATTTACATTAAATACATTGCAATATCAAAACCATTACATCTCAGGGACATCTGATTGTCATGGAAATCATAATTTTAAAGCTAATGACATGAATTTTAACGTGTCAGTGATCAATTCAGAGAAATGTCAGGTCGGGTCATCCTAGCCCTGGCATTGCAAATATAGAGCTTATCTTCTCTTAAACATGTCAAAATGGGGTTCACATTACAAAATATAACTGATTCTTTTTTTGTACCACTACAGTGGCTAAATTGGTACATGTGGTAGAGTGCTTGCTTCATATGTGGGAGGTCATGGGTTCTAACTGGTTAGCTGAAGCCTGACCAAGACTTGAAAATAGGTAATGATGGTTCTATCACCAAGTACCCGGGATTTAGAAATGAAAGTGACTGGGTACTTAAGAAGACACCTTAAAAGCTGATGCCCTGTGTGGCACAATACAGAACACTCCATGCATATTGCCCTTACTGCTCTGCTAAAGTAAAAGTTTCTGTCACTTTACCTATAGCTGGTGATGTCTCAATTTAAGTGAAATATTCTTGACTGGGACATAAAACCCCATTCAATCAATCAATCGTTTGTGTTTGTGTTGATGTTTGGTAAACCATACAAATAATTGTCTTTTTACTGCAATGTTAACACTGGCCACTGCATTGCAAAATTATGCATGTCAAAACTATTGGAAATATAGTGTTTTATTTGAAAATATGAGGTTCTATGACAATCGGGTGTTCCAGAAAAATTAAGGTCCTGATTTCATTTCAAGCCAATGTCAATTAAGCCAATATTTCTTATTTAAAGGTGATCTCTGCAAATGAAAATGATAAATCAAATATTATATAAAATATTTAAAAAGGGATTTTATGATGAAGCTGATTCCATAACCTTTGACCTGATGCATAACTAATGAGTCATGTGATACTTACATCAAAAAGTAGCCTAAGCTGTTTGCCAAATAAGGATAATATGTTATAATTAATATGACAAGCTTTATCTACCATACGTCAGTGGTTTCAATGGTATTGAGTTTTTAGATGGTACAAATTGTTTAAAATAAGTAAGTAAGTATCTTTGTTTGCATGAACTATACAATATACTTATAGCATTTCAACAAAATTAACATTGGCAAGTTAAAATTAAACATTTGTCGGCTGCATTTGTTGTTTTTGAATTTTCTTATTTCATAACATATACATATAGATAACAGAAGACAAAACACACTTTCTAGCTTCATGGTCAATGGATTGCCTACTCCTTCCTTAAAAGATGCTTTTTTCAATTTTAATGAAATCCCTTTATGAAATTGTGTAACTGTAATGTATAGTTAGCACCTATTACTTGGCACAATACCAAACAGTTTGAAAAATTTCAACTGAGGCCGTATTTAAATGATAATACAGACATCAACATGTAGTCTTCACAAAATAACAACACCATTAAACTGTGCAATGCCATTAAAGTGATAGAAAACGCCAAATTTCTGTTATTAAAGCCGAACATTTCCAAATTTGTGAAAACTGGAAAAAGTTATTGTGAAAAAATTCCATTTAAGATTTTGAATAAAGAATGGGGCAGAATATTAGGCCTCCAAAAATGATCCAGTAAGAGCCCTTAAAACTGATAGTGTATACATCAATGCATTATTTTAGCAAAGGTTCTACTGACTGTAACTTTAATTATGTGGTTTATACTTACCCTTGGATCAGATAAGTTACTCAACATAGATTTCTGTCCCATTCCGCTGCCGACACTACTCCTCATGCTACGTGGAGAACCTGTCATATCCTGTGATGTCATCTCTTGTTTTATATCTAAAAATTTATACTGATAAATTATAATAATTGCAGATAGTGTACTGAAATCTTCACACAAGGTTAAAAATTTAAACCAATATGGCAGCCTGAGACCGAGTAAAATTCTCATTTAGACCAATTATTTCTCTGATAGTACATGTATATTTCAAATTAGACATCTTACAAGACTGAAATATAAACAATAGACTAGCTAGATTTTTAGTCTAATTTTGGTTACCAGCTTATAAGTTACTACACCTCTCATAACCTACAAGTATGTATGAATCCTACTCAGGACACATACTAATCATACTAATGTGATAAAATTTGTCAGTTTGCATGCCAAAAATATAAATGGCTTACTCCAAGTACTCTGGTTTTCTCCACTATCCAAGAACTGACAGCCTCAATATAAGTGATAAATCTTGACTGGTATGTTTAACTCCATTACAAAACTGAGCTAATACACTTCACTCCTCAGATTCAAGTTAATGTTCTCTAAATATCTGTGATATCATATGTTGTATATTTTTGGTCAGTTTTTGGACAGACTAGATGTTAGCTGTCTTATGCTGTTCTTACATACTAGTGCTTTAGATTACTCTATCACTGAAGCCCCATAAATTCTAATGACAAAAAACATAAGACACTAAAGACAGATATAGCAAGTGCACAAAGAATATTGTCGTAACCACTTTGTTTGTGACAGGAAAATACTCTTTATTTCCATAGAAAATCAAATAAATTTGAATAAAGATTGATATTTTTCACTTACTTGTACCTTGTCGTAACTGAAAATCTGTATGCGCATCTGCGATTGTCATAAAGTATTTCTGTAGAAAAGAAAATGTTTGCACTATGGGGATTTTACATGGCGAAAAAGGCGATATTTACACCAAAAGTGATGTCCATGGTGAGGTTTAACATCATATGCGCAACAAAATCCGCCACTTGCCTGGTGTTTCAACATGTTAAATTCCCATAGCACCAACGATTTAACCTGTGCATATATATATATTTTAGGCTAATCGTGGATGTGCATACGGATTTTCTGTTATGATTAGGTACAAGTAAGTGAAAAATATAAATCTTTATTCAATTTTATTTGAATTTCTTTGGAAATAAAGAATATTTCGCTGTCACAAACAGAGTGGTTCCAACAGTAATGTTAGCATTGGCACTATTAACCAAAACACTTGGATTTCTGTTTAATGTAAAAGACTGTCAAAAGAATTAGAGATTGTATATGGCAATGTATACATCTATCAGGCAAGTAAATCCGATTTCAAATGACTCTATCAGAAAACATAAAGAATTGTTAAAAGATACAGGAAGTGTTATAAACAAAACATGAACAGGTTAAAAGGTTAACTTAACTACACAAATGTCCATATGCAAACTTGTTCTTAGGAAATACAAATGTGAACTGTTAATTCATTATTTGCAAAATAATTTTTAAGGTTACAATACAGTTAACCCTTGTTGTATTGCCCCTCGATAACTTTGCCACCTAGCTTATTGCCACATCACTATGTTTCCACAATTTCATAATTATTAAGAGCCAAATTTCCAAAATTTGTGAAAATATAGTACTTTTTAAGTAATTTTTCACAAATTTGTTAAAATAGGTTACTTTTTAAAACAATTTCACAAAAATGAGTAGCCAATGGCGATTTTGGCTACCAGGAATGGAAACATAGCATTATTTTGAAGTCCCAAAATTCATTTTGTTTATGTTTTTCTTTATGAACCTCCCTCAATTTATTGTCAAACCCCTTTATAACCCCAAAACTTGACTGAACAAATGGTGGCGATGAATCAAGGTTATACTGTATTTACAGACATGCTTTAGTAGAACTTCATTCCACTAGCCTCCCAGCTCTTACACTACTGTATTTATTACTCAAATCTGTATGTGTATAAACAACTGGCTACAGTATTACCATAAGTAGTTTATATATATGTTAACAAATCTATTTGCAGTGCACTATAAAAAGCATACTCATATACAAGACATTTTTCTGGCCACTCACAGTGTCTGGTAAAAGGACTCAATCCCAATGACAAAAAATACACATTTTGCCCAATTTTGTAGGTAAAAATCACCAAATTAATTCTGCATAGAAATCAGGGAAAAAGTGACAAAATCTCATATTTTTAACTGATATCATGTATAACTAAAAGATGCAAAAAGGAGTAAATCATAAAATCTTTTTCCCCCAAATTGTTGATTTGTTGGTTGATTTTTTCCCAATTCCATTCAAAAGTCTCTTTCCAAAGAAAAAAATCCAGAAAAATCCCTGTATACCAGTAAGTTAAATTGGTAGAAACCTATCATATTTTATCTGTGTGTGGTTGATTATCAGATTAATAGCTCATGATGGACCATGTGTAAGTATTCTTTTGGGTCTCTTCCACAATGGTCATAAGACAAAGAGCTATCAGGCTAACAACATAGCTCAACTGCACATCCAGCCAATCAAACAAGAGCTACCAAAGGAACAGCATAACTTAATTGCCTACAGACTGCACATCCAGCCAATCAAACAAGAGCTGCCAGAAGAACAGCATACTAGCTTGTCAGAACATCTAGACCATCAAAACCTGTTAACAAAAATTTAGCAGAAAAGCAATGGGCATTAACACTGGCATTCACATTCGTGATGGAGTTTTGCTGTTAGCTTTTGCTAAATAAAAGCAGTTTCTAATCTATGAAGACAGAAATCTTTATAGCTGTAGCAGTGGCTCTCTTTGTTAGCCCCCCGCTTTTAACATCAAGAATTGACCGTAAATATAGAAAAATAAGACTATCAAAGATCTTTCACCTACATCTAAGGCACTAATGGAGTTCAGAGAGAGAGAGAGATTATTAACTAAAGGCAAATTCTGGACATTCAATGGTAATGTATCTATTAACAGTCATTTCACATGTTACAGAGTATGAATTATTTAAGTGCAACAAGCAAAAACAAAGTCCAGCTTATAATAAAATCTAAAACAAAGGTAAAAATAAAACATAAAATATACATATTTATAAACAAATGAATTTGAAGATGAACATAAAAAAAAGATTTGTATAACAAACTAAATCGCAAATAACTAAAAGGATCAACATAATGAAATTGAGACCATCGTAACCATAGTAACTAGCAAGCTGGTTTAACCTCAGAAACAAGATGCCATGTCATAATCTGGCATGCAGCAGCACACTGCATTCATAATATTTAAAATGATACCTTTGGGTGACAATGGTGTCTTAACACGTTTAGATTTAGTTTGTCCCCCTGGTGGAGGATTGAGGCCTACAGAGGCTGGTCTTGTAGCACTTGTATTTGGTTTTCCAGTCCTTGTGTTCCCTTGGGATGGACCTAATGCCACTTTCTTGGTATTGGGGATTTTGGATTTATTACTGGACCTTGGGAGAGTATTGGATGACAATACTTTGTTTTTTGGTACACAGAATGATGGTCTTGGTAAGGTTGATGTCATGGCTGACACTACAAACAATGATACAGTCTTTACCAATAATAATCATATTAAATGCATGCAAGTACCATTTTAAGAACATTTATTTTTCCATCAATAACTTCTATTTCAGAAATCAATATTTACAACTGTATATATAAAAGTGTATATACATTGTATATATTCCGATCAACAAGATTTGAAAACTTAGAATTACGTACCTACACGCATAGATATTTTCTTATGAAATTGAATTTTAATATATTTGACAATTTGTTTTATATTTTTTTACTAGTGTACTATACGACCGTTATTTAAATGACATATCGCCGTCCATGCATTTTATGTTCCAACACTGGTCACCATCACGGTACACACTTTTGCACACAAGGATTTGTCCTGTAAGGGGTTGTGATAAGTATGTATGTGCTTTAGACCATTAAGCCACACCCCCCCCCCCCCCCCACCACCATAAGCAACAGTATCTCATAATTTATGTGGTACATAGGTGAATCCCATTCCAACCTTATTAATTTGTTTAATATATGATTATGTATGTTCATTAGTGATCATTTTTAATATATTTCATTTGATTTTCATAATAAAACAGTAATATTGTTAAGTGTTAGTGTTAGTATGTTCGATTTTAGTGGATTACCTGGTGGAGAACTAGACTGTTTCCCTGTCACTGGACTGTTAACATTCCGTGGTTGGTGACCCCCAGTCTGTATCAACGAGTCGTTATTATAAACAGGACTCTTTGTTTCATCATGCGGTGAATGTTTGGATTCATTATCTTTAGGTGTCGAGTGAGCAATTTTATTTGTATTGGGTTTTTGTACATGAGTGCCACCTTCAGGTAAAGGTGTAAAAACAGGATTTAGTGAATCATCAGATCCAGGTACCACAGAACCTGTTTCTGAAGATACAAAATAGTTTGTAGAACTAGGACTCTTTGGTACAGGAGATCTAGACTGATGCTGAACTGGGCCCACAGGTCTATGTCTGTGTACAACCTCTGGGGTCGGGACATTGTCAGAATCTTCCATATAGTTATTATAACTCAACACAGGTGGTTTGCCTGTTCCAACTTTTCCGACATACGGTGTAGGAATTGGCGAAAATTCTGGCATATCTACATTATTGTTTACATGAGTAGTGTGTTGAGGGTTAAGTTCTACTTTATCTTGATATGGTGTGGGGATGGGTGTGAACTGTGGTGAATGTATATCACAAACAGCAGCTGGTGAAATATCAACTTCTTGTGTATTGTTCTTAACATCTAAAATAAAACAAAATATAAAAGAAAACAAAAAATAAAACAAAAATAAACAAAACCAAATAAAATATACAATAAACAATAATACAAAATATATAAACATGATAGAGTTGTACTTTGAAGTTCGGGGGTTTAAGCCTTTAACATGATAGAGTTGTACTTTGAAGTTCAGGGGTTTAAGCCTTTAACTTCAGTAACTGGAGTAACATAACCAAATGAGTTCATGGACTACCTGGGTAAAATGTCAGAGACTCAAAACAAAAAATTCAGTGACTCAAATCCTTCACTTCAGTGGTTCAAATCCAGGACTTATATTATACAACTGGTCATTTGACATTTATAAAAGGCTGATGCTATTACTAACGTATATTTATAACGTATGTACCCTTATATACATTGATTGAACAGGATTAAATAATATAATTTAGAATTCAATCAAAATTTTATTGATATTCTGCCCCAAAAAGTGCTGTCTAAATGATGGATGACCAATCTTAAATCATGTTCAACTGAGAGAGGGTCTTTTAACTAAACTATATCTATATACAGTATGTTGAAATAGATTGACACTATATATATACTGGTATGCTCCGGTCTTTTAACTGGATATTGCCCAACATTCATTATCTGCTTTGAAAAGCATGTAACACATGATTTACATATTTGGTTATCAAAATGCTTGAAAAGAGTACTGAAGTATACTTAGGCTTTAACTGGAAACGGTTAAAGTTGGATTTTGGAAAATTCTGTAAACAAACTGGTGACTTACAACAAACAAAAAAGGTAGCAAAATCGAAATTTCAGTTGCTATGGCACCTATTTTAGCTGCAACTTTGAATCCATCGCATCTTTGAACCCTGTACAGTTCATCAGACTTGCATATGGCGAGTTCTGAGCAACATTTATGAAACAAAAATCATGTGATATTACCTATATTATTTTGGAACCATAAAAGGTTTTAATGGGTTAATTTTTGTGATTTACTATACCTAAAATCCCAGACCTGCTTTCTGCCCTTTAATCTTTCAGGTCTTGAGCAAAGTGAGTTAAGAGCAACAGCATCATGAATGGAGAAAAGTCCTATTTAACAGGAACTTTAAAGATTTCTGAATTAATTTTTGTTATTTCCCCAATACCTGAAATCTGAGACTTCCCCTCTGTCATTTCATCTTTCATGCTGTGAGCTAAGAGCAACATCAACATTAATGGGAAAAATCCTGTTCAACAGGAATCTTAAAAGATTTCTGAATTAATTTGTTATATCCCCATACCTGAAATCTGAGACTTGTTTCCTGTCGTATCATCTTTCAGGTCGTGAGCTATCATCGTTTGTCTGCTTTCAATCTCCTGTAGTTCTTTCTGGTACAATTCTCTTTGTTTATCTTGTAAAGCAAGCTGTTCTTGTAATCTTTGTCGTTGTCTCTGATATTCCTTGTACAATTCAGCACTAGAATCTCTGACACTTGATGCTTCTTTTGTCTTGGGTGTACCCTGACTTTGACTACGAGAGGGCGATTGTGCACGGGGCGGAGTAACACTAGCGTCGGATTTAAATAACTGTACTTGTGGTGTTACAACTTTAGGTGTAGCTGTCAAATTAGACGTTGGTGTGCCACTGCGGGGTGGTGTTGGAGAAGCATTTTGTACAGAAGTATTTGACGGTTTTGTTGGTGTTTTTACTTCCTCCGTCAGAGATGTATTGGTGTTTAAAACTTCACCTTGCATGAAAATTTTTTCCATTGACATCTGCATTGGGTTCTTCCTTGAATTATCTAATTGAACTCCTGGTGCAACTGACCTTGATAAAGGACTTTGTGTTGATGTAAATGACTGTGTCATTGGTTCACGGCGACCATGAAATAATCCACTCGTCAGACCATCAAATTGTGGGTTTAATGATCGTGTCATAAGTTCTGCAGACCTTGGTCTTCCACTGGGTACAGCTGAATGTGGAAACATTTTTGGTTTAATTGGTGTGACTAGAATTTGTTCTGACCAGGACGCTTCGAGACTTGGTTTAACTAATGGCCTCACATCACAATTCAAAGGTTTCTGTTCAAATGGACATGAAAACGTTTCTAGAGGGATACTTTGAAGCCATGAAATAAGACTCAAATCAGCATCACTAAACCCTGTATTGTTCAAAATGGCAGAAAACTCTATGTCATCACTCTCCCCACTACTTGTGGCTCGTTGCTGACAATACTCGACACAAGACTCGTATAAAACCCCTTTCAAAACCAACTGCATCAGTCTATCACTCTCTGCTCGCATGTATTTGTCACTCTTTCCTGTCATTGGCAGATATTTTTCAACCAATGGAAAAACATCTTTAAAGCAGTCGACTCTTGCGTTACTTGGGTTCCAGTTCTGATAATCTGCATGATCAGAAAGTTTTGGGAGAGTCAGGAGTAAACACAAGTTACTATATTCTTCTTTATTTGGGCATAAGAACTCTAAACTGTTTAAACATTTAACAACTTCATCAACAGTAAATTCGTAATTTTGCATAATACTTGGTTCCGATTTGATACACAAAAGTTCTAAATATTTATGTCTCATAATTCTATACTGAAACTTCTTAAGATCAAAGCCTTCCACCGACTCCAGGGGCTGGATAAAATCCATGACGTCATCCCACTGACCGTCCAGTATCAACTGTCGTAAAAATAACATATCGTCAGAATACGTCCCATTGATTATACCAGTCTCTCTCTCCAAAGACAACATGGAGATGTTCAATTCCCGGTTTGCAAGGAATTCCGAGACGAGTTTGACAACGTCCGTCTCGGAAACTACGATGTTTGCAGACGGCATTTTGACTCTCCGTGCTCATGTACCTGTCAAAACTGTGATCTAATGTCTAAATAAAACCCCATGCTGGTAAATTGTCCGAAAAAACATCAAATATTAGGTTGGTCGAAACTGTCATCATGTTCATGCATTAACATATTTTTGTAGGTGTCAGCACCGACTTCCGTTGTCGAAAGGGAGGTAATATTCCGTGACTTGGAAAATAATCAAAGTACCACAAGTACTGAAAGCGGTAGCTAAACATTTCTGGGCAAGTAAAGATTGATAGAATTTTAAAAATAAAAAATAAATTTTATCGTTGATTTTTTTACTCCTTTGTTTTATTTTTAGTTGTACGCATGTCACCGAGAGGGTATAAAATGTGTAGGCGGGCTGGCAAAATCTTACACCCAATTTTCAATGATCTATATTTCAATAGATGTCTATTGGATTCTTATAATATTTACACATAATATTGGGCATGACCTCAATTTTTTAAATATAGTTTTGATTTTAAAAAATATTTGATATTTTTGAAGTTATTACAAAAAACATGGGCTACACTTTTTTCAATCGGTCAAAATTCATCCGAGACAGGATAACAAAATTTTACCACCCAATTTTCATTGATCTATATTTCAATAAATATCTATTGGATTTTTATAATTTTTTTACATAATATCGGGCATGACCTAAAATGTTTAAATATATTTTTGATTTTAAAAAACATTTGATATTTTTGAAGTTATTACAAACAAGAGGCCCATGGGCCTTAACGCTCACCTGAGGAAGAGTACATATCTTATGCAGAGGTTCAATGGCCAATAACATTAATAAAAGAGAATATCAAAATTTTCAGCAGTAAAGGCCAATAATATGCAAGTATTTTTGCAAATTAATTATAATAATTATTATATAAGTATGCTATATATAACATATTTAAAGTCTAGCTACAATATATTATTTATAAACAGCTAAAACATCTGTATATTAAAATGTGCATTAGGCCAATACCTACAATATTCCAATATACATGGCTATACAAAGAGTTTATAGTTTTTGAGATAATTAACCATTTAAGTATTCGTTTGCATCTATGACCTTGACCTTTGAACCTATGACCTTCATTCATATATCAAAATGATTGTTGTGCAAATGCCTACAATATTCCAATATACATGCCTATACAAAAAGTTTATAGTTTTTGAGATAATTAACCATTTAAGTATTCATTTGCATCTATGACCTTGACCTTTGAACCTATGACCTTCATTCATATATCAAAATGATCGTTAGACCAATACCTACAATATTCCAATATACATGCCTATACAAAAAGTTTATAGTTTTTGAGATAATTAACCATTTAAATATTCGTTTGCAGTTATGACCTTGACCTTTGAACCTATGACCTTCATTCATATATCAAAATGATTGTTAGGCCAATACCTACAATATTCCAATATACATGCCTATACAAAAAGTTTATAGTTTTTGAGATAATTAACCATTTAAGTATTCGTTCAATTCTATGACCTTGACCTTTGAACCTATGACCTTCATTCATATATCAAAATGATCATTAGGCCAATACCTACAATATGCCAATATACATGCCTATACAAAAAGTTTATAGTTTTTTAGATAATTAACCATTTAAGTATTCGTTCGCGTCTTTTACCTTGACCTTTGAACCCATGACCTTTATTCATATATCAAAATGACCATTGTGCAAATGCCTACAATATTCCAATATACATGCCTATACAAAAAGTTTATAGTTTTTGAGATAATTAACCATTTAAGTATTCATTTGCATCTATGACCTTGACCTTTGAACCTATGACCTTCATTCATATATCAAAATGATTGATAGGCCAATACCTACAATATTCTAATATACATGCCTATACAAAAAGTTTATAGTTTTTGAGATAATTAACCATTTAAATATTCGTTTGCAGCTATGACCTTGACCTTTGAACCTATGACCTTCATTAATATATCAAAATGATCGTTAGACCAATACCTACAATATTCCAATATACATGCCTATACAAAAAGTTTATAGTTTTTGAGATAATTAACCATTTAAGTATTTGTTCAATTCTATGACCTTGACCTTTAAACCTATGACCTTCATTCATATATCAAAATGATCATTAGGCCAATACCTACAATATTCCAATATACATGCCTATACAAAAAGTTTATAGTTTTTGAGATAATTAACCATTTAAGTATTCGTTCACGTCTTTTACCTTGACCTTTGAACCCATGACCTTTATTCATATATCAAAATGACCATTGTGCCATTACCTACAATATTCTGATATACATGCCTATACAAAAAATTCATAGTTTTGCAGATAATTAACTATTTTGGTATTCTTGGACATCTGTGACCTTGACCTTTGAACCCATGACCCTGATCTTGTATCAAAATGATTGCCATGTCAATACCTACAAATAACTGAAAATCCTATGCCATTATCACAAGAAATGTTAAAAAATAGCATTTTTTATCAAACAGTGCTCCAAGCAGGTTTTGAAAACTGGTAGCCACATGGCTAATAATTCAAAAATTTCAGTAGCCATTTCAAGATTTTTGTCGCCAGGTAAAATTCTTGGTGGCCAAACCTTATAAATATTCTTTTTAATCACACCGCCCGTCGCTACTACCGATTGAATGGTTTAGTGAGATCCTCCGATTAATCCCACCACGGGAGGCAACTTTCGAGGCGGAGCGATGAGAAGACGATCAAACTTGATCATTAGAGGAAGTAAAAGTCGTAACAAAACCCAAATCAAAAAGTGATTTTTGCCGTTTGGCTGCCATTAAAGCAAAATTAGATCACGGTCAGTTATGCGCTTTGAACTATAAAGTCACCTGCTTTGGTTCAAGCGCTTTTAGAATATTATTGAGGGCGAAACTATTTGTCAGGTTGGGTGACGGGTCATGAACAAAATTTCCGGATTTGCCGATTTTTAGTAGCCAAACTCAAAAAAATTATTTGACATAATGGCGATCATCTGACAATTTGTAGTCGCAAAATCCGATTTTTGGTCGCAAATTTCGAGTATTTACTAGGTTACTTGGAGCACTGTCAAAGGTCAAAAACTGGGACATGACCTTGACCTTCGACCTTGACATCAATTGGAAGAAAATTGCAAGACAAGATCAACAGTGAAAACTCCATACAATTATCTTCAGCCGTTATGAAGTTATAACAATAAATGTCTCATTTTTAAAAATTACGTAATTTTACGCAAAAAACGCGTAACCTATTTTTCGTCTAATTTTCATAAAAAACACAATTTTTATGTTCCCAGGTATGCTGAATCCAAATATCCAATCAAAATTTGCCTGCACCTTTTGGTTTCAGAGAAGAAGATTTTTTTGTCTTTTTGCTATTTTTAGTAACAGCGTCCATCTTGTTGGGCGTGGCCAAACCCCAAACACAATTTTGAAAGGCTGTTACCTAGGCATGATAATCACCAAGTTTCATCAAATATGGCCCAGTAGTTTTGGAGGAGAAGATTAAAATGTAAAGTTTACACACGACACACGACGGACGACGGACGACGGACGGTGATAGATTGCAATAGCTCATCTGAGCCTTTGGCTCAGGTGAGCTAAAAAGGTACCGGTAAATCAAGGTTAGTTCAAGAATAAATAATTACCCGTAACTATAACTGACAGACTGACTATCACCAACAGTGAAAGATATAAACAAGAGGCCCATGGGCCTTAACGCTCACCTGAGGCTAAGTACATATCTTATGCAGAGGTTCAATGGTCAATAACATTTATTAAAGAGAACTCCTTATTTTCAGCAGTAAGGCAGAATTAAATGCAAAGATTTTTGCAAATTAATCATACCTTGTCCCGAGAATGCTACATATAATATATATATAGTCTAGCTACAATACATTATTTTAACAGCTAAAAAAGTAAAAACAAAAGTATAAAACTATGACCTTCATCTAGGCCATTACCTACAATATTCGAATATACATGCCTATACAAAAAGTTAATAGTTTTCGAGATAATTAACCATTTCAGTATCCTTTCCCATCTGTAACCTTGACCTTTAAACCCATGACCTTAATCTATATATCAAAATGATTGTTAAATCAACTCCTACAATATTCTTATATTCATGTTTATACAAATTTTTTATAGTTTTTGAGATAATTAACCATTTCAGTATTCTTTCACATCTGTGACCTTGACCTTTGAACGCATGGCATTAATCTATAAATCAAAATGATCGTTAAATCAAAACCTACAATATTCTAATATACATATCTATACAAAAAGTTAATAGTTTTCGAGATAATTAACCATTTTGGTATTGATTTGCATTTGTGACCTTGACCTTTGAACCCATGACCTTAATCTATATATCAAAATGATCGTTAAATCAATTCCTACAATATTGTATTATACATGTCTATACAAAAAGTTTATAGTTTTTGAGATAATTAATCATTTCAGTATTCTTTCGCATCTGTGACCTTGACCTTTGATCGCATGACATTAACCTATATATCAAAATGATTGTGAAATCAAAACCTACAATATACTAGTATACATGTTTATACAAAAAGTTTATAGTTTTTGAAATAATTAACCATTTCGGTAATCTTTCGCATCTGTGACCTTGACCTTTGAACCCATGATCTTTTTCTATGCATCAAAATGATAGTTGTATCAATACCTACAACATTCTAATATACATGCCTATACAAAAAGTTTATAGTTTTCGAGATAATTAACCATTTCAGTAATGTTTCACATCTGTGACCTTGACCTTTGAACCCATGACCTCTTTCTATACATCAAAATGATCGTTGTATCAATACCTACAACATTCTAATATACATGCCTATACAAAATGTTTATAGTTTTCGAGATAATTAACCATTTCGGTATTGTTTCACATCTGTGACCTTGACCTTTGAACCCATGACCTTTTCCTATACATCAAAATGGTCGTTGTATCGATACCTACAACATTCTAATATACATGCCTATACAAAAAGTTTATAGTTTTTGAGATAATAATTATAATCAGAGGTAAAAAAATTAGGTCACGACCTTCACAATTGACATTGACCTTTTGAAGATACTAACAAGAAGATGTCAAAACTGAAAACCCCATGTCATTATCTGGTCAAATAGTCAAGTTATAACAATTTGAAGCTATTTTAAGATTTTTTTAAAATTAAACGCAAAAATGCGTAACCTATTTTTTATCCGAATTTAACAAAATGAACAAACTATAGGCTTAAGACCCTAGAGAAGCCAAATATCACATCAGATTTTTTCTCCAATCAGTACTTTCGGAGAAGAAGATTTTTTTAAAATTTTTGCACCCCTAGGTCACCTTGACCTAGTTATGGTAGCCATAGCAACGCCACGAACAAATCTGAATTGCACCAGCCCATATATACTTCTGACAAAGTTTCATTAAAAACTGTCCAGTAGTTTCAGAGGAGAAGTCGAAAATAGGTGTTAACGACGCACGCACACATGCACACACACACACACACGCATGCACGCACATACACACGCTGCGCTATGCCATAAGCTCACATGACCTTCGGTCAGGTGAGCTAACATAGGCCCATGGGCCTTATACGCTCACCTGATAACTAATGGCTAGCTGATAGATTTAAAGTAAACGTAAATCCTAAACCCTAATGACTTTTTTCTTTACATCAAAATGATCATTGTATCAATACCTACAACATTCTAATAAACATGCCTATGCAAAACGTTTATAGTTTTCAAGATAATTAACAATTTCAGTATTGTTTTACATATGTGACCTTGACCTTTAAACCCATGACCTTTTTCTATACATCAAAATGATCGCTGTATCGATACCTACAACATTCTAATATACATGCCTATACAAAAAATTTATAGTTTTCAAGATAATTAACCATTTCGGTGTTGTTTCGCATCTCTGACCTTGACCTTTGAACCCATGACCTTTTTTATTATACATCAAATGATTGTTGTATCAATATCTACAACATTCTAATATAAATGCCTATACAAAAAGTTTATAGTTTTCGAGATAATTAACCATTTCTGTATTGTTTCACATCTGTGACCTTGACCGTTGAACCCATGACCTTTTTCTATACATCAAAATGATCGTTGTATCAATATCTACAACATTCTAATATACATGCCTATACAAAAAGTTTATAGTTTTCGAGATGATTAACCATTTCAGTATTGATTCGCATCTGTGACCTTGACCTTTAAACCCATGACCTTTTACTTTACATCAAAATCATTGTTGTATCAATACCTACAACATTCTAATATACATGCCTATACAAAAAGTTTATAGTTTTCAAGATAATTAACTATTTTGGTGTTGTTAAGCATCTGTGACCTTGACCTTTGAACCCATGACCTTTTTCTATACATCAAAATGATTGTTGTATCAATATCTACAACATTCTAGGATAAATGCCTATACAAAAAGTTTATAGTTTTCGAGATAAATAACCATTTCGGTATTGTTTTGCATCTGTGACCTTGACCTTTGAACCCATGACCTTTTTCTATACATCAAAATGATCGTTGTATCAATACCTACAACATTCTAATATACATGCCTAAACAAAAAGTTTATAGTTTTCAAGATAATTAACCATTTCAGTATTGATTCGCATCTGTGACCTTGACCTTTGAACCCATGACCTTTTTCTATACATTAAAATGATCGTCGTATCAATACCTACAACATTCTAATATACATGCCTATACAAAAAGTTTATAGTTTTCGAGATAATTAACCATTTAAGTGTTGTTTCGCATCTGTGACCTTGACCTTTGAACCCATGACCTTTTTCTATACATCAAAATGATTGTTGTATCAATATCTACAACATTCTAATATACATGCCTATACAAAAAATTTATAGTTTTCGAGATAATTAACCATTTCGGTTTTGTTTCGCATCTGTGACCTTGACCTTTGAACCCATGACCTTTTTCTATACATCAAAATGATCGTTGTATCAATACCTACAACATTCTAATATACATGCCTATACAAAAAGTTTATAGTTTTCGAGATAATTAAACATTTCAGTATTGATTCGCATCTGTGACCTTGACCTTTGAACCCATGACCTTTTTCTATGCATCAAAATGATCGTCGTATCAATACCTACAACATTCTAATATACATGCCTATACAAAAAGTTTATAGTTTTCGAGATAATTAACCATTTAGGTGTTGTTTCGCATCTGTGACCTTGACCTTTGAACCCATGACCTTTTTCTATACATCAAAATGACTGTTGTATCAATACCTACAACATTCTAATATACATGCCTATACAAAAATTTTATAGTTTTCGAGATAATTAACCATTTCTGTATTGTTTCACATCTGTGACCTTGACCTTTGAACCCATGACCTTTTTCTATACATCAAAATGATCGTTGTATCAATATCTACAACATTCTAATATACATGCCTATACAAAAAGTTTATAGTTTTCGAGATGATTAACCATTTCAGTATTGATTCGCATCTGTGACCTTGACCTTTAAACCCATGACCTTTTACTTTACATCAAAATCATTGTTGTATCAATACCTACAACATTCTAATATACATGCCTATACAAAAAGTTTATAGTTTTCAAGATAATTAACTATTTTGGTGTTGTTAAGCATCTGTGACCTTGACCTTTGAACCCATGACCTTTTTCTATACATCAAAATGATTGTTGTATCAATATCTACAACATTCTAAGATAAATGCCTATACAAAAAGTTTATAGTTTTCGAGATAAATAACCATTTCGGTATTGTTTTGCATCTGTGACCTTGACCTTTGAACCCATGACCTTTTTCTATACATCAAAATGATCGTTGTATCAATACCTACAACATTCTAATATACATGCCTAAACAAAAAGTTTATAGTTTTCAAGATAATTAACCATTTCAGTATTGATTCGCATCTGTGACCTTGACCTTTGAACCCATGACCTTTTTCTATACATTAAAATGATCGTCGTATCAATACCTACAACATTCTAATATACATGCCTATACAAAAAGTTTATAGTTTTCGAGATAATTAACCATTTAAGTGTTGTTTCGCATCTGTGACCTTGACCTTTGAACCCATGACCTTTTTCTATACATCAAAATGATTGTTGTATCAATATCTACAACATTCTAATATAAATGCCTATACAAAAAATTTATAGTTTTCGAGATAATTAACCATTTCGGTTTTGTTTCGCATCTGTGACCTTGACCTTTGAACCCATGACCTTTTTCTATACATCAAAATGATCGTTGTATCAATACCTACAACATTCTAATATACATGCCTATACAAAAAGTTTATAGTTTTCGAGATAATTAAACATTTCAGTATTGATTCGCATCTGTGACCTTGACCTTTGAACCCATGACCTTTTTCTATGCATCAAAATGATCGTCGTATCAATACCTACAACATTCTAATATACATGCCTATACAAAAAGTTTATAGTTTTCGAGATAATTAACCATTTAGGTGTTGTTTCGCATCTGTGACCTTGACCTTTGAACCCATGACCTTTTTCTATACATCAAAATGATTGTTGTATCAATACCTACAACATTCTAATATACATGCCTATACAAAAATTTTATAGTTTTCGAGATAATTAACCATTTCAGTATTGTTTCGCATCTGTGACCTTGACCTTTGAACCCATGACCTTTTTCTATACATCAAAATGATCGTTGTATCAATATCTACAACATTCTCATATAAATGCCTATACAAAAAGTTTTCGAGATAATAATTATAATCAGAGGTAAAAAAAATTAGGTCACGACCTTTACAATTGACCTTGACCTCATTTTGAAGATAATAACAATAAGATTTCAAAACTAAAAACCCCATGTCATTATCTGGTCAAATAGTCAAGTTATAACAATTTGAAGCTATTTTACGATTTGTTCAAAATTAAACGCAAAAACGCGTAACCCATTTTTCGACCGAATTTCACAAAATGAACAAACTATAGGCTTAAGACCCTAGAGAAGCCAAATATCACATCAGATTTTTTCTCCAAACAATACTTTCGGAGAAGAAGATTTTTTAAGATTTTTGCACCCCTAGGTCACCTTGACCTAGTTATGGTAGCCATGGCAACGCCACGAACAAATCTGAATTGCACCGACCCAGACATGCTTATGACCAAGTCTTGTTGAAATCTACCGAGTACTTTCAGAGGAGAAGTCGAAAATGTGTGTTAACGACGCACGCACGCACACACGCACGCATACACACGCACGCATGCACGCACGCACGCACGCACGCACGCACGCACGCACATACACACGCTGCACCATACCATAAGCTCACATGACCTTTGGTCAGGTGAGCTAAATACATGGGCTACACTTTTTCCAATCGGTCAAAATTCATGCAAGGTAGGACGAGTGAGGTTTGAACATGTATCGATATCTCACCAAATAATTATGCTTGCCTATTAAATTTTTCAACAAATACGCGGTGGATATATATCTTTAATAGCAACAAAGGATATTTCCTATAATGAGTGGTTTACTTTTATAAAGGATTGTTTGTGACAGTTTATTGTTCTTTAATTGCGATAAGTACGCCGCCATCTTTGATCAAGGCACGATAGGTTCACCATTACACAGGAGGGATTTACAGAAAAATAACTTATGGCGTCGTACTTATAGAACAATCAAATTCACAAACAATCGGTTATAAAAAGAAAACCACTGCATTATAGGAAGTACCATTTGTTGGTATCAAAGATACATATTCACCGCGTATTTGTTGCAAATTTTAATAGGCAAGCATAATCATGTGAAGAGATATCGATCAATGTTCAAAGCTTACCCATCCTGCCTCGGATGAATTTTGACCGATTGGAAAAAGTGTAGCCCGTATTTTCTTTAATAACTTCAAAAATATTAAATATTTTTTAAAACCAAAAACATATTTTACAAATTTAGGTCATGCCGGATATTATGTCAAAATACTATATAAATCCAATACATATTAATGGAAATATAGATCAATGAAAATCGGGTTGTAAAATTTTGTTATCCTGTCTCGGATGAATTTTGACCGATTGAAAAAAGTGTAGCCCATGTTTTTTGTAATAACTTCAAAAGTATCAAATATTTTTTTTAAATCAAAATATATTTTAAAAATTGAGATTATGCCCAATATTGTGTAAAAATATTATAAAAATCCAATCGATATTTATTGAAATATAGATCATTGAAAATTGGGTGTAAGATTTTGCCAGCCCGCCTACACATTTTATACCCTCTCCATGTCACCAGCTATAGTTGAAGTGAAATTTTGACCTTTGCAGTGTCATGCTTGTTGCAAAACTGGTCATCATTTTTAAGGTTTTTTCCAAAGGGCACTGAGACTTTCATTTCTAAATGCTGAATGCTTGGCAAAAGAAGAACCACTACCAATTTTGAGTCTTGGTTAGCCCCTGCCAAGGGTTCAAACCTACAGCCTCCAACATACGAAGCGAAGTGAGCACCCCACCAACGGGGTTCGCCACTCTACCACATGATACCCTCTGACGTTTGCGGGAACACTTATTTCCAATGGATACAAAATCACGAAAATGACGTCATTTCGGGAATCTGTGGCGTTGACGTTTTCCAAAACGTTGAGAGGTATTGATCACATGCTACGGCGGCGAACCCCACTGAGTTACCATAGTATATAGATACTGGCAGTTCTGGAATGGTGAAGGAAACCAGAGTACCCCCAGAGAAAACCATTGACCATCAGCAAACTAACAATTTTTTTCACCTTGGATCTGTCACAATTAAGATTCCAACCTAGACCTTGTTCTCTGTAAGTGTTCACTTTAAACCATTTATCCATCAATGTAAAATGTAGGTCAGATTAGATCCCCAACTGGATCACAAAAAGACACATTTGGCGTTTACAAATGGAAGTCGATTTTACCATTTATACAAACATTCTACGTGATAATGTAATTTATTTCTACACAATTTATTTTTGCCAACATCACGGAAAGTGTATTTACACCTATAACAACTATATGACCACACTACTGAACATTTAATTCAGTGTCTGTCCAAAGTCAGGAGTTTTATCAAGAGATAACTTTTATAATCAGTGATCCAATAATAATGTGTTTGTCTTTTCTTATCTTGTTTATCTGTTTCATCATGAACTTGTGTCATTTCAAGTTCTTGGTTGTGATGGCTGTTACAGGCTGCAATGATCATTGGAATATTTTTTCAGTTACAAACTACCTTCTTTAAATTAATAATTTAATAAGGAAACTACATTGAAGTAAAAACAAAATTTTTTATTAACAAGTGGTTACTATCAGATGGTTGAACACATTTGGTATATTTGCACACATTATCAGTGTCATTTATCAAATAAGCATGAAAACAGAAAAATGTCTTAAATCAACCAAAAGGGCTTTCATTTGATCCTTTAATTTCAGGGGTCAAATTAATTTTCTTTAAAATCAAAAAGGGTAAACTCAAAATACAGTTCCTTCTTGTTGAAAATCAAGAATCAGATTAAACTGCAAAAAGTAAAAAAAAAACATTGTGTCAAGGGTCAAATGCAGCCCTGTACCAATTTATTATCATTAACTACATGTAGTTGTATAATTAAAGTTATACTTCAAACTAAGAATATAACAACCAACAAAACCCAGGGTTCGTAGACATTTGGACTCCAAATTTAAGGACTTTTTAGGGTCTTTTTATGGTCTTATTTGCAAATTCAAGGTTTAATCAGAAAAACAATTTTAGCAAAACAATATTGGTGCAAAGACAATTAAATCAATAAAACAATTACTTACGTGTCTATAGTAACGACACTTGAAGTGGTTAAGGTTGAAGTTGGCGTTCGGGAGGGACAGGTACTTTTAAATTGCTCATTTCAACATAATTAATTAATTAATTTATTTATTTATTTATATCAGTCTATTTGGAACCACTTAATATCAAAAGACAGACACCCAACTGGCCAATTTCAAGGGGTTTTTAGAGCCTTCGGGATAAATTCAAGGGCTTTTTAGCGTCATACTTGTTTTTAGGGTCTTTTTAGGGCAAACCTCAAAATTTAAGAACTTTTCCTGGCATGTACAAACCCTGAACCCATATTGGTTATACAATTCAACCATACATTTTTCAAGCCCCATGACAATGGTTTCCAAGGAAGCCTCTCAATATACAACACAAAGGAGCACAAATGAAAAAGAGTGAAGTTATAAATGTGAAAGAGCAAAAATGCTAAACTATTCTTGCTCCGATGCAAAAATATTTTCATCAAAATTTGTAGCAAATGAAAAACAATTAGGGCACAACAACCAAGGACAAAATAAATGTATATGTATGACGATATGGTTCACTAATTTATAGTTTCTCTATATCTACATGTATAATGAACTGGTACAATACTAATTGTACATGTATATCCATAAACTTATCTTTTAGGTTATACACTGGTAAATACTATATACCATAACAAATGTAATTTATACAAAATAAAACAAGTGGCTGCTGCCTGAACACATTTGGTGTATATACATTAATTTATACACATTCTCTGTGTATCAAAACACAAACATCACAATTACAATGTTATAGAACAGATCTAGGTAAATCTAGACAACTGATACATTTCAATGTTATAGAACAGATCTAGGTAAATCTAGACATCTTGATACATTTCAATGTTACAGAACAGATCTAGGTAAATCTAGACATCTTGATACATTTCAATGTTATAGAACAGATCTAGGTAAATCTAGACATCTTGATACATTTCAATGTTTTAGAACAGATCTAGGTAAATCTAGACATCTTGATACATTTCAATGTTATAGAACAGATTTGGGTAAATCTAGACATCTTGATGCATTTCAATGTTATAGAACAGATCTAGGTAAGTCTAGACATCTTGATACATTTCAATGTTATAGAAAAGATCTAGGTAAATCTAGACATCTTGATACATTTCAATGTTATAGAAAAGATCTAGGTAAATCTAGACATCTTGATACATTTCAATGTTATAGAACAGATCTAGGTAAATCTAGACATCTTGATACATTTCAATGTTACTGAACAGATCTAGGTAAATCTAGACATCTTGATACATTCCAATGTTACAGAACAGACCTAGGTAAATCTAGACATCTTGACACATTTCAATGTTACAGAACAGATCTAGGTAAATCTAGACATCTTGATACATTCCAATGTTACAGAACAGATCTAGGTAAATCTAGACATCTTGACACATTTCAATGTTACAGAACAGATCTAGGTAAATCTAGACATCTTGATACATTTCAATGTTACTGAACAGATCTGGGTAAATCTAGACATCTTGATACATTTCAATGTTATAGAACAGATCTAGGTAAATCTAGACATCTTGATACATTTCAATGTTTTAGAACAGATCTAGGTAAATCTAGACATCTTGATACATTTCAATGTTATAGAACAGATCTAGGTAAATCTAGACATCTTGATACATTTCAATGTTATAGAACAGATCTAGGTAAATCTAGACATCTTGATACATTTCAATGTTATAGAACAGATCTAGGTAAATCTAGACATCTTGATACATTTCGATGTTATAGAAAAGATCTAGGTAAATCTAGACATCTTGATACATTTCAATGTTATAGAACAGATCTAGGTAAATCTAGACATCTTGATACATTCCAATGTTACAGAACAGATCTAGGTAAATCTAGACATCTTGATACATTTCAATGTTACAGAACAGACCTAGGTAAATCTAGACATCTTGACACATTTCAATGTTATAGAACAGATTTGGGTAAATCTAGACATCTTGATACATTTCAATGTTATAGAACAGATCTAGGTAAATCTAGACATCTTGATACATTTCAATGTTACAGAACAGATCTAGGTAAATCTAGACATCTTGATACATTTCAATGTTACTGAACAGATCTGGGTAAGTCTAGACATCTTGATACATTTCAATGTTATAGAACAGATCTAGGTAAATCTAGACATCTTGATACATTTCAATGTTTTAGAACAGATCTAGGTAAATCTAGACATCTTGATACATTTCAATGTTATAGAACAGATCTAGGTAAGTCTAGACATCTTGATACATTTCAATGTTATAGAACAGATCTAAGTAAATCTAGACATCTTGATACATTTCAATGTTATAGAACAGATCTAGGTAAATCTAGACATCTTGATACATTTCAATGTCTATGTCGTGTCGTCTATCTCTTCTACATCCAGTATACCACAGGATACTTATCCTGAACCAGTACCACTGACAGATTTATCTGTGTGTATATATACAGCTATACACACTGCTACCCATAAATAATTATACAAATTTATATTTGCTATATGTTTACATTGTAATTATCATGTCAAATTTTATTCATAGAATCAAAATTTTGAAGTTTTTGCAGTATTGGAAATGATACCTAAACTAAATGATCAAAATTTATGCAACAAATCTTTTTTTCTTTAAAAAGAAGCTTTCTTGGAATTTTTTTTTATTTTGGGAAAAAATCTGTTTTTCATGATAAAAATAATATTTCAACTGAAAAACATGCAGCTTTCACAGAATGGTGTTTGCAACCATTTATTTTTTTGGAGAGTTTCAGTCTGTAATAATATTACAAGTTAAACATGTATAATAATTGATGAATGGCAGTGTATATATCCATAAACACAATAGTTTCTATAAATTCACAGTTTTTGTTTTTTAGCTGGTGGACCTTCACTTGAAGAATTATTTTTGGCGTTAGAGAGCCAACCAGCCATGAAGTTACTGCTAGCAGACTTCTTGGGTGATTTATCTAGTGATCTAAGACTCTCATTAAGTTTTGTCGGAGTTGTCTCATTTTTGTTGACATCTTTGTCTTTTTTGCCTTTAGATAGCCATCCAGTCATGAAGTTACTACTTGCTGATGTCTTAGGTTTTCTGAAAAGAGACAGAACAACGGATTTACAGTATGTTATAACACTGATGTGATAGGACATGTATCTATATTTGCTAATGTGAGATTGAGTTTCATGTCTTGTGAGAGTTTTTTTAAGTCATGTAAAATTAAGTCATATGTCATGTGAGAATCAGTTTTATGTCATGTCAGATTGAGCTTTATGGCATGTGAGATTGACTTTTATGTCATGTGAGATTAAATTTTATGTCATGTGAGATTGACTTTTATGTCATGTGAGATTGAATTTGTGTCATGTGAGATTGAATTATGTCATGTGCTTAAGTTTTATGTTATGTGAGATCGAGTTTCATGTCATGTGAGATCAAGTTTTATGTCATGTGAGATTTACCCCTGCTTTGTAGTGGAAACATAAATACCAGCCACAGTCTGAAAAAAAGTATCTCACCAAAAGGCTAAGAATTCTATGTCTTCACCAGATAACAGGGGTTGATCCTTGCTCCTATATCCAATATATGCATATTTCTGTTTTGTAAAGTTTTTGTCATAAAAAATATCCAGAAACTATGAGGAAAGTAAAATGTTTGCATTTTCAACCAAAAATGTCACAATCTCTATCTTGATGTCACAAGAGAAGTAGTATTGTGACATTATAGTGCATGTAGCTTGTCTTTACTTAAGGACAAGACAGAAATATTTTATCCTCGTATTTTTTGTCTTTTATGGGAGAAACACAAATAAGCCACCTTGCTTGACATCATACTCAGGAATCTACCAGATTCTGTCAACATATGGGTAATATGATGTGGATATCAACAATTTATCATAAATGGTGACATCTTGATATAAGTTATAATTTTGCCTGCTACCGGGGCATATAAAAATAAAACTCTCACCATTTCTTTTCGACTTACTCTAAATCAACCGGTTTGATACAGTCTGGTGTTTTGTTCCTGGAATTATTTACGACAGAAGACACTGGGTGTAGCTGTATGCATTCTACAGGTCGAATTAACTTGGCTGCCTGGAATATAACAAGAAGACAGTGGTTACTGTAACTGGATTGTTGTGATATTACAGTCAAACGCCTGCATTAAACGCCGCATGCTTTTAAAGGCCAGTAAATTTTTTCCCAATCACTCTTTATTCATGTTATTTGAATCTGTATAAGGTATAAGAGCAAACTATCCATAAAGGCCACTGTTACTGGTTCCTGTGGGGGACCTTTAAATACAGATTTGACTGTATATGTCAAGTTGTAAATATTTGAGGCCTGCAAATTTAGTTTGGGATCAATGGTATAAAAGGTTCATTTTAGATTTAACATTGAAACCTATGTTTTTTGGAAATCTGTTGTCCTTCATGGATAACAAAAATAATTTAATTATACAATAAAACCTTGTTATAATTCCCCTTGATATTATTTTGCCACCTACCTTATTACCACAGTACTTGCAAGTCCAAAAATCCATTTCTTTTATATTTTTCTTTATTAGCCTCCCTCAATTTATCATCAAAATCATTTACAACATCAAAAAATCACTGAACAAATTATGGTGATGAATTAATGTGTTACTGTATAGGCTCTTAACAAAGATTTAATAACCCTTACCTTAGAAATAGGCACATTGCCATAGTCTAACCAATTATCTACTTCTTCGTCACAGGTAAGTATAGCCTGTAAAAGTATTATAAACACAGGTAAGTATAGCCTGTAAAAGTATTACAAACACAGGTAAGTATAGTCTATAAAAGTATTACAAACACAGGTAAGTATAGTCTATAAAAGTATTACAAACACAGGTAAGTATAGTCTATAAAAGTATTACAAACACAGGTAAGTATAGTCTGTAAAGGTATTACAAACACAGGTAAGTATAGCCTGTAAAAGTATTACAAACACAGGTAAGTATAGCCTGTAAAAGTATTACAAACACAGGTAAGTATAGCCTGTAAAAGTATTACAAACACAGGTAAGTATAGCCTCTGTAAAAGTATTAAAAACACAGGTAAGTATAGCCTCTGTAAAAGTATTAAAAACACAGGTAAGTATAGCCTGTAAAAGTATTAAATTAATCTGCCCAATTTGAAACCCTAATATTTTTGTTTTTTAAGATATTCAATAATTTAGTTTGTAAAAAGATGTTAATTCTTAGTTCCAAAAACAATTGCCAAAATTCAGAAAATATTAGTTAAGGAATGATTGTGAAACTGGGGCCTGGTTTCCAGATTTTATGTCTCTTTGATGTGTTTTTTAATGTCATATGTTTGTTGTGATGTGATACTCACAGGCATTCTATGGTGTATCCATGACATAGCAGGTGAAGCAGCTACTGTTATATGTGATACTCAAAGGCATTCTATGGTGTATCCATGACATAGCAGGTGAAGCAGCTACTGTTATATGTGATACTCACAGGCATTCTATGGTGTATCCATGACATAGCAGGTGAAGCAGCTACTGTTATATGTGATACTCACAGGCATTCTATGGTGTATCCATGACATAGCAGATGAAGCAGCTACTGTTATATGTGATACTCGCAGGCATTCTATGGTGTATCCATGACATAGCAGATGAAGCAGCTACTGTTATATGTGATACTCACAGGCATTCTATGGTGTATCCATGACATAGCAGATGAAGCAGCTACTGTTATATGTGATACTCACAGGCATTCTATGGTGTATCCATGACATAGCAGGTGAAGCAGCTACTGTTATATGTGATACTCACAGGCATTCTATGGTGTATCCATGACATAGCAGGTGAAGCAGCTACTGTTATATGTGATACTCACAGGCATTCTATGGTGTATCCATGACATAGCAGGTGAAGCAGCTACTGTTATATGTGATACTCACAGGCATTCTATGGTGTATCCATGACATAGCAGGTGAAGCAGCTACTGTTATATGTGATACTCACAGGCATTCTATGGTGTATCCATGACATAGCAGATGAAGCAGCTACTGTTATATGTGATACTCACAGGCATTCTATGGTGTATCCATGACATAGCAGGTGAAGCAGCTACTGTTATATGTGATACTCACAGGCATTCTATGGTGTATCCATGACATAGCAGATGAAGCAGCTACTGTTATATGTGATACTCACAGGCATTCTATGGTGTATCCATGACATAGCAGATGAAGCAGCTACTGTTATAACACTGTAGGAGTATAATGGAGCTGATCCCTAGAAAAAATACATCTAAATATTATCTACATCACAACATATAATGTCCGTGGTAGACTACTGGTTCTAAAGAGTTTCAACTTTCCAGGGCTCTCTTTCACCCTTATATGAATGAGGTCGGGGCCCTTGAAATTGACATTAAGAATCATAATGGTCATAAACCATAAGATTTTAAATTGTGACTGGGGCAAAAAAATCAGCCCCTGAAAAACAACTTAGTGAGAGGATAAGGTTTGAAAGTTACTAGGTGATGATCGAGATCTTATGTCATGTGTCAGACCATTTGGGTCAATTTCATAATATTATCTCCCCTTAAATATTATTGTGAAATCATTTATTTTCGTGGTATCCAATTTTTTTGCGGTTCTGAGAAAAAATACCATTGCATCTGGTCTTAAAATTAATTGTAATTTGTGTTTACTATTGAAGGTAGGGTTTTAAAATAAACCCAAACCTGTCTATAAAGACCACCTACAGGAACCAGTAAAAGTGGTCTGTATGGGCAGGTGCCCTATATATACATGTTCAAATAATATGAATCAAGAACAATTGGGATACAAATCTATTGGGTTTTATAATCACGTGGCCCTGTAGGTTGGACTGTACCATGTGTACAATATTTCATTAACATTCGAAGGTAGGGATATCCAAGTAAACAACGAAAATTGGATCATGAAAATTAATGATTCCACATTAGTATATTACTTATATTTATCATTATTATTTTCTGAGCTAGGATTTTGTTCGGGTTTTCATTTCATGTCATGCAATAGACTTAGCATGGTAAAGTAGGAGTAGATTGAAGTAGGGTGGAGTAAATGTTTTATACCCACAGCCAAAAGTACTGGTATTTCACATATGTCAAGACATCAGTACATAGATAGAGAAAACATCAATACCACTGAACTTCTAAAAAAACTGATACATTTTCTCACACTACTGTCTGTCTGAGTGGCATTTGAACCTAGGTAAAGAGTTGCTGTGGTTAGAACATCAGATCATTTGGACTCTGAGGCTTTTTCTACATTGTAAATCATATCATTAGTTCGCCCTCTTATATGTATTATTTGTATGCCTAAGCTCAAATTGGCAAATACAATATCTCATCTAATATATATTCAAGAATAAGTCAGTTGGTGGAGGAAACCAGAGTTCCCAAAAACCTTCAACAAGCTAGCTGATAAATTTTCTCGCATCTCAAAGTATATACATGTACACGTATTTGGTTCAGGACAAGATTTGCTGGTGTAAATTAAACTATCGTGTTCCACAAAGTATACAAATGAATGTTCACTGTAGACAAATACCTACATCAGGTGGATTCCAAACATCAAATACTCCAGCCATTGTTAAAAGACGACATCCTGAAAATAATGTCCAATAAAACCTTATTATAATGACCCTTATCACTTGTTACCACAATTTTAGTCCCAAAATACATTTCTTTATTGTTTTTCTTTATCAACCTTCCTAAATTATAGCCAAACCTCTGTATAATAATACAATTTAACAAATATCAATCATGATTTGTTTATAAAAACCATTAAAATAAAATTGTCAGTGAAACTGATTTACACCCCCATAGGTTTTGTAATTGGGTCATGCCCCTTGACCTTTGCACTTCCCTTTGACCTTTCATACCTGTCAAGGTCTTTATGGCGTCAGGCGTGTGATGATGCGTGCGACAAAGTCGCACGTCGCTAGGGGGGTCCGGGGGCATGCTCCCCCTGAAAATTTTTGAAATTATGATACAAAATCCTGCATTCTCTTGCATTTCAGGGCATTAAATTATCTTATAGAACCACATTCAACTACCCGCCCACATGGGGTTTATTTCCCGCCATTTCAACTTTTTATCACGTTCTTCTTTACTATGATCTTGTTGTCGTTACGTAATTTCCAAAAGTTCTCCAAGAATTAGAGGAATATCCATGACAAAGTAAGTAAATCTTGTTTTTATGTAGTTTTCACTACTAGAGGAAACTAGGATTTGTGAGTTACCAGCAGCTGAAATTATCTTCATCATATTAAACATGATAATTTTAACTGCCGGTAACTAAACTCCTACATCTTATCATTTTAATATAGGGTTTCAGTTTTTCATTTTCCAAATACTTCTATTATGCGTGTGTTTATTAATGCTTAGCGTGTGAGCGTGATTTACTCCTAAAATGCGTGTGTCACACGCGCAATGCGTGTGACTTGACAGGTATGACCTTTGCACCTAAATTGTGTGACATTTTACTCATGTCAGTGCCAAGTTTGATATCCATTCATAGACATTGAAGATATGGAGAGTTTAAATATCAAAGAGTCCCAATGTAAAATGAATACGTTCTGCACCTTAAACCAGGGGAATTCTGAATCTCTGCATTAATAACAGGATATCTTACTTTCATCCTCCCCATTCATTCCGTCACTATCTATTTCTTCTTTAATACAACTGTCAGTTCCTTCTTCATTAACTACTGGGTCTGCTTTCATTTTACCACCATCAGGCCCTGGATCTCCATCATCTACTGGTTCCCGTTTTATGACTCTATCAATCCCACAATTCTTTGTTTCTTGTTTCACTGACGTTTCAGTGTCCTTTACATCGTCAATCCCACAATTCCTTGTTTCTTGTTTCACTAATGTTTCAGTGTCTATCACTTCCCGTTTCATTTGACCAGCCTCTGTTTTTACATTTTCTTTGATATCCTGTGGCTGGTTTGATTTTGGAAAATATATAAAATAAGGTTGTTTGTTTGATTTATCCCGTTTCCATTCAAAAAAGCTAGAAATAAAAGAATGAGATCTATATATGTATTGTTAATATTATTAGGTTATTGTACTGATATTGTGAAATATCATCCCGAGGATGAGTCAAGTCAACTTGGGACAATATTTCATGATATCAGTTCAATAACCCTTTTATTATATAGCATTATACATTTCATTTACTTCTTATTAGTATTCATCTAAAATACCATTTTGTCACACAATTCAGAGGATTCAGAGGTGCCATGATCTGTAACCACTTGGTTTAGATCACTCAGCCTTCGAGGACTCATGGTTGGTATGTGGAAATTTTAGCTTTTGTTCCACCAATCTTTGTCTAAATCAGTTTATAAAATGGTGTTTAACTTATATTGTTTTAAAATGTTGAATGAGCTTACTGTATGTCTCAAAATTGGGCTTGATAATTTGTAGAGTATGTAACAAGTATTGGAAAAGTACTGAGTTCAAGTCAAGTTTTTTCGCTGTTGCATTGCTTCTACCAATATTTCTTGTTTTATAATGTAATAAACATACATGTATCTTCAAACAAGACAATTATATGTTTTACTACTTTAGTTTCAATTGCCTTGATAGTATATATCGAGTTTTAAAGTTATAGGCCTTATTGTTTTATCAAAAATTTAAAGTAGTTTTAATTTATTGATTGAATGTGGTTCTACCTCCCAGTCAAGAATATTTTACTTCTATTGAGATGTCACCAGCTATACCTGAAGTGAAAGAAGTTTTTTTACTTTGCAGTGCCCTCAGGAAAATATGCAGGAAAGTTTCTTTTGTGCCTGCCGTGACACAGGGCATGGGTTTTTAAGGTCTCTTCCAAAAGACCCCATGACTTTCATTCAGCTAAATGCCAAGTGCTTGGCAAAAGAACAGGCACTACCTTTTTCAAGACGACTGGAGTTAAAACCCAATACCTGCCTCATACAAAGAGTTGTTTTAAGGTATTACTACTTTAAGCAACTGTGATCTTGGATGTACCAGTAGGTCAAGGTTAACCAGTGTAACTGTTGCAAATTTGGTAGACCCCAATTTCCTGATTATATACATGTTTGTCAAGATTCAGGCATCCAGATGTTTTGGTACATAAAAAAAGAAGACAATATTACCCGTCAGCGAGTACAACACATCGTCTCCCCTTGTCTAATGGTACTTTATACGTCCGTTTATCCAGCATTCCTTCGGCTCTACAATTATTTGTCTCATATTCTACTTTGTTTGGATCACCTTTGTGCCAGGACGGTACAAGACCCCATCTCATTGGCTGAATCACTCTTTGGGTTATCTCCCCTAACTCTTCTTTGTAATGTTTACTGGATATAATTACAGGTCTGTAAAAAGGAACAAAAACTTTATTTTGCTCAAGTTTTAAGAGCATCTCAAAAATAGAAACCTTACTGTATGTGAATTAAATGTTATTGCAAAAGTCAAAAGTGATAGCTACTAATTAAGATATTACATGTCAGATACAACAATGATGTTAAACAAAATGTATTAAACATTATAAAATTAAACAAGAGCATCACAGCAAGATATGCCCATTTACATTTTTGTCATAAACTGTTGCCAAAGTTCACAGAAAACATTACTAAATTTCAAAGAAATTTGCAGTGTTCTCATTGTATCTCCTCTTCTGGCATACACAATGTCATATCCCAGTAATCATGTATACCAAGTTTATAAGTAATAATATCTTCAATGGTGTTGCAGGAGTATGCCAGAAAAAGTACTACAAACATACTATAGACAGATGGATGGATAATGCCATACCACATGTCCTAGTGATAATCATGTGTACCATAGCATTTATCTTAAAACACCCTACAAACCCAAACTGACAACATCATTACAAAAACGTTTTACCAATATTGATATTTTTTTTTTACCTTATGTCATTTTGTTTTTTTACTTGTAACTATAATAAGTTTATTTTAAGTTTCTGTTCATCATAATTATCAATTTAAAAAGTCATTTGAGAATAAAAATGTATTATTTTTGTCATTTATTATTATATTTACGTGTGAGCCCCTGGCGCTATGTTATATGATGGATAGTACTGTTGTCCTCCAGGAGGGTCTCTCCAAACTGGACGCTGAGATTGACCATCTTTCTTTGATGCATTAGTTGACTTTGACCCCTTATACAAGCATGCTTTACACACATCATCTGGAGCCAAAGTACTATAACAATAAATACATATACATCATTGAACGAACCAATCAATAAATATAGATCATTGAAAAAATATGAATGAATGAATGAATGAATGAATGAATGAATGAATGAATGAATGAATGAATGAATGAATGAATGAATGAATGAATGTAAACAAAATAAAGAATTACTAAATTATGTGATGGACTCAAGCCAGTCAAGTGATAGATTTCTGGAGCTTTAGATCTGAAGGCTACCCATTTAAGGTACCTGTAACTTTAAATAATGGATCCCTGGCTGGCCTAGTTGGTCAGGTGGTCAAATGTGTGCAATTACAGCTGTAATATAGATCATATAACCTCTGACCACCTGAATTTTAATTCCACTCAGGCATTTGTTTTCTTTTATTTGACCAGACTTGGGAATTGGGAATAAAAGTAACTTGGAACTGCAACGTCAAATATATCCAGGGTCACAGTTTGTCAGTTCCCTTGATATATGGGTTATGTCCGTTTTACAAGTGCTATGAATCTTACCCCATTTTCCAAAGAATATCAATAATATGTCATATGACAACTGATCAGTTAAGACACCAGGGTATGGTCTAGACAAGTTTTATTGTAAGTTGCATCTTATAAGTTCTGATGCAAAATTTTTAATGAGAAAAAATGTCTATTATTCTTTTCCTGCAAGAGTTTACTGAAAATTGGTGGGGATTGACTGGTGATATATTTTGTAAATTGTAACTTTATTTCAATTTACCTAAACATTGATATTTGTCTAAAAGTGATGGATGGAGTAAGTTTAATTAACATGCGCAATAATGCTATATTGAATTTATTTGTGAACCAGTCAACATTTTTTCATGTGTATCTAGGTGGTCAATTCAGGGACAGTGGAGGAATCCAGAAAAAAATCACTACTTCTGCTCCTGATTTGATTAAAAATGGCAAAAAAAAATGTCAAAAGATTTTCCAACAAGCTGATTAATTCTGTATTTTATGTACATCTATAAACACTACTGTAAATATATGACTTTATTTAATATTTAGCAGTTATTTGATATTGGGCCAAACCCAGAAATACATACACCACCCTAAAACACTAAACAATGTAACTATTTTTAGCTTTACTACAATAATTGTGAGTTGTCAACAATGAGTAATGGTTACAGCTATGATATCATTCCATTGTTTTACAAACACCCTACCATGCAGTCCTCCCACACATGGTACATGTAATGGTAGTTCTCTAAATCAAGTTTGTAATTTTCTCAAGTTCATCAGAAGTAATTTTAATGCAAACACTGGTATCTCATTTCAAGTAGGTCCACCATAAACTGATAAAGTCATGTTTACAAATCCAAATGATGATAAAGGGTCTACACGAGGTTTTTTAGTACACCTTGACCCATTTCATGTTTTTCGAGTCTTAGTTCCCTTTGCAAATGTAAACAACTTATCATTACAGTTCTATAACAAAATACATATGTAACATATGTTTTTCAGCAGTATTAAGGCAGAAACTGTTAATAATGTTTACTTGTGTGCAAATGCAACGTGCACTGTCAAAATAATGTCACATGTCAAATTTGTAGGTGTTGGAAAAAACTAAACACCGTTTGAAAGAACTCTTTTGATTGGAGAAATCACAAAATTGACCTCATCACGTGACCTTTCATGTCATTTCACCGACTGATGTTTCAGAAGTTTGGAACTCATAAAAAGACAATAGATCATTAATTTGTTTTAACAGATAGCCTATACTTTAACAGAAAGGAATAACTACAATTCTCAAGTGTAACATAAGTGGGGATGTCACAGGAGTAGGCAGAAAACTAGTGATTTTTCGTATTTCCGCGTCAGAAGATTTACAAATATGGCGGCGGAATCTGGCACCTCCTACTATTCGGTAAAAACAATGAAATAATTATTTTATCAGCACCTTGACATACAATTAACTTAATCTTTTGAAAACTAAATTATTTGATACGTATTCTGTGCAACTTTTTGTGATGTTTTATTATTGTTTTTATCTGATTTATACACTTGAAATGAGGTCACTAATGTGTCATTCTTGGTGTTCACTGTTTGTCCCAAATGACAAAATTTTGTAGTGCTGCTGTTGACAGAAGGTTATCATTACTGGGATAAAGGCAGAGAGATGGGGGCCCTTATTGCTTAGTTCAAGCTTGAACTTGTTTCTTAAATTTGCCATAAATAACACCAAAAAGATACTTGTACATGACTTCCTTTTTTGCATAGTTTAGACCCATAATGGAGAATTTAGGTAGGACCCATGCTCATTATTTTATATAAACTAAACAATAAAAGAAACAAGAGATTAAACTTGGGATCACATTACTCTAAAGCTTAATGTTGCAATCCAAATTCCAGGTTTCATATTTTGTGTTTCAATCTCCTTGAATAAAGGCTGGTATTTTCAGCTTGTCAAATGCTTTAAAACCACTAAGGTAGCTCAGTTGGTAGAGTACTGGCTCCGTAAGTGGGAGGTTGTGGGTCTGACCCAAGACTTGAAAGTGGGTAGTGACTGTTCTTTCTCCAAGCACTCAGCATTACGAAATGAAAGTCACGGTTCTTTCGGATGGGAACTTAAAATAAACGAGGTCCCGTGTCACGGTGGGCTTGACACGCTAAAGAACCCTGCTGTATAATGCCATCAGCGCAACGCACAGGCAAAATTTCTGCACCTTGCCTATAGCTGGCGATGTCTCGATATAAGTGAAATATTCTTGACTGAGACGTTAAACACCATTACTCAACTCAACTGAAATGCTTTAAAATATTGCATTTGATACAATACAATCAAAACTTCACACAAGCACTTCCCAACTCTTGTGCCAGCTGTGGATGTGACCTGCAAAAACCACATTTCTGAATGCCGAATGCTTATAAACGAACTACCTGTTTTTAAGTCTAGGCCAGGCCCTGGCGCCAGTTAAAACTTACTATTTGAAAACAAATCTGGAAATTGAAACTGTTTTCTAAGCCTTGTATATACTAAAGCAAAGTATCAACTTCTCCAAATTAATTTGAGCTTAAGAGCAATGTTTTATAGTTGATTAGTGCAAGATGGAAATCCAATGTTGTAAATTTGTTTAAAAATTACTTCTCAACATCATGGTCATGAAAGTGACAATAATCAGGATATTTAGTTGCCCAGAAAAGCAAGGATGAAACACTTAGATTAGATCTCTACTATTGATTTTGTAAAACAGACTTAGGGTTCCCATTCACGCCAAAATTGATGTGAATCACGCTAATTTTTGTTTATGCACGCCAAAAAATTTTTATAATGCATGCATTCACGCTACATGGAGGAATTAAATTTTAATTCTCAACAATGAAACTGTCTAGTAAAATCTTGGTCCGGGCGTGTGAAAATTTTGATGACTAGCCCGACTGGTCTAGTCTTTAAAAACATTGTGTTGAACCCTGGTCCCAGAAGTAAAAAGCAGTGTACCCCATTATTTCATGACTATACCCCAGTTTTTAAAAATCATGGGGTACAAAACTTCATTTCTTGAAAGGTGGTGGGAACCCTGACTATTAAAATTTACCCAAACTTACTCCTAGTCTCAGAAAAGGTAGAATGGTGGCATGGTCTCAAATTTAAACTTTAGTTTTCTTTTAGTTTGTGGGAAGATTGTCAAAAATTTCCAGATGTAATACTTGCATATCGCATAATTTTTTGTCACATAAACTATATTCATGACCTTTTGTTTCTTGCAGGGAGGTGCCAAGAGGAATTCCTACACTGGAGTTGGTATAGGTAACAGGTATGGGTTTGACCCCAATTTATCAGACAATGATGTACAGTTAAAACTAGAAGAAATACGAGAACATCTAAAGAAAGAAATTAGAAAAGAAATGAAGATTAAAGAAGGAGCTGAAAAATTAAAGGAGGCAACTTCAGATAAGAAGAGTATATCAGATGTACATAGTATTGTTAAAAAGACAAATAATAAACTGAAGGAGCTACAACAAGAATTACAAGAAATTAATGCCTATCTGTTGGTGTCAAATACCAGTACTCATCATGAGTCCATGGCAGGTAAACCAGTCTTATATAAATGTCTAATACCAGTACTCATCATGAGTCTATGGTAGGTAAAACAAAGTCTTATATAAAGAGAATCTATAACAAGTTCCAGACCGAGATAAGGAAATTCCAGTTGAGTGGTCAGATATTTTCTCAAACTAAGCTCTGCCGAGTTTGAGATGAAAATATCTGTCATTCTGACCACAAGATTGGAATTTCCTTATCTCGGTCTGGAACGATTAATTGATAATTTCTCGCATATAGATTCTAATTAAACCCTAAAGACATTGAAATTTCCTACTACAAAACAAAGATTTTGCTAGCAGATAAAAACATGTATGACATAATATTGTAACATCATCAATGACATGTTGCCCAGAGCAGAAATGTGGACCTACGCAGCAACAAATAACAACAAAACACATTTTCTTTTTTTAACACTTATTGGTCAAAATTATATTTTTTATAACAAAAATAAAATAGAATTAAAAATTATAGAATCAGTCAGTTGTTAAGGAGATAGCTCTAATATATTACCATGATATCCCTTGTATCATGAATTGCGTCCCTTGGCATTATTGAAAAAGTAGTTCCGTTGTACTGAGATACCCTACACACGCTCACGCGTGGTGCGATATGGAAAAAAATATCGTACCACATATCCCGTGAGATTAATCTGTCACATATGCGAGAAAAATGTATATTTGCAGTGTGTGCCAAACTTTGTCGGACCGTCGGACAAGTCCGATAAAATTACCGCTGGTCCGATAAAAAATCAGATTTTTCCGGACCGTATGTCCAGTAACCAGTTCGGAAAATAGAGAGCGCCAAAAATCCTGATTTATAGTTCCGATCCAATTCGAATTTTATTATTGCCATCCGACTTCCGTTATTACAAAAATGTACGTTCCAGGAGCTATTCCAGGGAAACCAATAAAACGGAATGCTACGGGAGGCGCAAATTATGAAGAAAACGTGAAAGAAAATTGAAGCAGCATTGGATGGAGGGGCGACCATGGTTGCAATTTGACGAGGAGAAATGCGTAATGAAATGCACACACTGCTTTGAATTTTACGGGTCGGGAGGCGCAGCACACAATAATAATTTAAAAGGCCAGAATACATTTATTTGTACTTCCATAAATAAATGTATTCTGACCTTTTAAATTATTATTGTGTGCTACGCCTCCCTAACTCGACCTGACCCGACTCGTTTCTCCTTGTCAAATTGCAACCATGGTCGCCCCTCCATCCAATGTTTTTTAAATTTTCTTTCAAGCTTTCTTCATAATTTGTGCCTCCCGTAGCTTTCCGTTTTAAAGGAGAAAATAAGTAAATATTTACAAAACCGAATAATTGTTTTCTTTTTATTAAAGAAATTTTTGGTCCAGTAAAAAACTTTACGGTCTGGTAAAGTTTCTAGGTTTACCAGACCGAATGTCCAATAATCATTTTGAAAGTTTGGCACACACTGTATTTGTTGGTGTCTAGTACCAGTGCGAATGTGAAAAAACAAGCGTGTATGGTTGTTAAACCAAATAATTGAAATTCCAGTAATTAGTTCCCCTGGTTTCGTACATATCACTTGTGTACGTGTGACTGTCAGAGCCAAGATTATATTTCACATTTTTGACTGAATTTTTGGCAAATTGCAGAAAAAGGGTTAGCTTTTATGTATTATTTTGTGAAAGTTTTATGGACCTGATGCTCAGATGAGCTACACTGTTCTTCTGACAGTCTTTGTCAAGGGAAACTCATACTGAAAACATTATAGACTATAATAAATCATTACTGATTAATAAAATGTGTATCAAACTGAACTTACAAGTAGACATTATATACATTTTGTAAATATTCCATATCTTTTCTGTTGTAGATGCTTTAAAATCTCCAGGTAGAGATGGACACATTGATACAGACCCAGTTACACTAAGACTAGCCTCACTACAGAAACAATTAGAAATAGAAAACAAGGTAAAGTCATATCACATAATATTGGGATTCTCGGGTAAACCAGAGGGGCCTTGATGACCCAGTGGCCTAAAGAGCACACTAACAGGTCACATGGCCTGTTTGAATATTTTCTTGGGCAGGTCCTAGTGGAAGTTCATTTGTCTAATTTCCGTGTTTTCTGCTGGCAGTCCAGTTTCACTCACCATCTCAGAACTAACCAGTTTGATATAGGTAAAAGAATTTTGACTGGGATGTAGAATACCAACAATCCAATCCCATCACTTTTGTACTTAGAGATATTTGGTGACATTTGCACTTGTCTAGCGTTTCCATTGGCTATGAAAATGAGCCTGATCACAATTTCACAGGTTACACAATTTCACAGTAACATCAAATGATGGGATAACATACCTTTACAGGAATTGATAGTTCCTCATAAACATTAAGGTTTATTGTCAGTGACTTGTTGGCTGAGTGGTCACAATCTTACAGATTCTCACCACCTAGGTTTGAATCCCACTCCGACTCAAGACATATCCTAATGTGAGAGAAGTTTGTTATTTTGGTTGCCTAAAGGTGTTTTTCTTTGAAAATTCCTGACTCGCCCACCCTGTAAAACCCACCATCACCGCTTCACTCTACTGTTCAACTCCATGAAAAATTCTACATCCATGCATGTTTTATTTTTGCAGGTAAAACAAGGTGCAGAAAATATGATAGGAATGTATAGTAGTGGAGCTTTCAGAGATAAGAAGATGTTAGCAGAGGCACAGCAGATGTTATCTGATGCTAAAACAAAGATGGAAATTATACGTATGCAAATGTTAAAAGCAACACAAGATGCTGCTAATATGAGTGAAGATGGTAAGTCCTCTGGGATTAAGTTTAACTTAATATATATTTTTATTATTGTACTAATACAAAGACATATTCGTGTAGGTTTTACATCAGTAGCCTACTGCATACTTATTTTAGGTTTCCACAAATTTAAAATTATTATTTGCCAAATTTTGAAAATTTGAGAAAATACAGTCCTTTCGAAAGTATGTTTTTACAAACTTGGTAAAATAGGCTACTTTTTGAAGAAAAAGAAAAAAAAAGCTACTCAGAAATCAGTAGCAAATGGTGTATCCGGCTACCAGTAATGGAAACATGGGCTAGTGTGTATTTTGTATCTAACACCATTATACTTGTATATGGAAAATGATGTCTATTTCTTTGTTAGCAAAAGAATAAATTATTGTATGCGCTTTAGTTTTGCATTGAAGAGTTTTAAAAAAATATATACAGCCAGAAATGAGATACATTTGGCGGGAAACAGTATCAGGACCGCATCTTGTGTGCAGGACAGTGAATTACCACACACTGTTCACATTTCTATGTTGATTACGTCACTGATAACACCATTTACGTCACAATGTCTTCGGTTTTCCGGGAAGCATATTTCTTAAAAATTCATGCGTAAACAGTAAAAATGTATTTAGATCTTATAATTTAAGATTAAATAAGATAAAAATTATAAGATCTAGATACATCTTTTGATTGGTGTTATCATCAATGAAATGTGAACAGTCTGTGGCAATTCGCTGCCCCGCAGACGCGAACCGGTCCTGATACTGTTTCCCGCCATATGTATCTCATTACCGCGGTATATTAATTTAGAAAATTTTGAAGAACATAATGAACTTGCATGTAACATCTTTTAAATTTAAATTATTTCCCCAATGCATTTTTCACTTGTAGATGTTACTTAACCATATTGAATAAGGAGTATGTCATTTTCTTGTACAAAAATAATGCTTTGACTATAGCTTACATCTGAATAAATTTTTCAGTAAATTCATTGAATTAGAATGTATAACTTGTATTTACAGCATCACAACGATGTGAGGTGTTAACACCAGTTTGAGTTAAGGATTGAAGAACTTAGACATCATATGAAAATAGAATCTGCCGTGTGTGAAGGTGCTAAAAATGCAATAAAACTGTTACAGAATTCCAAATCACCTGATAGCAAGGCATTGAAAGAGGTGAGTTATCTCCCTTACCATACATTATGCTTTAATATTGATTTTAAATGACCCCATTTGATATTGAAAATATTATTACTTATATGTCCTCACTCAAAATTTTCTAAGTGAAAATTCTGAGAATTTAGAGATTAAATAAACATGCTAGCGTAATTGTCATATGAAATTCAAAATGAAGTAGGAATGCATAGGATTTGTCTCACTTATTGGAAAATGTATCATTATAAAGAATATGTAATTTAACTTTGATTCCCAACCAGTGTAGCACATGATCAATATTCCTGCTAATACTCCTGCCATGTTTGTTTGGAACTTTTTGGAAAATGTTTTATCAAATAAATTTTGATTAAGATATTGTTTTTTTGTGGGAAAATGTAAACTTACGCAATTCCATATCCATTGAAAACAATAAATTGACACAAACACTAAAGTACATCACATGGTATATACACACCTCATTGTTGATTATTATTTATTTTTAGGTCCAGTCTAGTATTACAGAATCAAGTCAAAAATTAGAACTTTTAAGAATCTCATTAGAAAAACGAATTACTGAATTAGGGCCAAAATCAGCAAAGGTGCAATTATTAAAAGAAGAACTAGATGCTTCTAACCCGGCTCTACATTCACAGAAAGACAGATGGTCTAAAAATGAAAATAATTCTTCACCGTTTTCTAAAGCTGCTGCCATTACTGGAAAATTAGAAGTTAGGTAAGTAGTGTCCTATTGTATCCAAACTGTCAAGAATGTTTATGAAGGGTTACTCCTTAGATCTAGCTCTGGCTTAATGAGAAAATGTTTTGTCAGCTTGTCGAATGTCGCTTCTCGGTACTCTGGTTTCCTCCACCATTTTAGATACGGCTGCCTTGATATAAGATTCCTGAATGAGACATAAAACTCCATTGCTCTACTCTAATGTTTGTTTGCAATATGTAATTTTTAATGCACAAAAATTCTATATACTCATAATACTGTAAATGTAGTTTTACTAGCTGTGTACTCATTTTCGCGGTCAAAAATTTTCTGTAAAAAATAGTACCATGCTTAAATAATGTTTATTCTCAATCTTTTAGTCCATTTCACAAATCTGCAAATATTGCACTCTGCAAATTAGGTCAGAAATTACAAAGCTGTGAATATTTGAACCTGTGAAATCAAGTATATTTACAGTATCACAAGTCTTTGCTCATTTTCAATTAAAAATTTTACCAAAACTTTTGCATGTTTCTAACAACAACAACCACATGCCATAAGAATTTAAAGTATTTGAAATGGATGTACATGCATTATAGGTTAGTGGGTTGTCAGCAGTTATTAGAAGATATTCCAGGCAGGAAAAAAGACAATTTACAACTGATGTTGGCCAGCCCTGGAGAAAGTAAAAGTCTATTACGAGGTTCCAAAAGTTATAAAGGCAGTACCAAAACATATAATGTAAAGGAAGATTTAACAAGTAAGTAGTATTAATAGGCAGGAAAACACCACACATGTAGTGCTCGGCTAGGTGTCTACAATTTTAAAATCGTTAATAGCCAAGTGAAAACCTAGCTCTATTAAAGGGATTTTTTAACAAGTTTGCTAAAGTTGTGCTTTTTGGAAGAATATCTCGAAATTGGTGACCAGGAATTGAAACATAGGCTTAGCATTATATTCAAGTGTACCAGTATTTATTTTTGATATCATTATTTAATCATTGTCTGGAGAGAGAGTAAAACCTGTCAACTAAGGCTGCTTAAAGAACATGTTGAAATGGCCCACGTTGATATGCGACCTTTGTTGACTTGGTCAATTTTTCTTCAGTTTGTTAAGTGTTAATTGTTGTGTTTATTTCTTGTACTTTCAGATGAAGTTATGGCTGTGATAAAATTAGATAATATACAAGTAGCTCAGACAGCATGGAAAGGTTATAGTCAACAATGCTGGGATCATAGAACTAGTATTGAATTAGATAGGGTATGTATGTGTTATAGTCAACAATGCTGGGATCATAGAACTAGTATTGAATTAGATAGGGTATGTATGTGTTATAGTCAACAATGCTGGGATCATAGAACTAGTATTGAATTAGATAGGGTATGTATGTGTTATAGTCAACAATGCTGGGATCATAGAACTAGTATTGAATTAGATAGGGTATGTATGTGTTATAGTCAACAATGCTGGGATCATAGAACTAGTATTGAATTAGATAGGGTATGTATGTGTTATAGTCAACAATGCTGGGATCATAGAACTAGTATTGAATTAGATAGGGTATGTATGTGTCTCTATCCACAGAGAAAATGAAATATAAAAAATGTTCTCAGATTATGCAAAAGTCAAAAACTTTAATAGAACCTGTAATATACAATTGATATTTCAACTTATCATGGTTTTTTACAGTGTGTCACTAACAATATTGATTGATAGCAAAAACATTTAAATTTACATGTAATTTGTTACTGTGAAATCATTAATTTTCGTTGGGGCTCAATTTTCGTGGTTTTAGTGGACAGCCTGAACCACGAATTTACGACCACCACGAAATATTATCCACAAGTAAAAAGACAAAATAACTACCCGGTAATGGACACGTACCATATTTAATCGCATTCATAAATTACAGTAGTTAACATCTTATGTTTCAGATTGTTCATGAACTGAGATCATGATACCCAAATCTAATGTTGGGGTTTGCTGTAGCTTGGGGGATATTTTTCGTGATTTACCCATTATTTTGATGATAACAATTCAAGGGGGTATTTTAATTCTCAAAAAAAATAAATAAATAAATAAAATTCACCACATGAGAATAACCACATTTACAGTATTTAAGATCACAAAATTTTATTTCATTTCAGTCATATTGATTTTGTCTGATTTCAGCACTTTCAGTACTTTGATTTCATCACAGATGATGGAGTTGAACCATAGTTTTACTGTGTTATGATAATTTTTAGGATCATGAATCTCTACTTTTGCAGTGTTTGAATTATTTCTTGACTTAATTGTCTATTTATCTGTTTGTAGTCACGTGAAATAGAAATAGCAATTTATTGGAGAGATTGGAGACAAATGTGTGCTGTAAAATTCCTTAGATTAGAAGACTTTTTAAATGATCAGAGACATGGAATGGCAATTCATTTAGAACCATCGGGTATCCTGTTTGCAGAGGTATGTTGTTCTGATTTAGATATACATTTACATGTAGAGTTGTCAACACAATAATTATACCATTTGCCAACAAAGTATGGGTGACTGGGTATATATTTATCGCTTTTCATCCCCAGGTCTGTCTGTCTGGACATCTGTCCCTATATCATGTTCAAGTCCATGGGTGGATTTGGTTCAAATTTGGGACAAATTTAAAACAACATGAGACAATGTGTCACAAAACAAAAGGTGTATATTTCAAGTGTCAAATTACAAGGTCAAAGATAAGAAAAAAACACTTTGGCATTGTTAAGAAAGGGGTTGTTGTCTCAAGAGATTACTCTAGTTATTTTTTCAGTTTGTTTCATCACAAAAGCCAGGCTTTTAAATTTCAACAGATCCATATATATGCATTGTCATCATATACTGTAAATCGCCTTTTTTTGGAACACTATTTTCTCGATATTCTGTTCAAGAATCGCGAAAATATAAATTCATGAATTGGGTAAAGGCCAAGTAACTAGATGAACATCATATTAACATTTTAATCAGTTACTATAAGAAAAACCTTTAATTTTGGGGTTCCACGTGTGATATAGTGGAAATTTCATGTCGCAAAGTTGTTGTCATCACGGGATTGAGAAAAAAAGGTGCTGCGAAATTAAAGTGATTTACAGTATATTGACAGTATTTGTAATTTTATGACTAATCTGTCCCAAAATTCATGTAACAAAAATCTAAATACATCAGTAAAATATCATTCTTCATCTCCTTGGTTACTTTTTTGACTGTCTTTCTTATGTTGCAAAAATTAAATTTTCTAGGAATATACAATAAAAAGAATGTTGGATTGAATTTAATAAACTTGTTGAATAAATGTTAATGCAATATACAGAATGCTTGTTACATTATTATTTATTTGACTCGCTCAATGAATCCAATATTACATAAAAACAAATTTTGTAAATTCTACTTTATACTTAAGAATCTAGAAAATCAACTGCATGAAAATAAATGACTATAGATTAGTAAAAGTGATGCATGAACTAACGGTTGTTAAACACACATTACTCCCCCCCTTCTCTCTCTCTCTCTCTCTCTCTCTCTCTCTCGTAAAATGTTAATAGTTTATGAATGAAGTTGTAATTTTGTATAAATTCTGTTTTTCAGATTACATTTTTAAACCCAACATTATCCAGAAAGCCAAAGTTACAAAGACAAAGAAGGATATTCCCTAAACACAAAGGTATATTACTGCAAGTCAAGAATATTTTACTTACATTAACATGTCACCAGCCAAAGGTGAAATGACAGAAATTTTAACCTTTGTTTGCTCAGGGTAGTGTGCAGGGAAGGTTCTTTTATGTCACTTGCCATGACACAGGACATAGGTTTTTACGGTCTCTTCTGAAAGACCCTGTGACTTTCAATTCTAAATGCTGAGTGCTTTGCAAAAGAACAGTCAGGCCTTTGACCTCAGCTGAGGTTAAAAACCCATGGTCTTCCACAAAAAGGCAAGCATTCTGCCAACTGAACCACCATAATGTAAAGACAGGGATTTATAGTCTATATTTAAAAGATGTAGACAGTAAAGCATTGTTGTTGTTAGTACTATAGATATAAATAACGTCTGAAAGTCTTGTTTGAAATTTTGATTATGTATCTGGGTATGAAATTGTTCTCTGCTGATTGACTTCAGAAAAAAAATTGATTGCCATCTGTTATGTGAAATGATCAGTTGTTTTGTACAGCAATATCTTGTTTATCAAATAATGGCTCGTGCAACAGTATAATTTACATAGTACGTTTATGTATAACTTGCATATATCTGCAGCTTAACTTAAAAAAAATCATTATCATTGCCCCAGACCCAAATTTCAGTTGACACAATGACATACATGACATGTATGTCCAGTTCAAATTAGAAAAGTACTATACCACAAAATTGGAAGTTTTTCGTAAATTGTTTACAATTTATTATTATTAAGTTTCCTTTTAGAAGTAAAATTTTAATCTTTTTTCATTACAGGTAAAAACTTTCCAAGACCAGGTCAGATGAACATTAATGTGGCGACCTGGGGACGATTAATGAAGAGGGCATTACCACAGCAGTGTGCAGATTCTGATGTTTTAAGCCCTCCATCACAAATCATGTCACCAGGTATGTTATTTTTAATAATTCTGGTTTTATTTTCTTGGAAGGCAATAAAAAACTTAATATCGTCATGTTCATTTTGAACACCCTGATTGACAAGCTGTGGTTGATATGATTAACAAGCTGTGGTTGATATGATTGACAAGCTGTGGTTAATATTATATTTCCATGTATTTGCCGTTATTAAGTATTGCTGTAAATACACAAAATATGATAACATTGAATGTTACACATTACTTCCTTGTATGAGTTTTGAAAAGGTTTTATAATTTTTCCATGAAATTTTGGTATTTCATGATCATTTGAACATCAATTTTGACTTCTATTTTCAGTCTACATGTACTTGATTTATTAAATTATTGGGACTTAAGATAGTGACTGATGACTTAAGGTAGTGACTGATGACTTACGGTAGTGATTGATGACTTAAGGTAGTGACTGATAACTTAAGATAGTGACTGATGACTTAAGATAGTGACTGATAACTTAAGGTAGTGACTGATGACTTAAGATAGTGACTGATGACTTAAGGTAGTGACTGATGACTTAAGCTAGTGACTGATGACTTAAGGTAGTTACTGATGACTTAAGGTAGTGACTGATGACTTAAGATAGTGACTGATGACAAGCTTGTGACTGATGACTTAATGTAGTTACTGATGACTTAAAGTAGGGACTGATAACTTAAGTTAGTGACTGATGACATAAGGTAGTGACTGATAATTTAAGATAGTGACTGATGACATAAGGTAGTGACTGATAATTTAAGATAGTGACTGATGACTTAAGATAGTGACTGATAACTTAAGGTAGTGACTGATGACTTAAGATAGTGACTGATGACTTAAGGTAGTGACTGATAACTTAAGGTAGTGACTGACTTAAGCTAGTGACTGATGACTTAAGGTAGTTACTGATGACTTAAGGTAGTGACTGATGACTTAAGCTAGTGACTGATGACTTAAAGTAGTGACTGATAACTTAAGGTAGTGACTGATGTCTTACAGTAGTGACTAATGATTTAAGTGACTGATAACTTAAGGTAGTGACTGATGACTTAAGATAGTGACTGGTGACTTAAGATAGTGACTGATGACTTAAGGTAGTGACTGATGACTTAAGGTAGTGACTGATGACTTTAGGTAGTGACTTATGACTTAAGGTAGTAACTGATAATTTAAGATAGTGACTGATGACAAGATAGTGACTGATGACTTAAGGTAGAAACTGTTGAATAAGATAGTGACTGATAACTTAAGCTAGTGACTGATGACTTAAGCTAGTGACTGATGACTTAAGCTAGTGACTGATGACTTAAGGTAGTGACTGATTTTTACTAATTGTCTATTACTTTACACAGGAATTACTGCCAGTGACCGTGGTCCTCCTATACACCAGATTAACTTTTCACCAGAGTCAAATACTTACACAACACCTGTTTCACCTGTGGATAAACCACCCAGGTTACCCAGTCACCCACCACCTAAAGAGTTCACTACACCACCTCATCAGCAACAGGAAAAGATCATACAGGTAAACTTTACAGTTGTCTAAAGGGTGTTATAAAATTACTGACTGGTGATGAGGGCAACAGTCATAGAGTTAAATTTAATAGCTGTCCTATCTACGGGACATTATAAAATTACTGACTGGTAATGAGGGCAACCGTCGCTCATACAGGTTAACTTTACAATTGTCTTATCTACAGGCTGTAATAAAATTACTGACTGGTGTTGAGGGCAACGGTCAATCTTAACATCCTAAAATCTACAGGACATTATAAAATTACTCATTGGTGATCAGGGCAACAGACATACAGATAAACCTTACAGTTGTCCTATCTACAGGATATTATACAATTACTTAATGGTAATCAGGGCACATATAGGGTGTTATAAAAATTATGGACTGGTGATAGGGGCAACAACAATCTTGTTTGCTTGAGGTATAAGGCTATGTCCAGAACTGAGGTTGCCAGCAAGTGTTAATGCCAAGAGCACCATCATTTAATTATTTTGTTACATAATACATGTAGGTCATAACAAAGATTTAGATTTTATCAAAACATTAAAATAAAGTGGGACATGTCAGTGTTTTGTGTTGAGAAAAAAACCAATTTAGAACTATTGTTATAGAGAAACTGAGTAGGAGTTTGTAGCAGTCATTTCGAAAAATTGAATGACTAGATATTCTACTGTTATGTTATATGTTATGCACTGACAACCAACTTTATATCAATGCCTGGGAAGATTGCTAGACGTTAAATATATTTTTGACCACCTGAATGGGCCGTCAATGTTGAGTTGTCTGAAATGTAAATTTATTGTTCATCCCCTAGGTTTGAATCCCATTCAGGTGGGTTCTAGCCTGAGAAGCTAACCTGTTGGCTCACCAAAGGCTGGTGGTTTTCTCTTGCACTCCAGTTTCCTCCATTATCTCAGAACTGGCTACTACAATATATAAGTGAAAGAATCTTTATTGGAATGTGAAAACATTATACAACACTCCGCTTCACTGCACATCAATCTTGAGTGACAATGATAAAGCTTTGCTATTTTAAATAAAGTAAAACGTCTCTTAAAAAACTCCTGATTACACTTTTCTGATTACCACCGAGTGTTAATCTGTCTGGTTTATCAAAAATTTATTTTAGAAATTGCTGAAAAGCATGTATTTGTTTATTTAATTATCCCCACTTTTCAAAGAAAGAGTTGATATTAATTTTGAACTTATGTCCTTCAACATGCATCTTGTCGGAAGTAATTCTCCAGAACTATGAAGCACTATTTTACGAAACTTGGTGCAAAGCATCAACATTGGTAGGAGATGAGCTTTTCATTAACCTAAGTTGGATTGCTCATTTTAATGTGATTTATGGCCCTTTGAACATAAGTGCAAGTCACAAAGTAACTTCTGATACTAATTCACTGACTTTGCTTGTTTTATTTATTTTATTATGTTTCTATTTTTAGGATGCATTTGATTTCTTACCAGATGATCAATCTAACACGATAGATTTAGATAATGATGTGATACATGTAAATACTCCTTCTTCCAAAGAATCTACACATACCAAACGGCCGGCGCCACCAATACCTACAGCACAACCACAACCAATGTATATAGAAACTACTCCACAGAAACAACCTGTAACTCCGGTACATTTACAAGAACCAGAGTAAGTATATTGCAGTTAAAAATTTCAGGGAATTTTCTTGCCACTTTAGGAAAGGGACCTTTGGATGAAGTTGGGATAAATCAATAAAAATAAACTACATACATGTATGTACACTGTCATGGATATAGAAAATACTGATTTTGACATATATTAATTATAATCTTGGAGTATTGTGTTGTGTTTAGATAGTTTAATGATTCTTGTTATACATGTATTATACTGTAACGGAGACAAAATAGATAGATTGAAATATGGGGTTTTGTAAGAAAAAAAATTGAGTTTGGTGAGAGAGTCGTAAAATGTTTCAGTTTTTATATTGTTTCTAATAACTCTTATATTACAGTACTGAATTAATATTTTATGTTTCAGTTATTCAAATCAACATGTACAGATAGATGAATTTAGAACAATTAGTGTGTTAGGTAGAGGACATTTTGGAAAGGTATGTCATAGATTCATGAGATTACAGCCCAACTGATCATTCTCTTATATCTCATTTGTATAAATGTATGGGACTCCAAAATAAATGTGTTCCTGTTTCAATTGGGATAATGAAGAAAACCTGTTTGTTTCTTATAATGACTTGCAGCTATCCATAATGTAAAAATATACAAAAAGATTAGATAAATTTATACTGATGATGTGATGTATAGGCAAACATTGACCCGTCTGCTTGACCTTTAAATTAAATATTTATTATAAACAAGTATATTTACATACAAACACACAAGCATTAAGTTGTATCCATATCACTTAACCCATACATTGTGTATGTATGTATTGCCAATCCTAACACTACCCAAGTATTGGGATCATCCTAATGAAAGTTCAAACAGACAATGTTGTTTGCCTATACATGTATATCTATAAGCTTTGAGTTACATGGAAGAATTACATTAAGTTAACAAAATAAGAAAAATCAAGATTAACAGTAATGACTGCCACACTCTTACTTACATTGTGTCAAAGGTCTATGAAATTAGGAAAATAAATGTGTTTTAATGCCATTTTGTAAATAAATAAACAAAGGAAAAACCTCTGTGCAAAACTCAATCAAGAAATATGTGTTGCTATTTGGTATCTGATTTATCAATAAATAGGAAAATTTACTAGTATTAAATATTTGGGAATTGCATTGTAGATTTTGAAATTTTGGGCTGGCGCTTGTTAAGTAGATTGACAGCTCTGATAGCAGACCTATTTTAACAATACAAGTTATATACATGTATTAGGTCATATGTTATAGATTGAAGAAGTGACTATGAAGTATCATTAGTTTGTTTTATTTTGTAGGTTATTTTATCGCAATACAAAAATACAGGGGAATATTTCGCTTTAAAAGCATTGAAGAAAGCGGACATATTAGCTAGAGATGAAGTAGAAAGTTTAATGTCAGAGAAAAGAATATTTGAAGTGATTAATTCAATGCGACATCCGTTCTTAGTTAATTTATTTGCCTGCTTTCAGACAGAGGTAAGTTTGATTAATTCAATGCGACATCCGTTCTTAGTTAATTTATTTACCTGCTTTCAGACAGAGGTAAGTTTGATTAATTCAATGCAACATCCGTTCTTAGTTAATTTATTTGCCTGCTTTCAGACAGAGGTAAGTTTGATTAATTCAATGAGACATCCGTTCTTAGTTAATTTATTTGCCTGCTTTCAGACAGAGGTAAGTTTGATTAATTCAATGCGACATCCGTTCTTAGTTAATTTATTTGCCTGCTTTCAGACAGAGGTAAGTTTGATTAATTCAATGCGACATCCGTTCTTAGTTAATTTATTTCCCTGCTATCAGACAGAGGTAAGTTTGATTAATTCAATGCGACATCAGTTCTTAGTTAATTTATTTGCCTGCTTTCAGACAGAGGTAAGTTTGATTAATTCAATGCAACATCCGTTCTTAGTTAATTTATTTGCCTGCTTTCAGACAGAGGTAAGTTTGATTAATTCAATGCAACATCCGTTCTTAGTTAATTTATTTGCCTGCTTTCAGACAGAGGTAAGTTTGATTAATTCAATGCGACATCTGTTCTTAGTTAATTTATTTGCCTGCTTTCAGACAGAGGTAAGTTTGATTAGAAGTCATTCATGGGTCTATAGCCTCATCAGGTGGAGTCAGGTTCCAGATTTTGTGGTGTTAAGCCACTGAGAGTACAAGATGGGCAATGTGTAAATACTGTCTAAGAGCGCAAGACAGGAATCCAGTGTTGTACATTTGGTTAAAAAGGGCTTCTTAATATCATGATTATGATCAGGGTCTTCAGCCACCGAGAAATGTGAAGAATAAACAATGAGATCAAAAATTGAAACCAGAGTATTCTACAGTTTATCTATGTTTTTTTCAAGTCAAATGTGGGAATAATTCCTTACGATTGATTTTGTAAAATTAATGATATCAAAATTTATCCAAAACTTATTCCTAATCTCAAAAAAGTTGGCACGTATGTTTCCAAAGTTTCCCCTGATGTTCTTTTCTAAATGATTAGTACTTGTGAAGGAAGCAGGGGATAAATTTGTAGTTTTATATTTGACAGGAACATGTGGTATTTGTAATGGAGTATGCTTGTGGTGGAGATTTAATGATGCACATACACAGTGATGTGTTCTCTGAGCCTAGGACTGTGTTTTATTCAGGCTGTGTAGTATTAGGGTTACAGTATCTACACGAACATAATATTGTATATAGGTAAGTAAAAATATATAAAACAATAAGTAAAAAATGGAAGTAAAATATCAATAAAGGGTTGAAAAAAAAGCTGAGCAGAACTTACCATGGAAATATTGACCCAAACCTTACTATCTCCGATATGATTGAAATATTCTTGACTGGGATGGTAAATACCATTACTCAACTCTTGATTTGATTGGAATATTCTTGAATGGGACATTAAACATCATTACTCAACTCAACACAACTCTGATTTGATTGGAATGTTCTTGAATGGGACATTAAACATCTAACTCAACTCAACACAACTCTGATTTGATTGGAATATTCTTTACTGGGATGTTAAACACCAATCAGATTGGAATATTCTTTACTGGGATGTTAAACACCATTACTCAACTCTGATTTGATTGGAATATTCTTGATTGGGACATTAAAAACCATTACTTAACTCAACACAACTCTGATTTAAATTGCCAATGTTCATCTAGTTCATATAGAACAAACTTGTGAAAGTGACTACCACAGGTGACTAGATGCTTTCTAGCCTGGCAGTTTATTTTAAAAAGGATTAAATAAAGTTAAAGTGTCAAATATTTTATGACCTTTGACCAAAATATACATGTAAATACACCCATAGCTTGCCCACAAAAGAGCTAATGCTGGACCTGAAGTTGTTTTTTTTTTTTTTTCACTGTCCAAGGTTGAGTTTATGTATGGCAATCTTTATAAAATCATGTATCCAGACAGTTTAGCTTTATTTGTAATTGATGCTTTGAATATTTGTCTTTTAAAATTGTTATATGTGTACCATATGTGCTTTCAGAGCTGTATTTGGTTTATATGCAGTAAAATTTTGATTCATTGTCACCATTTGTTTAGTCAGACTTTGGTGTTACATAGGGGTTTGATGAGGCTTAAACATAACAGAAATAGACTTTTGGAGCTCAAATTACCCAGGCTATAATTGAGGAAGAGAAGTTACTTGGGGCCATTATAATTACATATTATACCAGTTTTAATTTTACAGCACTAGACGGCCATTTCTTATCCCTAGTGCTTTGACCAGATTGTGAAACCAAACAAAATAAGCAAAATGCCAAAGTTATTAAGGGGCAATATAATGATGTATTTATATGTATATTCAGTTTCTTCATTTTCATTTATGCGAGTTATTTATGTTTTCAGAGATTTAAAATTAGATAATTTGTTATTAGACCAAGAAGGTTATTTAAAAATAGCTGACTTTGGTTTATGTAAAGAAGGGATGGGATTTGGTGATAGAACCAGCACATTTTGTGGTACTCCTGAGTTCTTGGCACCTGAAGTATTAACAGAGACATCTTATACACGTTCAGTGGACTGGTGGGGATTAGGTGTTTTGATATTTGAGATGTTGGTGGGAGAGGTAAGTTTTCGATGAAAATGAATTTGCATGTAAACCGTTAGCTATAAATTATTATACATGTATAGATAGGTAATAACATTATTCATACTTGCCTACCCTTACGATTTTGGGGTTAGTTGTACAATTTGCAGTGAGGATCCTAATCTGTTGCAAGCATGTCTTTACACGTCTTAAGCAGTTTACTGTATTTCAGAACTTCAAATTTTCCCAATTTAAAAGGTAGAATGTACTAGTTTTTTAAAAAAAAAAATGTAACAAAATCACTGTACACATGCAAGGCATAAGTTATCGTAAACAAAAAAATAGACATTTAATAAGTGCACATATGTTAATAATTTGTTTAAGTTAATAACCATCATATATGCTAGGATGTATACTCTAAGTTTGGTCAGTAGACATTGTCATTGCAAAGAAATAATTTAGACATTGTCATTTCAAAGAAATAATTTATAGGTAGAAAGTAACATTTTTTTCCTGGAATTAACTTATCTGATATCAATTTCTGTTTTTCAGTCGCCATTCCCTGGAGATGATGAAGAAGAAGTATTTGATAGTATTGTAAATGAAGAAGTTAGATATCCAAGATTTTTATCAACAGAAGCTATAGCTATCATGAGACGGGTAAGTGTTATAACATGAAAGTAAGAATAAATAAATTTCATCATTTTGTATAAAGGGAATGATAAAAGCTTATTTTATCCCCTCACTAAAAATAAAAATTAAGGTTTGTATTATATCCTGACCCTTAGTGACAGAGAAGATTGTTCCATAGGAATTTTCTCTCTTGGTTCACATTTGTGGCATAGAACTATTTGTTTTAATGCATAAATCTATGTTTCTATTCATGGTAATCAAAATCACAATTAACTATTAATTTTTGAGATATTCTTTCAAAAAGTTACCTATTTTAGTGAATTTGAAATTTTTTTTATATTTTCACACATTTTGAAATTTGGCTGCTTATAATTTTGAATCTCTGGAAACCTGGATTAATGTCATGATATATGTTCTATATTTTATCTATTGACCAAGGTAAATATGGATCTTTCAATTATTTGATGCAGGCAGAAGCATATTTGTAACTTGTTAATGAATTCTGATATTTTCAGTTGCTACGGCGGAATCCAGACAGACGGTTAGGATCCAGTGAGAGGGACGCTGAAGATGTGAAGAAACAAGCTTTCTTCCGGGTATGTACATCTGTACTAAGTATTTAATCAGCTTCTGTCCTTCATTTATATGTAGCATTTCTTGAATATTTACATCCAGTTCAGTGCTCCAAGCAGGTTTTGAAAACTGGTAGCCACATGGCCAATAATTCAAAAATTTCAGTAGCCATTTCAAAATTTTTGTCGCCAGGTAAAATTCTTGGTGGCCAAACCTTATAAATTCTTTCTATCACACCGCCCGTCGCTACTACCGATTGAATGGTTTAGCGAGATCCTCGGATTGGTCCCACCATGGTAGGCAACTTTCAAGGCGGAGCGATGAGAAGACAATCAAACTTGATCATTTAGATGAAGTAAAAGTCGTAACAAAACCCAAATCAAAAAGTGATTTTTGCCGTTTGGCTGTCATTATGCAAAATTAGATCACGGTCAGTTATGCGCTTTAAACTATAAAGTTACCTGCTTTGATTCAAGCGCTTTTAAGATATTATTGATGGCGAGACTATTTGTCAGGTTGGGTGACGGGTCATGAACAAAATTTCCGGATTTCCCGATTTTTAGTGGCCAAACTCAAAAAAATTATTTGACATAATGGCGATCGTCTGACAATTTGTAGTCGCAAAATCCGATTTTTGGTCGCAAATTTCGAGTATTTACTAGGCTACTTGGAGCACTGCAGTTTTTATGTTTTTGAAACAGAAGAAAAAGTTATTTGATGTTTAATATAAATATAAAACGGCATACAGTGTACACAAAAGCTCATTTAACCATTGACATGCCCTGTGTGTCACTTTTACATTGACATATCTCATGCACCATTATTCTGTTGACATACCTTGTATGGTTCTACAGCTGGATTTATTTTCACAAAACACTATTCTATGAATGATTTTTAAATTACAAAACCAGGGAGTTTCAACTCCATGAACATGAATGATTCTACAGTGGAAGTTCAGTTATGACACTTTATCTTTTGATGGAGGGGTTGTTTCAGACTGATTCATAGAAAATTGATTTACATAAATACAGTGGATTTTATTTTAATTTTAGAATCTTGGCTGGGATGATTTATTAATGAAGAGAGTAAGACCTCCTTTTACCCCAACTGTGGTGAGTATACATGTAAAACCCTTTAACTTGTTTTCTGTTCTGTGACAATTTTAGTTGTCTATCACCTTGGAAAATATCAGACGTCATCATACGTCCATCACATGGAAAAATATCAGACGTCATCATACGTCCATCACCTTGAAAAATATCAGACGTCATCATACGTCCATCACCTTGAAAAATATCAGGCGTCATCATATGTCCAACTTGAAAAATATCAGACGTCATCATACATCCATCAACTTGAAAAATATCAGATGTCTATCAACTTGACATTGAATATCAGATTTCCATTGCCTTGAAAAATATCAGATATCACCATATGTCCAACACCTTGAAAATACAGATGTTCCTCATCTTAAAAAATATCAGATGTCCATCACCTTGATAAATATCATATGTCCATCACCTTAAAAAATATCAGATGTCCATCACCTTGATAAATATCAGATGTCGATTACCTTGACAATTATCAGATGTCCATCACCTTCACAAATATCAGATGTCCATCACCTTCACAAGTATCAGATGTCCATCATCTTGACAAATATCAGATATCCATTACCTTGAACAATATCAGATGGCCGTTGCCTTGAAAAATGTCAGATGTCCATCATCTTAACAAATATCAGATATCCATCACCTTCACAATTATCAGATGTCCATCACCTTGACAAATATCAGATGTCCATCATCTTGACAATTATCAGATGTCCATCATCTTGACAATTATCAGATGTTGATCACTTGACAATTGTCAGATGTTCATTTCCTTGACAATTGTCAGATGTCCATTTCCTTGAAAAATATCGGATGTCCATCACCTTCACAAGTATCAGATGTCCATCATCTTGACAAATATCAGATATCCATCATCTTGGCAATTATCAGATGTATATCACCTTGACAATTATCAGATGTCCATCACCTTGACAATTATCAGATGTCCATCACCTTGACAATTATCAGATGCCCATTACCTTGACAATTATCAGATATCCATCACCTTGACAATTATCAGATGTCCATTACCTTGACAATTATCAGATGTCCATCACCTTGACAATTATCAGATGTCCATCACCTTGACAATTATCAGATATCCATCACCTTAAAAGATATCAGCCCACTAGACACCACCTCTCAATAAGGTTGACTTAAACAGAACATAGTTATAAAATGTACTCTCTACAGAGAGAGCCTCAGTGGCCAAGTGGTCTTAAGTGATGACTCACAATTCAGAACGCTTCTCACTGCCAAGGTTTAAATAACACTGTGAAAGGTCAGTGGTTTTCTCTGAGCACTTCATTTTTCCTTCCTGTACATGTATTGGAACAGAGTAATGGATTCTTATGGTGCAGTGAAGATTATTTTCACTTAAATCAAGATCAATGTCAGGTCAAGGGTGAGTATCTGTGTCGGGTGGGGGTGAGTGTCAGTGTAAGGCGAGTGTGATTATCGGTGTCAGTTTACTGTGATTATCAGCAACTAAAAGCTTTATTTTAATCATATAATTGTAATTACAGAGGCATGCAGAGGATGTTAGTAACTTTGATGATGAATTCACACAAGAAACTGCCATTTTAACTCCACCAAAGGAAAGAAAATCTTTGTTGCTAGACGACCAATCACAATTCGGAGATTTTAACTACATTGCGGATTGGTGCTGAGTTCATACAGGATATAACTATATATGTACATGTATGTAATAAGTAAATCACGGTTAAATCATGGTACATTGTACGTACATACATCAACCAAAGAGTAAAACTACTACAGCTACTATCAGTGGTGGTCTTGTAAGTGTCCAGCAGGGTTATATAACTGTGAATATTGTAACTTTACAGGCATGCAGAATAATTCATCAAAACATTTCTGTATATTTCATGGGTTGTGCAAAGGTCACATTGCCTATGGCAACACAATAAATTATATTTGACCTCATTATGTATGGTGAAAGTATTGGTCAGTGTGTTGTAATATTCTCTGGGAATTGTATCAGAAACTTGGAGCAATACTTAATTTGGCTAAACTTATATGAGAAATGATCATCTTGACATTGTCGTCACCAGCACTAATATATTAATGTACAGCATGCTTTGACTTGAAAAAAAACGCTTTAAGTTATAAATGGAGAGTTGTACTGTTTAATTTATAATTAGTATAGATTATTTGTTATGACAAATTAGTGCTTCTTGATCTCTTCACTGTGTCTCATAAGACAAGAGATGGTTAGTGCTTTACAAGACAATATGATGCCAACATGACACCATGGTTAATACAACTTAACCCTCGGAAAGAAAATGGTGTCCAAAGTGTTATGAATGGTTAACAAGATTTAACCCTTTAAAATCAGGGAACTATATCTATGGTGATAATTTGTTTATGATATATTACTGTCGGAACAAATAAAAAACAAAACATTGTTCATAATTCATTAAAACACTGTGTGTTTTAGATTCCAATGCATGACCAATCAGAAAAATCTTACCATGCATAGGAGCATTCTGATTGGTCATTCATTTAGGTTTTGTCTGGCCAATCAAAACAATCTAAGCATGCATAGATGTATTTTGATTGGTTATTAATATAGGTTTTGTAAGGATGCTACATGTATTTATGTTTTTATATCAAATATCAACAAGAAATGTATGTGATTTTAAGCAGGCTATGTATGTATGCATAATTGGTATGCAATATTTTTCAAGCTCTTCATTCCTTTGCCCTCTCATTCCTAAATGTGTTTGGTATGATCCAAATTAAGACATGGGATTATTCCATTTAAAGTTTAGGTGTGAAAGGGTATACATGTATCAGTTATTATATGTTTCATGTATTATATATTTTAAAATGCCAAAATTTACCTGTTTAAGGTAGGGTATATAGATAGTAATGATTGCATTTACAGAGTTAAGCATTAGATCTGCTTCTGTTCTTTAAAAACATTTTTAGCTCACCTGACCGAAGGTCATGTGAGCTTATGGCATAGCGCAGCGTGTGTATGTGCGTGTGTGCGTGCGTGCGTGCGTCGTTAACACCTATTTTCGACTTCTCCTCTGAAACTACTGGACAGTTTTTAATGAAACTTTGTCAGAAGTATATATGGGCCGGTGCAATTCAGATTTGTTCGTGGCGTTGTCATGGCTACCATAACTAGGTCAAGGTGACCTAGGGGTGCAAAAATCTTAAAAAATCTTCTTCTCCAAAAGTACTGATTGGAGAAAAAAACTGATGTGATATTTGGCTTCTCTAGGGTCTTAAGCCTATAGTTTGTTCATTTTGTAAAATTCGGATAAAAAATAGGTTACGCGTTTTTGCGTTTAATTTTGAAAAAATCGTAAAATAGCTTCAAATTGTTATAACTTGACTATTTGACCAGATAATGACATGGGGTTTGCGGTTTTGACATCTTCTTGTTAGTATCTTCAAAATGAGGTCAAGGTCAATTGTGAAGGTCGTGACCTAATTTTTTTTACCTCTGATTCTAATTATTATCTCGAAAACTATAAACTTTTTGTATAGTCATGTAAATTAGAATGTTGTAGGTATTGATACAACGATCATTTTGATGTATAGAAAAAGGTCATGGGTTCAAAGGTCAAGGTCACAGATGGGAAACAATACTGAAATGGTTAATTATCTCAAAAACTATAAACTTTTTGTATAGGCATGTATATTAGAATGTTGTAGGTATTGATACAACGATCATTTTGATGTATAGAAAAAGGTTATGGGTTCAAAGGTCAAGGTCACAGATGTGAAACAATACTGAAATGGTTAATTATCTCGAAAACTATAAACATTTTGTGTAGGCATGTATGTTAGAATGTTGTAGATATTGATACAACGATCATTTTGATGTATAGAAAAAGGTCGTGGGTTCAAAGGTCAAGGTCACAGATGCGAAACAATACAGAAATTTTTTATTATCTTGAAAACTATAAACTTTTTGTATAGGCATGTATATTAGAATGTTGTAGGTATTGATACAACGATCATTTTGATGTATAGAAAAAGGTCATGGGTTCAAAGGTCAAGGTCACAGATGGGAAACAATACTGAAATGGTTAATTATCTCAAAAACTATAAACTTTGTATGATAGGCATGTATATTAGAATGTTGTAGGTATTGATACAACGATCATTTTGATGTATAGAAAAAGGTTATGGGTTCAAAGGTCAAGGTCACAGATGTGAAACAATACTGAAATGGTTAATTATCTCGAAAACTATAAACATTTTGTGTAGGCATGTATATTAGAATGTTGTAGATATTGATACAACGATCATTTTGATGTATAGAAAAAGGTCGTGGGTTCAAAGGTCAAGGTCACAGATGCGAAACAATACAGAAATTTTTTATTATCTTGAAAACTATAAACTTTTTGTATAGGCATGTATATTAGAATGTTGTAGGTATTGATACAACGATCATTTTGATGTATAGAAAAAGGTCATGGGTTCAAAAGTCAAGGTCACAGATGTGAAACAATACCGAAATGGTTAATTATCTCGAAAACTATAAACTTTTTGTATAGGCATGTATATTAGAATGTTGTAGGTATTGATACAACAATCATTTTGATTATAGAAAAAGATCATGGGTTCAAAGGTCAAGGTCACAGATGTGAAACAATACTGAAATGGTTAATCATCTCGAAAACTGTAAACTTTTTGTATAGGCATGTATATTAGAATGTTGTAGGTATTGATACAACGATCATTTTGATGTATAGAAAAAGGTCATGGGTTCAGAGGTCAAGATCACAGATGCGAAACAATACTGAAATGGTTAATCATCTTGAAAACTATTAACTTTTTGTATAGGCATGTATACTAGAATGTTGTAGGTATTGATACAACGGTTATCATGATGTAAAAAAAGTTGTTGGGGTTTAGTATTTATGTTTTCTTTAAATCTATCAGCTAGCCATTAGTTATCAGGTGAGCGTATCAGGCCCATGGGCCTCTTGTTTTATTTGAAATTCACATTTCAGTTCTACTTCTTTTGATAACAAATATCATTAGTTGATACATTAATTGTCTATTAGATATACAGTATATAAGTAAACAACATTGACTATATATATATATATATATATATATATATATATATATATAAGTAAACAACATTGACCTGTCCACTAGACCTGTAATTATTTAAATATTGATTTTGGACCAGTTTGTTTATGTACAAGTAACACAGGTTTTTATTTGCTCTGTATGTTGTTTATCTGTATATGTTCTCGTACAGTTGCTTCATTTCAACCACAGATTGGATATCCTATAATGTTATTTGTTATAACTATTTTCAAAATTATTTTCAATGGATGAGAAGAAAATGATAATATTTTGGGAATATTTTGACTTAGGTGTTACAATGTTTCACATAGGCATTATAAAGTATTTGACCCGGACAAACGCCATTCAACAATGTTTCATGTAAACTTTAAGATAACGTGTAACAAAGCATAGATTAAATGCACTACATGATACCACTTGACGTCTGGAAGATGATTATCTCCCTTGAAGAGGGGGGGGGCCTTGGTGGCCATATTAGTGATCCTCTTGCTGTCTAGAATCAAATCCAACTAGATCATATCCTAATGTGAGAACTGACCACATTGAAATACATGAAAGGCTCGAATGTATCATGTGGTACAGTAATGAATATTTTTACCCTCATTTAACTGGTACAGTAATGAATATTTTTACCCTCATTTAACATACAGTTTTACCTGTCTAAACTGAACCCTAGTCAAATCAATATCCTGTCAAAACTTATGTGGGCCCTCTTGTTTAAACATTAAATAGGTTAACCAGGGTTCGCACAGAACTTGAAAAAGTCATGGAATTTGACTTCTGTCTTGAAAAGTCATGGAATTGAGATCTTGCCTTGAAAAGTCATGGAATGTTGTAACATGTCATGGAAAAGTCATGGAATTTTGAATTTTAATTAAAAAAACTTCGACTTAATCTGAAACTAAAGCAAAATAAATATTATAAAACTGTTTCTGACTTCGTGAGATAAAGTTTGGTCCAAATAAACCCCAAAGACGTGAAACGGTGAAATCCGGTTTTGTCTGTTTCCGCGCCCGACTTGTAGTTTACAATCGAATGTAAACTTCCGCCTAATGTGATTCGTATCGTAAACGCATGGTTAATCATGCCACCTGACGTAATTGTGTCCTGGAAAAAGATGAAAATGTCCTGGAAAAGTCATGGAAAAGTCATTAAATTTTTATTGGCAATGGCTGTATGAAACCTGTTAACCAATAAAATCTATACTTGTATAATTACTACTTTGAGAGAATGGTATCAAATTGTTCATTTTGAACTCTATACACCTATGGTCAATTTTAAACAAGAATTCAAAGTGTTAAAGAAACGTTTTTAGAAAGTTTCGGTGTCGGGTGTCAGTTTAGGCTTTTCTGGAAAGAATGTATCTTGTTAAGACTATCCAGTATGTGTCCGTTTAGACAGGTTTTACTGTAGAAAAGTTTCTCATAGTTCATAATTATAATATTTTATTGCTGTATAAACAAAGATGATATTGAGATTATAAAATTTATTTATTTAATCGTGTGTATAGTAACTAAAAATACAGTATTCTCAAATTTAGTGCTAGTACAATATGTTGTTCTGAACATGTACTTAGTTGTTTAATCTTTTAATGAAGTACTGTTATGAACTTAATTTCATATGTTCAAATTTTCACAGCTGTATTTTTTCTGAACTTTTTGGGGGTATATTATTCAAGGATTAATGAAATGAGCTATAAGTTTGAGAATGTAAATTATTTTTCATGCAAAAATTTCTACCGCAAAATAAATGAAAATAATTATACCACAAATAAAACTACACTTAGAGTATAATACAATATTGATAATAACTTATAAAACATGACATACAAACTAGTTTATTGTTGTGATCAAATTGCACTGTTGGTTTTATATTGAACAAGACATGGAGGTTACTTATTATTAGTTCAGCACAGGGCATTTAATTTTATATCTTTAAGATTTTAGAAATAACACTTTTTTTTTGTATTTTGTAATTTCTTGAAAATGAATTCTATGCAAAATTTTAGTAACACCTCCTGCAGTAGTATAAATTGATCAAGTTTAATATTTCCGGAAACATACTGCCTTTTCCTTAACTCTATTTCCTTCACTTAATGAAACTTAAAAGTGTTGTGTTATATTTTTAGTCTGCTGTAGCTGTCTGAAGGATGATTGAACGGATGTTATATAGTGCAGCAAAAATTAACATTCCATCTTCAAATATCAAAAATATGAATAGGGAGATTATTTTTCCCAGTAACAACCGGTACTGTAGCTTGCTTTTTATGTCATAATTTAGGTTTAAAAAAAATATGTTACCAATTTAATTGGAATAGATTAAATTTTTATTTATATGTTTTAAGTTGGCTATAGGATAATCCCTAATGGGGCTTCCAAGTGCATCATGCAGTAACCTGGTAAGAGTTGTGCAGAGCAATTATTTTCAATAGGTATGTGAAAGGTGTATGTCAGATTTTCCTGAATCATTTGTCAGTGTTGAATATAAGTTGTGTTTCCATTCCTGGTAACTAAAATAGCCGTCTGAAAAATTCTTTCAAAAAGTAACCTGTTTTAGCAAATTTGTGAAAAATAATTTAAAAGAGGCTATATTTTCACAAATTTTGAAAATTGGGCTACTAATAATTTTAAATTTGTGGAAACCTAGTCAAAATTTCAAAATTTTAAAACTAGTCCTCATCTGACATATTCAATATTTTCTATTGTGACATGTAGTAGACTATTGAAAAAAGTAACCAAAATATTACCATTCCCGGGACTGTCGGACTTGCTGTCATTTCCAACACTGCATTTGTCATTTTTACAGGAACAATTTGAATTATCAATTTCATATTGTTCTGCACAAATGTTATGGGGTGTGTTTTGCATGGTACTTTGAAACCCTTCTTTCATTGAGTCTAATATATATTGATACAAGAAAAATGAATAATGTAAGATATACATTGGTGAGGAATAAATATTCATGATTTTAAAGATGACTCAATGCAAATTTTATCTTCTCGGCTCCCCTTTGTAACTTTCCTTACCACCGCAACTGCAACTGAAAATTTCTTACCTCGAAAAAGATTAAGATTAGATGATTAATTTTGTGAAAGTTTCCTACCACTAATGTTTCTTCTTATGCAGTAATGTTTTATCCCTAACTATTGATAAACAGTAACAGATAAATGTAGAATCAGATATAACTTGTTGCTTAGCTACACTTCTATACATAAATGTGTATCTGAAATTACTAAATCCACTACACTGTTGAAAATATACATATATCTGACAGCTTTGTAGGTTTAAGGTTTTGAATTTATTTTTTTTAGAAAAGTCATGAAAAAACCATTTTGTATCATTTCATATTAAGAATAGGCACAATTACTTTTTTTGAGAGCAAGAGAACAAAACTAAGAATGTTTTTGAGGTAGATTAATTAACTATTGACTAAACTTGTCTTTGTTATACTTTTATATTCTTGTATTTTATATGTTGATATTTTCTTTGAATGTATCTCTTATCTACATTCCAATCTAGTGCTAATTTAAAATAGCTTTAAACAAGGTAAGGTTGTTGTAAAAACAGAAGTGTTATGTGAGCGTGATAACTAATATCTGAGTTTTATTTGTTGTAGAGATTATTTTTCATAAGTATGAAAATTGAACAAATGTCACCTCAATTATGTTGAAGAATTGGACATTGTTGTTGAATTGATCTTAATCAAACAGTTTAAAAATATACCGGTTCATGTCTAAATCACAATCTCAAAAGAAAAGCAAAAACTTCAAAATAGCAAACCAAGTTAAACATGAAAAGTTCCATCAGAGAAGTGAGGCCAGGTGCTCTGGAAGGGTAAGCACCTCCGGTCTAGCTAGCTACACCTGACATATAACATTCAAAGTACAATTACTCCAAAAATCTAATTTAAATACTATCAATAAACAGCTATTAAAATCAATTTTGTCTAAGGTAAATTGTAAACATGGCGATATGTGTAGAAGAATTACATTACCTACTTGAATTTGTGAATCTAATTATATGCATTCAAATTTTAAAATCAAGAAGTGAATTATCATGTGGTTGTTTTAATATGTTTGTTTATTCATTCTGAATAGAAAATGAAGATGATGAACATGTTTTACTTTGTGAAAATTTTACAAATGCCACCTCAAAATAATATTACTGTTGTGAATTATTCTTATATTTTTAAGAAATATGAATGCTCATGGATTATTTTTTTAGGTGTATATGAAGTTGATAGAGTTATTTCCCTTTGTGTAAAATAGTATGGAATGGTTGAGGTTGTAAAGTTAGTTGTAATGGGAATTCAGATATTTTAAGGGGTGGGGAGGATAGGTTGCTGGGGGAGAAGGTGTTTAGATTCAATATGTCTTGCAGAATTTGACTGTCATACTGGTACTCTCTAAATTAAAAATTGTAAAATTATTTGATTCATACCCGAGAAAATAAGGGGTGCCTCAGTGGCTGGGTGGTCTAAAGTAACAACTTATGAATCATAGTACATTTCTCACTGCATACATTATTAACCAACTCTTACACATTCTTATTTGCCAAAGGTCAGTGATTTTCTATGGGCACTCAGTTTTCTCCACCATTTCAGAACTGAATACCTTGATATAAGTGCAAGAATCATGACCTAAGTGTTCAACACCATCACTCTACTCCCCTCCAGTGTAAATAGATAAACCCTATCTAATCGTGTAAAACCTATTCAAGATTGATAAACTTGCCTCCTAACATGACTATCATACAAGATAAGCAGAATCTGAAATTGAACAGGTTAAATAATGTTTTAAGTTTGATATGATTTCTTGCACAACAAATGCAGTTTAAAATTAAACACAAGTCCAGCCTGTATTCACTACTTGCAGTATGTTTTGATACAATGTTAAATTTTCCTAAAATTGGGAATTGGAAGGGATGATTAGGTCCTGTAAATTTGAGAGTTGTAAATTAAACATTTGGTTGGTTTTAATGTATATTGTTGTAAATTATTTAGTGATACTTGTCTTCATTTGTGGCCTAAATTAATCTTTATGGCCTATGACTGTAAACGCCTGTACTTGTTTGCTTATTGACAAAGAATTTGCATATTAAAATGGGGTCAATCAAATTTGCATATTGTAAACTTGACCTCTATCATTCCATTCACTATGCATCATAATACATGTATGATAATATTCTAGGGATAAATCTTTATATTGTGATCTCATTTAGAAGTGGATATACTTGTTAATACTGTCTATCACCTTCTGTGGTCATGTCTGTCTGTCTTTGTTTTCTTTATGATTAGTATTGCTGTTATTATCAAAGTACATGTACTCATTGTTTTCTAGACTATTTAACATTAATTTTTTTCAGATGTATACAAATTCACCTTACAAGTCTTGTAAAAGTTCTTTTTAATAGCTATGCAATTATCTAGACTAAAACAAGAATCCAAAGTTGTGACTTTCTGAACGTTGAACAGTTAGACAGAAGAGGTTATAATCCTGGTAACAAATGCATTTGGTTGGTCACTGTCAGTCATTAACATATGCACAGCTTGGTAGATAATATAAATGGCACATATTCAGGGAACATTAAATAATTGGATTTTATATCCAGTGTGAATAATAGACCTATAAAAGTGTTAAATATGTACTACATGGTGCATTGGCAAAGGTTGATGTGCAATTTAGCTATCAGTTTCTTGTTTTGTACAACTTCTTATGTACAAGTATTTATGCAATGTTTTTTTGGTTCATTCATTGTGTAAATGCTTGCCCCCATCCAACATGTGTTTATTTATATATGAATGAAAACATAATTTTAAATGTTCTGGAAAATAATATATTTTTATATGTTCATCATTTAATTATGAAGTACATATTATTTATTTCATTTCTGTTCATATAGGCATTGTTATCTTTTCTTTATAGCCACTGTTTATCAAGATTGGTATCTTCCCCATTTATTGATAGTTAATGAAGCTCACCTGATAACACGCCCAAATGAGCTCTTGTTTGTCAACAATTTTTTTCATCGGTTGTAGGGTAAGGTACTTGTGATGATTCATGCCACTGAATACTGTCTTCTTAAAGTCTGATAATCAAGCCTTAGACTCACAATTATACCGTAAATAATTAAAGATTTATCTTCATTTTGACCTTCTCACTTATCTTCTGATATTTTGCATTTAATTTCATATTAAGGGAAAAGATCAGAACAGAGTATTTCCTTAGCTAAATTTGGTACCTTTGGGTATCTTTTCAACAACTTGAATTACAATTTTGATCGAAGTACTACTGATGAGGAATTGTATTTCGAAACAGCCGTCTAGTGCTGTAAAATTAAAACTGGTATAACATGTGATTTGAAATATAACAAATGATCACTGAATTTTGGTTATGTAAATAAAAATTGATAAGGATTGTGAAATTTTAGCTTGATTTTTTCCATGGCAGATAAGGTTCTTTCTTACAAATGTTCAATGCTTGATTGTCATTCTTACATCTTAACTTCCGTTTTAACTATTAAATTTGTTTATTTCATATGTTGTTTCTCTGAATAATTTCATGAACAGAATAAGCTGAAAAAAATCCTGAATGTCTTTCGAGATAAGGTGAGCAATATGCCATAACAAGCCTCTTGTTCAATATATATTTGAAGATGTAGTGGGTGAAAGGGTTGATGCATTCATGTAAATGAATTAAAATGTTACAGAGTATAAATGCCAGGCCTTGCTTGTAGAGACGGTATGCATGGATACCTTAAGCCTTTAATTAGTTCAGTTTTTTATTTGCCATGCGGGGTGGAGACTTAAGTATTTTAATGTTGAGCTATTTCAGCATTACAATATAGATGTAAAATATATAGGTCTCATTTCAACAAAATTATGATGTAAAATTGTAAATGAAATCTAGAAATATAGTGTATATTACTGTAAAATAATAAAACAATATATGAACTATGTTTCTAAGTAGACGTTATATTTTATTTATTACATATTTAGTTTTACTAGTTATCTATGAAAAAATCAAAATCAGATGATGAATATATGGATTAATAGTGTTATATACCACAGTCAAGATTATATCATTCAGACTGTCAGTTCTGAAATGGTGCAGGGAACTGGAGTGTTCTGATATGAAATGGCTTTCCTAACTGACAAGGGACGTTTCTTGGCCATAGTTCTATCAATTTTGGTATTGGTAGCCTTTGCCGTCATTCAAGGTCACAATGACCTTCAATACTATGGTCTTTAAATGAACTGTAAGATAACGAACCTTTACCAAGTTTTTGAAACTAGTTGATATTTAACTACACTCAAAAGTTACCTGATCAAAAACATATACCAATCAATGTCCAAATCACAATCCTAAAGCAAAGTAAAAACTTTGAAAACTGGCAAATGAAGTTTAAACACATTGGAGTGAGTCCGAGTTCTCCGAAAGGGTAAGCATACAGTTTAGCTAGCTACACCCCAACTTGATCAAAATTGATAATGAATTAGTAAACCGTATGAGCCCAAAAGGCATAGAAGCTTCATTCAGCATTGGTGTTCAAAACGTTTATCAAATTTGTGGAGTTAATTGGACTTGACAAATTTTCATATATAAAACTGATTGTATAGTATGAGCAAAATATGTGCAGCTACAATATTTCATGTCAATTGACGGCGTTTCTTTAAAATGACAGAAGAAGTTTGATAAACCAAAACCTTGTAGCATATATTGTAAACTGTAGTAGTTGGCATTCTTCATAACGTTGCAGTACAACTTGGATATATTTGTAAATGGATATTTTGTACATGTGGCATAATTGGCGTATCGGCGGCAATGCCTTTTATGTTTCAACACTGGCCACCATCACGATACCAAATCAGCGTCACAGCAACGTATAACGTTCTAGTGTCAGTGACGTCATTAAATTGCACAATTCAGAGTTTTCATTCTTTTTGTGTGCAATTCAAGCATGCCATACCTTTGTCGGAACATTTTGGGCGTGGCCGAAGATTCGTCAATTGGTGTAACGAATTATGTAGTGTACAATGTGTACAGTTCTTTTAATTTTCAAAAAAGATAGATATTTTATTTCTTAACTATTTATTTTTTTTTAGAATACATTCAAGTGACCCCTGGCTTATGAATGACTTTTGTGATCGATTGGCTCAAGGTTCATGTATCACAAAGCCTTTCAGTGTCTAGGTTTGAATCTCATTCGGAAGAATTTAGTGTAAACAAGTTTGTCAATTCTCTTGCCCAAAGTTGTTATTCAGAACTGACTACCTGGATATCAGTGGTGAAATAATATTGATTTTGGCATTAAGCATCATTACTCTACTCCACGACTTAAAGATAATCAAAACCAAAATAATTTTCCTTCAGATTATTATGGTTCAAATATCAGTTTGTCATGTATTTTTATTGTCTTATTTAGCTCAGTGATCATTATCATTTTCTTGCATTGTTTGATTTTATTGATTGTATTGGCTGTTGCTAAGTACATTTTGTATTTTTCAAAAAATTCTAATTGAAAGTTTTGATGACATATAAAAAAGTATACTTTTAATAATTTATTAAATTAAATAACAAATACATATAATTCTTAGCAAAATCTGATTAAATACAATAGTTATTTGAGGTTACATTTGTATCATATTCATTTAAAATCACAGTTACTCTCTCTCTCTCTCTCTCTCTCTCTCTCCGTTATATTAAATAATCAATGGTTTCCTGACGTCACCAAGCATTTCGTTGCATCAGAACATTAGTGTTCTATCTCCACTTTTATCAAAACGGAGTTCAAAGTTGGGACCCTTGGAAATCAAATTATTTTACACATTATGACAAATATTTTATTACGATTGGATATATATTGATGAAAACAGTTTACTTATATAAATTTATGGATAAAACATGTCTTGGTTTTAAATTTTGGCAATTCAAATCTGTTTATCAAAATATAACATAATATAATATTGTCTACCTGACAACCTTAACTGAAACTAATTGGTTGGTAAACAAAATGCACTCATCCTTTCATACATGCTCTCTATCTCTCTCTCTCTCTCTCTCTCTCTCTCTCTCTCTCTGTTTTCTACAAAGATTAATTAACCAATTTATTCTCACCAATATTCTGAAAAGCAAAATGAATCTCTCTCTCTCTCTCTCTCTCTCTCTCTCTCTCTCTCAATATTATACAAACTAAAATAACTAATTCACATTTTTCATGAATGCCCTTAAAACAAATCAAATAGCTCCCTCTTCTCTCTCTCTCTCTCTCTCTGACGTCACCAAGCATAATTTTCCTAATTACGCCAATATTTTTCGTACATTTACACTATTCCCATGCCCAGACTTGCCAGCCCTTCACTTGTTTAATTTCGTCATTTGAGGCAGTTTCTAACCACTCCAAAATTTCTCATATCCGAAATTCGAAAATTCATGCTGTCACACGACGAGACTATCGGACCTAAACTTTCTTAAACAACAACAACAACAACACACACATACACACACACACACACACACACACACACACACACACACACACTTAGAGACGTTGGTCTTCCATGACGACAAACGTATTGCCCTCCTTACTCAAAGGATTTTGAAAACCGGAACTAGACGCACCTTCATCTTTGACATGTTTTGAAAAGTCTTCAGCAGGATGTGCTTCAACTGACTTGCCTTTTAACGTATTTTCTTTAGAGGACAAGGAGGCACTGTAACAATAAAACAATAAACGCGTAACATTTAAACATTATGCGACATAAAATCTTCACCAATGCTTTCATTGTTTTCCATACTATCCGGGTATTTATATGAAATCATTTTTTTGTGGTGATCAATTTTTTTCTAAGAAAATATACCATTTTGTGTGGTGGCAAATTCGTTATTTGTAGTTTCTGTTTAGGATAAATTTGTAATATCAAAAACAAACCCAAAAGCAAAGTAAAAACTTTACTGACAAGTTAGGTTAGACAAGTGAACTTCCACCAGGGAAGCGAGACCGGGTGCTTTGGAAGGGTAAGCACCTCCTGTTTAGCTAGCTATACCCGTCATTCGTGTAATCAAAATTAAGTGAAAGGAACATGGGTCCATGGGATGTCAAACATATACTTTTTCGTTGACATGTAAATTGTGGGTAAGTGCATCCACGAAAATAACGATAACTAGGACACCGCGAAAATTTCACAGTATATGTTAATTAAGCATTGTCGAGATGTTGTAATTATAAGCGTACAACTAAATAGGATAATATATGTTATATATATTTTTATATTTACAATTTACCAAATGATGAACTAACTTTCAAATTTTGAAATCGTGCTCTACAAAAACTATCAACTAATAGCTATTTGTCTCCTTAGTGAATTAAGTATAGCTAGAGAAGTTTCTTATTATTAAATTGGGAAAAGCAAACGCATTGTCAGAATAAAAAGATTTAAATATCATAGAAATCTGCCAAGGGGTTTAAGAAAAAACATTTCCATTAAAACAGGAACTATAAGCATGTGGTTCATATTAATATTTATTTATGAAAAACAACAGCTAAAGCAACTAAGAACACGAGACAATACAGTAAAAAAAGAAAAACACATACTAGTATTAGGGCTAATAATAAAAAAGATTTTGGACTGTCGCTGGAGTTAATGACCAGTGATGTGGTTATGGTACTAACTGACGTCCCTAAACCACCTTACTTATTCTACATGTGGCCAATAAACACAGATATTTAACAAATATCATTATTTGATAAAATTGTAAAACAATAACCATTGAATATGTACGCTATACGAAATTAAATATTATACAAATGCCTATAAGTACAATGTCCTACCATTTCTGTTTAAGGATTGGTCCAGGTCGACACTGAGATGGTAAATTGTAGACAAGTCTCTATATCCAAAACAAACTTTGATATATTTGACATCCCATAGCTTCATAGTAATTTTGAATACACACGTGACGGGTGTAGCTCGAAAAACAGGAGGTGTTCACCATTCCAGAGCACGCGACCTCAAACCTAATGGAAGTTTATGTATTTTAAAGTTGTCAAAGTTGTAACATTCCTTTTTGGATAGCGATTTGTACATGTATATGATTATTTCTGTTTGATTGCACTTACCTCCTTTTTAAAACACAGAAAGTTCCAATAAGGATAATAACCACCACTACAACAATAAACAATCCCAGGATACCGCTAACTACTGCTACGTCGTTCTTTACTTCTATCTGTTTATCTTGTATTGATGCAGCTTGTTTTGCCTTTTGTATAGCTAGAACATAATTTATACAAACATGATTATGTTCGCTCTGTAGATTTTATTGAGAAAGTATTGTAACAGGAAAGAAGAAAAACGTAGTCGACAACGGAGACTCTCATGTTGTCATGAGCATGTTATACCGTTATTTTATTCTATAGAGTCCCGTCTGCCACATCCTCTCTTTCCTCGATTCAACCATCTTGCATCGAAACAACCAGATCTATTATAGGACCAATCTGTAGTGAATATACTATCATGATTGACATAATAGTTTTAATATAAACATATCAATAGGAATAAGGCACCTCATGCATTATAATTAATATAATTACAGCCCAGGAGCAAAAGTTATGTTACCCCTAATATGAGCAAACGTAGTGAAAAATCACACCATTGTTAAAAGTTAGAATTTATTCATTCAAAGCTGTTTTATCACAAATATCGAAGTCAAATAAACACGTAGTATTTAGTTACACCATCTTTAGCTTTTAAATTGTCCGAATTTTATTGGGCATGCTATGGATCGACTCCTTAACATAACCTTTGGGGATATTGAATATTTACTTCGTACATCTCCTGCTTCTCTGTTGGCATAGAATCTCCGATTTTCACTCGATTGGATTTAGGCCGTGGCTGGCAAAACCTTGTTGCTGTTTTTGAGTTGTATTAATGTCAAGAATTCTGCAAGTGTTCAGGTCCTTGGAAAGGCATAAAAGGATTTAGGAGTAAGTGGAGGGAGCTATTGGCAGTGCCAAGTATCAAAATTAAAAAATGACTTAAAAATTTTTGATGATTGTATGGTGGTTCTAAAAACCAATTTTGTCTTTCAGCAAGATTTTCACAAAGACATACTCAATGTCCACAAACATGTCTTCAGCAAAAAGAAGCGACAATGTTGCCTTGGCCAGTAAACAGCCCCGACTTAAATCCGATAGTGAACGTATGGAATTATTTAAAAAAAAAACCCAGAAATTCTGTGCTAACAAAGAAGGAGATGTATGAAATAATTAATCAATTGTGGTACAATGTACCTAAAGCCTATGTCAAGGGGTTAATTCATAGCATGTCAAATTAAGGCATTTATAAAAAAGCGATATAACTTAGAACTACTTGTTAATTTGGCTGTGGTATATGTGATGTAACAACTTTAAATGAATAAATAGTAATGTTTTCATAAATGTGTTGGTATTACTTTTGTTCTTATCAGAGGTGACATAACCTGTCCCCGGGGCTGTATATATATAATGTAAAATCATGCATTTTAAGTTTAATCTCGCTCTCTCTCTCTCATGACTATCTATCGGGCTGAATATGACAAATCAATCTTCGACAAAATATTAATATGGCTTCATTGAAATAATGTATTCAAAAGCTTTTTATATAATTTAGAATTATAACCACTGACACATAATTTATGTTGCTCATACATATATATTGGATAACAAGATTTATCTTTAAGTTTGATATCAGAAAAAGACGGTGCTTAACTAATGTCATTGGATTAATGCTTCTATTTTAATACAAGAGCACTTAATGCCTTTAACATCTCCTTTATACTGCTTAAACCACAGATCTTAGTTACTTGTGGTGAAAATACAGTTTACTAGAGACATCATTAAGATCGACTGGATAAACATAAATAAAGAGGTTTTTGTGACACTTTCGGTAAGCCCCTTTTTCAGAGCTCTCTTTCCTTGAACTGTACATGCAATGTTTGAAATTAGTTAGTCATTACTGGTCTTTGTCTTTGGCATATAACCAAATAAATCAATGTTTTGTTTCAAGCACTTTTTCGGTTATTTCTGTTTGACAGAATTGGCTCTCAGTGACGTCATGTAATTATTTAAGATTCACAGAATCAATTGTATTTCAACGCTATTATTATGGTATTATTTAATCGCTTTGGTTGTTGAAGTTTTGAATGCGCCGATTATTTGTTTAAAAAAATCTATGAATAATATGACATGAAAATATTTTTGTTATGAAAAAATAAAATAATTGAACATTTTGCATACTTAACTTTCAAATTGATTTAATGTTTTTAACAATCACAATTTTTGACTATTATATAACAATTTTATTACCATTATTCTATTAAAATATAACTTAGAACTGGTGGAAGTTCCAAAGGTTTTTACTTTGTTTCTGGATTGTGATTCGGACATGGATTAGTATGTTTGGTTTTGATAAGAACTGTATTTCTGAGAGACGGAAACCAAGCAATTATATAATGTTCAAACAATATTATAATTTTGCAGCACTAGAAGGCCGTTTTGGGAGAAAAGTCCTCAACAGTAATGCTCAGTCGAAAATTACAAATCCAAATATTTTAGGATGTTGAAATGAGAAAATGGAAGGACAATATTTGTTTTGTTTTACCAAATCCACCTAAGGCAATACATTGGACGATTGAATATTACTTAGTTTTCTTTGAAGATTGTTTTGTTTATTTAGGTAGCAGAAAAAATTCAAGAACAATGACTATCTTACAATACAATATATTGCCTACGGGTTAACAATCATCGGAGATGCTTTGTCTGCCAGCAGAGATATCAGGTCATTGGTTAATTGTTATAACTTCATCTTGTTCAGTACTAGAAGGTCGTTTTGGAATAAGATTCCCCACTGATCGCAACATTTTGGTTGTACTTTTACTTACGCATGCAAATTTTGTCAAGTGGAACATTCCATTCCTGTGTAGGTAGACATCTGACTTTATTTTCGTGATAGGCGGATACGTAATCTCCATTACAGGTATATGTACATCTTACACCAACAACACGAGAACACCTAAAGTCTAAGGTGCCATGCTTTATGTTGTTAACACATGTCTTAGTAACTGGCGGGACTTTGTCTGAAATAAAGACAAATGTCTTGTACATATGGAGACAGATATATTAATGTAAACCAAAGCCGTGAATCGATATAAAAAATCATTATGATTTAGTGTTATTTATATACAAACAAGTATATTATTTTATATTTGCAGACTTTATCTTGGCCTCTTAATACTAATTATTGAAAATATATCAAAGCATTCAACATGAAGCTATCAAGGGTTTTTAGTTACAAATATATATACTTAAATGGTTGAAAGGTAAATTGGCGTTTCCAATATTAACATACATGTATTCACAATGATAATTAGATAATTGTAACAATATTCCTGACACAGGTCGTAAAATCGATAGTTTTCTTTGTTATACTTCTATAATTACTAAACCTACTTTAATTTTGAAGCATTAGACGACTAATAAAATTCTTCATCAATAGTGCTCCGACAAAAAATGTAGACATCAAAATAAATTTTACTGTTTGAAAGGAGAAAAAGTACCAAAATGCAATTTACCAAATCCTCTTAAGGCTATACTTTGAAATATTATGCATAGCTAAGATTTTTTAAGGAATTTAAAACATTTTAACTCAGTAAATCATAAACAACGTTATTTTATTCTTGTCATCTATTAGTCTTCCTTATAACCAGAGGATATTGAAATTCCTTAAACTCGAGTGCTCGTGTATATTTACGATAATAACAAGATGTAAAATTAATATTTCCTAATTTTTTTGTAATATATTGCATTTGTTCTGACAGTTATACGACGACGCATCAAAAACTGTTACATCTCGAAAAACGAGAAATACTGACAGAAAAAATCCTAAGTGCCGTAAGTGTTTTTATCAACACACACACACACACACACACACACACACACACACACACACACGCTTTAGAAGCAATGCATTAATATTTATAACGGCAGGCAATGCAACCATAGTTATAAATTTGAATAACAGTATATTATGTTTTATCAGGAGTGGCTTATCAAGACCCTCAAAAAGTTTGATGGTTACAATCACAAAATTTTTAACAATAAGATGTCTCTTTTAAAAATTACCGTGGATATATCTGACTTCCCATAGTTCCAAGTTCCTTCCATTCTCATTTTTACCTTCCGGGGCACCCGGCCTCATTTTCCTCGTGGAAAATCACGTATTTTATTTGATTTGACAGTTTTCAGAGTTTTTACTTTGCGTTTGGGATTATGATTGGATCTTGAGTCGGTATGTCTGTGTTTGATATGATAATTATTATGGAATTACCAATACCTTTACATAAGTTAGTATTTGGATACCACACGCCACCTGAGGAACACATTAATCTTGTATATGTATTCGTTTTTCCATTTCTACATGTGTAGCTGCATTTGTCACCAATCCGTCCCTTACAAGGCCCCGAAAGGTATACTGAAGGTATGCTCTTCTCACACCCAGTCTCTGGAATATAACAATTAAATCAATGGAATATTAAGTCCAATAAGAACAAGGAAATAGAGGATAAGAGACACACAATTACAGTAGAAGTAAGAAATTTGGAAAGGAAACACAAATGTGGCAGAAGCCAAACTAAGTCATTTCATAAAGAGCAAGGAAATTAATGGCTAAACGCACACCATTAAAACTAAAAAAGAGAGACTTTGTTTTTTACTGAAAAGCAAACTTGGCATCAACCTACTTAGACAACAACATGACAAAACATAAAAAACAATAATAAAGCATCCAAGAACAAGGTAAGAAAAGACAAGCACACACAGTCAATAGTGGACGGACACAGGATTAAACGAAAAGCGTTGCAAACATAAAAACGCCAAGGGACCCTAACCGTCACGCTCATTTAACAACCAGTGTAGTGGTCCACATCCAAGAACAAATAGCAAACAAAACATTAAAGAATTAAAGCAAAACATAGACTAATGATGATGTCTACTGTCATCGAAAATTATGGCAAAACTAGCTTTGGCTGGTGAAAATTCAAGAGATTAAATTAATTTGCCAATTTTCTAAGTTTTTACTTTGTTTTGGGGATTGTTGTTTCATCGGTATGTTTGTGTATGGTTTATTACTCATTATATGGACAATTAATGTTTTAATGAAGTAACCCTATATTCTCTCAATGGTGAAAGAAAGCATGCTTGGTATACAAATAATCCACAAACATTGCATTTACAACAACTCTATTTCATAAATAATAGTTCATTCTAAAACAGATAATTAGGTTTCAAATTAAACTATTAAATACGCGTTGATTCTTTGAGCTTATTAAGAGAATGTGTCACGAAAGTATTAACCAAAATCTCTATAATTCTCGGTTTAGTCAAAGATGGTTATTTATCCACAAAGTGTATTTCAATATAATTGACAAGTTGTACTTATCGCAAAGTAGATAATATTTTTGCAGTTATTGAATGTTTTCTAGAAAAAAAACAATACAACTATATCAGGAGAGAGAGAGAGAGAGAGAGAGAGAGAGAGAGAGAGAGAGAGAGACTACAATACCTGTACATAACTCATCTTCATTTACATTCCATGTAGCATTGTTTAAACATTTGATGGTAGATATTTTAGGATTTTTCCTCAAATGACCGGAACATGTATAATCACAAGATGCACCAGGGTATACTACACAACCTTGTTTTATAACACCATGTTTAAAATTTGTTGGACAAACTGAAACAAATTCATGATACACTTTACTATGAACATGCAGTTGTTTTCTATAAATAGTGTAAAGATAAATATTAAGGTTCTGACAATTGCTTGAATAGATTAATTAAAAATTATTTTATTATAAAACACAAACATGCATGTTCATGTTGAAATCATATTCCAAAAAGCAAAGTAAAAACTTTGAAAACTGACAAATAAGGTTTAACACTGTAGGGAATTATATTGCTTCGGAATGGTAAGCAACTCCTTTAGCTAGCTACACCCGTCGTTTGGGAATCAAAGGAACATGTAACTATGCGACGTCAATAAATTTTAACTTTGCATATTGTCAACAGACGTTAAGACGGAATGATAATTTAAGTTGAATCAAGTGATATCTATATGGTTTTAAGGAATATTTTTGAGTTAGACACCAAATAATAAACGACCAAAACTGAATATAAACGTGGTATGATTCGGACAAGGATTAGTATGTTTGTTTTTTGATTATATGGCTTTATAGAGTATAATTTATGAAGGGTTTTTATAGTATCATTTCATCCTAAAACTAACGTATACTTCGACATTCAAAGAATTTCCCAAGCTAAATTTGGTTAAATAGATTTTGGTCTTTTTGATATTTTTTAACCCCTTGAAAAAAATTGTGTTTCACAATTTCACTAATGACGATAAATTATATTTCAAAACGACCGCCTAGTGCTGAATAATTAATACATGTACACATATAATATGTAATTATATATAACTCAATAGATATTTTCTTAATTATTTATACCGGCGAATTACCGGCGATGCTGAAACATGAACATACACGTGTATGGAGTTCGAATTCATGTGGGTTACAACTCAGTACTTTGTATGTCAATGACAGAAGTTTCATTTATAACATATATGTATATTACAGAGTTCACAGTATTATCATGATTAAACATGTATAAACAGAATATCAGGAGTGGTGGTATTATATCTACCATAATACAGAAAATACATGATGCAATTGTAATTATTACTGGTTTGAAACATAAACCAACATTTATTTAATGTGTTTTACTTCATTTGACAAATTTCAGTTTTTATTTTGCCATATTGATTGCGATTTACACATAAATTGGTGTGTTTTGTGAATGATTACATATGCGATTTTATAATTCAAAATTTATCTATTAAGTCAGATTTTGACAAAAATATAATCACTATTACAATGATGATAGCAATTAAACACAAACATACTGATCCATGTCCAAATCAGAATCAGATAAGCACAGAAAAACTGGAGAATTAAGTTAAACACGTGAACTCCCACTTGGGAAGTGAGGACAAGTGAAGTTACTTCTTGCATCAAATGAAACATATGTGTGCATTTAAGTTCATAGAGATTATTTGTCATCCCGCATATAATCAACTGCTCGGATACCGGTATTCAGAGTGACAAATGTCGTAACATACTGTGATATCACACTAAAATAGTTAAAAAATAAAACTGATTTCTTTTTAACTTTTGGGAAAATTACCATTCGTGCACAGCTGTTTATTTCTCAATTCTACACCATCTTCACAAGCACATGTCCGCCCAATGGCGTTTGGAAAACAAAATGTACTGCATCCACCGTTGTTGTTTTCACAAAGAGTATTTTCTAAAATTAAATTGAATGTTATTCTATATCTGAAATTTAAGATTTCAACATTAAAGATATTTGTCGGATTGCATTCATCTTAAACTGACATGTACACACTTTCACATTTAATGTTTACCATCTAAATCGAGTCCTAGATAACTAAGTGAGCGCAAGCGTACGTATACGGATCACAACACCTCAAATAACCTAGATATGAATCCAATTTAGTAACTTCTCAGTGTCTGAAAGTTTGTCAGTTGTTTACTGGTTGTTTAAACAGCAGTACTATATACTGCGCTATTCAACCTATTTTTATACCTCACTCTTCATGTTTTACGTTATTATGTTATTTTAATAACAACAGCAAAAATAGAAATATATGTCAAAAATACCTAAATTTGAAAATTTGTTAATTACAAGTTTTGTCACATTGACATCAAATCAACAAAATATATTAAAGAAAATGCCGATAGAAATGTGGTATAAACAGATGACGTATTATATGGGTTTCAGTATTGGTCGAGAGCTGAGAGGAACCTTGCCCTTTATCAGAAATTTAATGACTAACCACTAACTGCTTTTTAAACAATTCAGAAACAGAGGTGATTGAATTTTCTCAATCTTTATCATAATGATTACGACCAACATGTTATGATTAAAATAAATGTACAAGAGCAAGACTTCAGTTTTAAATAAATACTTTTACATCAATTAAAAAAAATGTTATAAATTTACTTGGTTGTGCATCTCCTGGATATAATTTTATACTGTCAAGTCTTCCGAATTCCGGAATGTCTTCCATCCAGGAAGTTTCCGTCTTACTCTCTTTATTTATACGCAAAACCCGTCTAAAGGTATTCAAAGAACAAAACAATAGTACAGTGGTAAGTAGAAATACTGATATCTAAAGTTCATTTCATGGAAAGAAATCATCAGTTTTACACCAAAGTAGGGTAATTCTTCGAAATTATTCAATATAAGAATATAATTTTACTATAAAGACTGATGAAGAAAACAAAACATTCTCTAAATGTATTGTAGCGTCAAACATTGTATAAAGGAACATGAAATATATTTTTTATTTCCTATTTGTAAAACAAAATGCAAAGAAGAAAAGTTCTGAAAATTTCTAGTCAATTTTATATAATAGAAGAAATTTATATCTAACAACAAATACCTGGCAACAGATGTTCTGCTTGTGTTAGTTATTACGAATTACATGTTTTCACTTTTATTTGTTATTACTGGTTTCCGTATCTCTATATCAAGTCTTGTTCGTTTTTAACGTTATGTGTTGCATTGGTTTTAGCTAGATACTTAAAATACTATATCCCATGCGTTAGACTACATACCGACTGTTCCAGCCCCATGCGTTAGACTACATACCGACTGTTCCAGCCCCATGCGTTAGACTACATACCGACTGTTCCAGCCCCATGCGTTAGACTACATACCGACTGTTCCAGCCCCATGCGTTAGACTACATACCGACTGTTCCAGCCCCATGCGTTAGACTACATACCGACTGTTCCAGCCTATTATGTATAAGTTTCCTCCCATCAGAGCTATATCTGTCAAATGAGCGCCTTTCTTTGTGTAGAAAATCTGTATGCTATTTCCATCAAAATCAGATGATTTTATTTCATCTACATCTGCGTCTACCCAGAACAAAAGTTGTGCTAAAATATGAAATGTCTAAATCAACATAAGTTGAAATTTAAATTTAAATTACCTAATTTCTAGTTGAATTTGTGCAATTCTGAAAAATTTATTACGACTGATAAGATAAACATTTCCAATCAAATCACTGATTATAAAGCATCTGGACGTAGACACGGAAAAAAGCGAAAGCATGCTCTCGATCAGCAACATAACACAACATACCCCATCACATGCTGGCCCAAATGCCGGTTAAGTCATTATACACCTAAAGATACCACTTTGAAATACTGTAATAAGACATAACTTTTAGATAAGATTATATATGTTTGTGATCATGCAGATACAGTCATTAGTTTTGACAACTAGTTATTTGAATAACAAATCATAAAAAAATACAATTTACATGTATTCTGTTGTGATCGAATGTTCGAAAGTGTGTATTATAATACCACTTGTCACATAACAATAAATTTATCAAAATAAGATATAATTACAGAAAAAGACAGATTATTTATCAATATTTATGTCGTTTCAAAGCTTATTTTATTATTACTTAAAATAAAAAATACATAATAATATCTAACTTGAAAATTAATACGCAGTACAATGGTTACCGTTACATACATTTGAATACATATAATTTTATTGATAATACATTTTTCCAAACCGATCTTTTTTATGAAAAAAATATGTTTTATATGGTTATATGATTTGTGATTTCCAATTATCCGAAATATCATTTAAATATATCACAATTTACAGAATTATAAAATATATTCAAATATTATATTAAATTTCCTTTTTATTGAGATAATGCTTATTTTACAAAACATGTTATTAAACCGAACCATTATTAGACGTAATAAAAATATATTGTACATGTTTATTAAAAAACAAACATACCGATCTATTCCCAAATCACAATCCCAAAGCAAAGTAAAACTTTTGAAACTGGCAAATATTAAACACGTACATTGCCACTGGAGAAGTGAGACCGGGCGCTCCGGAAGGCGGACTAAGGGAACATGGAACTATTAGACGTCAAATATATCCAGGGATAGTTTACATACGAAGATATTATACTTATCAACAATGTTGCGATGACGTCCGTATACTTTTTAGGACCTTGTTAAGCCTAAGCTTACAATATCCTTCCGTCATAAATTTATTTGTTAGCAGCTTGTTTCGTTGTATAAAGTTCCTGTAGTGGAAATAAGCTCTATACTACCGTATTAATTGTGACACAGATACACCATAAGCAGGAGAACCAGATATATTGTTGAATGGAAAGTAGACAATAAATAAAATTATATCATCACGTTTGTCATAAAGCTTTTCGTTGGCAAGGTGTGTCTAAATACAAAACACGCCTTGAAGAATCAGTAGCATAGTTCATATCAAGCTCACTAGGAAAAATGACATCCACAATGATGTCGGATTTTTAATAGATAGAACGTCATCTATATATTTGTATATGGAGTTGAATGATTTGGCGACAGTATTCTCTCCATATTTAACTAGGTTATGCATAAATTCTGCTTCAAACGAATAAAGAAACGCATCAACAAGCAATGGTGCATAGTTTGTGTTCATTGGTATACCGATTGTTTGTTTGAAAATTATATTACCAAACATAAAAATATGTTGTCTATCAAAACATTTTGTTGATGTTATCATCAGTATAATTTTGTATGAAATCCACAGAGTGCTTGACAAAATTGTAACAGTGTATTTGCTGTGCCATTCACCAGTGATTTAGTTACAAACGGAATAACGTCACAAGCTTTTATCGATTTCTACCTTGTTTACATACTTCGATAAAATCACCAGGGGTTTCATGCTACCTGGGTCTTTGTCAAATCAAAAACAAATTTACAGTTGTGGATGTTAAGAGAAAAAGTCAGACCAATAAAATTCGTTATCAAAACATTAAAATGAAACAAAAACACAAACAACCCGATCCATGACTTTCCTACAAAAAATAAGAACAAATATACATGTCGTCGTCCAAATCACAATCCCTTAGTAAACACCTTCAAACTGGCAAATTAGATTAAAACATTTTCCACCAGGAAAGAAAAACCATGTTCTCCGGAGGGGTAAGCATCTGCTGTCTTGCCAGCTACACTCGTCACGTGTCAAATCAATATTGAAAATGAAAGTGAAATGGGACTAAGGGGCGCCAAATATATTACGGATAATTTTGGAAACCCCGGCATCGAATATATCAACAATATTGTGCTGAGAGGAAACTAAAATATATTTTTGCTGTCTTTTACTGGTTACTAATGGTGTTCTTTACTGCTTCGATTGTTTAAAAATGTATGTTTCTGTATATCCGGTTTCAAAGTGCTGTAAAGTTGCTGTAAAGTTGCTGTAAAGTATGCTATGTGTAATGGACATTTTGCATTTTTCAATTTAAAAGAAATTACCCCTTTACCTTTGTAATCTATAGCTAACCCAAGTGCAGCTCCAACATTATTTACGATCTTTTTTTGGTTTTTACCATCCATATCAGATCTTCCAATGTATTTGATGGCGAAACGGGTTCCTAATTCACCCCAAAATAAATACCTGAAAGACAATTATTGAAATATGATTGTCAAAATACAAATCAATATGCGAAAATGTGCCGTTTTGGCTAATTGACCTAATAATACAAAATAAACATACTAATCCATGTTCAAACCACAACACCAAAGCAAAGTACAAACTTTGAAGCTGGTAAATTAGGATAAATACTCAAAATCCATGGCAGCAGTTCTAGTAACGGTGTCGTCAAGTCAGGGTTAGTTGAACAAGGGAAGTGGGACCTTACAGAAAGCATCGACACTTGCTGTTTAGCAAGCTCATCTGCTATATGTGAAATAAAATTGGAATAAAGGGAACATAAAATTATAGATAATAAAAATAAAATTGTTTGATGTAATCAGTAATGGCGTTGTACAACGAAGCAGGCTGCTTGCAAAAAAAATTGTTGACCATGGGATATTGCAAGCTTAGGCTCATCAAGGCCCTCAAAAAGTTTTATGGCCGTCATCAAAGTATTGTTGATAAGTTTGATGTCTCTGTGTCCAGAATTTCCCAGGATATATTTAACGTCCCATATTCGTTTTACACAATTTTGATTACACACGTGGCGAGTGTAGCTAGCTACACAGGAGATTCTTGCCCTTCCGGAGCACCCGGCCTCTCTTCCTCTGTGGAAGTTCACGTGGCTATCTCGACTTCTCAGTTCCAATGTTTTTACTTTCCTTCTATGGTTTTCATTCACGTTCAGCATTTATAGTACAACAACCTAGAAGAATTATCAGTATGCATTATTGTTGGATATTTTTAAACTTGAAATTGTCATATATTCCTTAAATCAATTTTGACTTTAATTGACCTTAAAGGAAGCGAACTGTTTAGATGAAACTTAAATTTAAGTGTAATTGAATTGCAATTTATAAAGCAAACAAAATTGATATTGACGTGTTATCAATTAAAATTAATTAAGTTTTATCTGGCGGATTGCTTTCTAAATTAACAAAGTTAATTGGATTTAGAATTTAACAGGTTGCAGAAACACTATATGTTACAGGCCAAAAACGTTGTATTAATATAAATGTGTTATTTAGTGCGATAATTATGGTTTTAAGAATTTTAAAAACGTTTTGAAAGGACGATTCTCAAAACGCCGAGCTATCCGCCTATAGGAATAAATACGCAAGAAACTAGGTTACACCCTTTTCGAACCTCTATAGGCGTCCATTACTTGAGGCCAAATATAAATAAATCTCTGTATAAATATATACTTTGCATATGAAAAACATTTTTCTTTTTTATAATGGCGTGTGTAGAAGCTGACTTTACTGGTTGGTTCGCTGTCTATTTTATTTCAATGCTGTTATTCTGCACCAAAGTGAATTACTGAAAATGACTGAAGCTTTTATATTTTGTGCAGATAAATGATTACAGTATTTGCGAATACCAGATGGTGCAAGGATACCTTATTTGACGAAAATGTCTATTCTTGCCTTTATTAGTGCAAGTTTCGTAAGGAAACTTTTTCGTTGAAAATAAAGCAAATGGCATTTGATTTGCGGCAACTGATAATGGGTAGGTTTACACATTCAGATTTCAAGTCTATTGGAGGAACCACAGGCTCATGATCTTCAGTCTTACCCAGGTAGTGACATTTATCACATTTGAAACCTACAACGACTTTTCATCTAAGGCCTCTTTTCGTGCGACGATTGCACTTAGAACAGTTTAATGTTTTGGCATTTTGTTTACTAGTACGTGTTCATCGTTCGGGAAACACACGGGAAATGACACGTGGCCTGAAACTGGACTGTAATATCGTTGTATATATTGTATGTATAAAGCAAATGTATGTGCATGTTTTTATTTCTATTATGTTATTTGTGGCAGAAATAAATATTATTGCATTTACATTCTAACACAAAGTAAGATAAAAGAAATAATCAAAGTCGTAAATATACATTTTATTAAAATGAATTAAGATAAAAATAAAATGGCACTTTTGGTATTCGAACCCACAACATAAGGTATGACAGTCCCTACTTTATCCACTACACCATGCAGGCAATTGTTGACAATGAGAGTTTATTAATATCAAGTACGAGTATAGTACAGTATAGTAAGAGGTTATATTGGGGTAACTCTCTAAACATTGGTTTTTGCAAAATTCACTGTTAGCGCATGTCTCTCTATTAACAATACTTTGCATATCTAACAATAAAAGCAGTTAGTTTTTATATTCAAAATATCTTTAATGGAGAGGCATGCTCTCTATATGTATTTATTAAAAAACGCGTTGATTTTTACTGACTTGTACCATGTTTTATAGAGTTATAAGGAGATAAAGCTAAAGGATTACATGCGTAAACATATAATGCAACATTTTACTGAGATTTTTACCATATAAACTTTTACAAAATGATAGTAGTTTTAGGTTTTTTCACTATAAATACGTCTATAACATACTTTTAAATTTTGAATCCTATAGGCGGATAGCTCGGCGTTTTGAGAATCATCCTTTATTATTTTTTATTGTCAAGGGTTGTTAGAAGTGTTTAATATTGGTTTAAACTCTTACGTGTTTGTATTAGAAATGACCTTGAGCAATATCAGTTTTCTCCTGTGGGCATTCGAGACGATATTATTGTTGAGGTAAAGTTTAAATAGCAATAATTAACTTTAAAAAATGTAAATGTACGTTACTAAATTATTTCCAGTCAACAAGCTTGGAACCTACTGGCAGATAAACTAAAAAAGCTACAACTGAAAAATCTATATAATTGTTTATAGATACATTTGTATGTACAAAGAAGAGCAAGAGAAATGGAATTTATCGCAACAACGGATCGAAAAAGCAAACGACTAAAAAGTTTTGTCTTGATAATATTGACAAGAATGATGTGGATATTGGCAATTGATGTGTAATATAATATAGGCATGCAAAATCGTGTACAATACAATTCTTTAGTTTATTATTTTCACGATTAATATAAATATATTTGCTTTGGACGGATATTGGTCATTGTGATAAACGTAGTGTCAGTTATTGGTACTTTTGAAGGGTTTTAAATATGATATCAACCACACATATGCACTCACTTCTTTGAAAACTTGCAAATTAACCCCAACACTTGAACTTCCATCAGGGAAGAGAAGCAGATTTCTTCGGAAGGATAAGCACCTTCTGTCGAACAACAGCGTCCGTGAGCAATATATTTCACATGTTAAATTTAATTTGTTTTATGAACTATCAAGATAAAGTGTAAAGTTCTGTTAGTCAACATCAAATGTCTACTGATGGTCTCGTTTGTTTTTATTAATCCGATCGCTTACACTTTTTTGTCTAAAACAATGGAATAATTTGAAACCGCCTGAAATTTTAATGTGAAGACAATGACCCCAAGCACTAAATTATGTTGTATGTGTGATCAAAAACAAACAAACCGTTCATAATCTAAATGAAAATCCCAACTGAAGTAACACATTGAAAACCGGCAAATTAAGTTAAACACGTGAACTTCCACATTAAATTACTTATAATGTTACTGCTCGCATCTCAAGGGAACGCATATATCACTTCTAGAGTTTTATATAAATCAGTCTTGTTGATACTGGTCAACCAGTCAAAGATATTTTGATTAACGTGTTTTTCTAAGGGGCGAATTCAATTTGTATCTGAAAAATATATAGTTTACAATACATAATTTGGCCAAGAAGATGAAACAATCAATGTTGATGAACAGGATGTTTTGCAAAGCCAATTAAACAAAAGTGCTATATTTCATCATGACCTGAATGCAAACAAGATTTGGATAAAAAATAAAACATTTTATATCATTTTGAGAACTTAAATCTCCCAAATGTACAATGATGCAGTCAGCGCAAACGCCAGCTCGACTAGTAACCGTGATAAAAATACTGAGAAAAAACCTGGACTTCTTTACCTTTCAACCAATTATATTAGCATTTTTTTTAAAAAAAAGTCTGAAATCCAAGGTCACTCTTCCTTCGCTCAATCAGGTAACACATTTCACTGGATCCTATACAACAAATGGAGTGCAACTACCGCATGTAGTAAGCTTATTTTGTTTGCAGTTATTGTCTTGTGGTTGTTATTGAAATGTTCCGAAAAGCTTCAAATGACCCTTAAAATCGTTTAATTATTAGGACCATCAATTTAACTATTCTACTTTTGTACAACGAAGCATGCTGCTTGCAAATAAATTGTTGACCCAGGGATATTGCAAGCCTGAGCTTATCAAGACCCTAAAAAAATCAAGGCCGCCATCACAGTATTGTTAATAGGTTGATGTCTCTGTGTCCAGGACTGTTCTGGATATATTTGCCGTCCCATAGTTTCATGTTCCTTTCACACAACTTTGATTACTCACGTGGCGGTTGTAACTAGCTAAACAGGAGGTTCACCCTTACGAAGCACTCGACATTACTTCCGTGGTGGAAGTTCACGTGTCTAACCTAACTTGTCAGTTCCAAAGTTTTTACTTTGCTTCTGGATTGTGATTCGGACATGGATTAGTATGTTTGTTTTTGATTAATAGCGTTTGCCTTACAAATTGCGTTTTATACTTTCTATAAAACATATAATTATATAAAACTGTTTTATAAACTTCTTTCATGGATGTTCTAGTGGAACCTTAAAATTGTCGTTATTGAAATTTTGAGAATATTAACACCAAAAATGTTGATTGAGACATATACTGAATAATTGAAAGTGCAAAACGCTTTTTAATATTTTTGTGTACAAAATCACCATAGGATGTGAAAATACACTTGGAATAACAATATTAAGCACAATCCCAAGTAGACAAAAGTGGACACCAAGGCAGGAGTTCTAGAAACATCATTGTCGAGCCAAGGTTAGATGTAAATATGTAAATGTTAATGGTAATGTAATGCTAAATATTAACACATCATCAATACCATATTTTCATAAACATTGAACTCTCTCATATGACTAACTAGACTGCCAATAAGAACAAACATACCAACCCATGTTCAACTCAAAAACAAACATACCAACCCATGTTCAACTCAAAAACAAACATACCAACCCATGTCCAAATCAAAAACAAACATACCAACCCATGTTCAAATCAAAAACAAACATACCAACCCATGTTCAAATCAAAAACAAACATACCAACCCATGTTCAAATCAAAGACAAACATACCAACCCATGTCCAAATCAAAAACAAACATACCAACCCATGTCATGGTCAAATCAAAAACAAACATACCAACCCATGTCATGGTCAAATCAAAAACAAACATACCAACCCATGTCCAAAACAAAAACAAACATACCAACCCATGTTCAAATCAAAAACAAACATACCAACCCATGTCCAAAACAAAAACAAACATACCAACCCATGTTCAAATCAAAAACAAACATACCAACCCATGCTCAAATCAAAAACAAACATACCAACCCATGTCCAAATCAAAAACAAACATATATAAACCCATGTCCAAATCAAAAAATAAACATACCAACCTATGTCCAAACCACAATCCCAAAGCAAGGTTAAAACTTTGAGGCATGCAAAATAAGTTAAACACGTGGTAGGGTGAGGTCGGATGTTCCGGAAATGTAAGCACCTCCTGTTTAACTAGCTACATCCACCACGTGTAAAATCGAAGTACAAAACAAAAATCGAGAAAGAAAGGAACATGGGACTATGAGTCATCAAATATATCAAGGTTACTGTTGCACACAGATGCATAATATTTCTCATCAAGTGTGATGAATATGAGAACATACCCTTTAGGGGGATAAAGTGCCAAACTTCTGGGTTGCTGTAGGCCTTGTATCAATGCTTTGTGCTTAATACTCTCTGGATCATCATCAAGTCTTAATGCTCCTACGTAACCAATTGGTTCGGAAAACCAGCCAGATGACAGTGACGCATCATTTGCCGTAAAGAATAGGTTACCAGTACTTTCATCGAAGACAAACCGGTCAGCAAAATGTTTTTCTAAACAAATGAATAAAAAAATAATGATAAATCAACAAAAAATTCTAAAACAGTTTAAAATTCTTTGTTGTCCGTTAATGGTTAGCAAAACTTGATTGATGCAAAGCCGGCTTACTGTTTGGCCATGTATGTGATATTTCTAGAATAAACCTTTATTTGAAAGGCGGGGATAATTATAATAAGGTGACTTAGATTTTCTAAAGGCTTTATCTCCTGACTTATGAACTATCCATGTCCCGAAAGCATTTCAAATACAGGAAAACATTCTAAATGTTTTGATTTATTACAATAACATTAACATAATTGATTAGTATGGGAAATATTAAGGCATTAAAAGATCAACTAAATATTTTGCTAATATTCTCTTTATAAAATTATTATTCGTGTAAATTTTCACCAAGCGGGTTTCTTTGTAATTTGGAACGATTTGAGTGAAGAAATTGGGTTTATAATTTTATTCTCGAATCGATCATTTCTCCGATGGTTAAGGAAAATACTGGCCTTCAATAATCAAACTTACACAATTTTCGCACTAGGATTTGTCCCAATAGGGATCAAACTTAGAGGTCAGTTGGATGTAGTTTCATATACAAACCTAGTCACACCACTCGGGCACCGAGGCCGACGTTTGCTCTAAACTTACCAAAAGTGTAAACAATCGTTTCATTTTGTCCATTTAGTTTACACCGCCGTATCTGTTGAGTTGCAATTTCTGTCCAGTATACAAACTCTAATTTAGGATCATATATAGCACCATGTGGATACGATACACTGGGGATGTCTAATGCTACTACGGTATTACTCTTAATTATTGTGTTCTTTGTCGGTATTTGGAATATCTTGTGGTTGGTTACATCGGAAACGAGAGCAAACTGTACTGTGCGATGTACTGCAATAGAAAAAAAATACAAAAATATTATAACAGGGTTAGGGTTAGGTTAACCCTGAAATTGCTAAAATACATCCATTGTGAAATAAATTGGATGTTCGGAGTTAGAGTAATCATGCTCTACGCAAAAGTCGAGATTCTGTCAATGTGTCGATGCCAATAGTTCTGGGATAGTGAAGGGAACTAGAGTATCCTAGAAAAACTATCAACATTTGGCAAGCGAACTGTTTAATACTTGAAAATGCCCCAAGAATTGAATAATGTGGCGAGAGGCGCTGTGATCCGTAAGCAACTGCTGAGGTCAATAGCACATCGTCTGGATCTTCATTCATCGTTTGCTTGTTTCTGTCGTTTTGTATTCCGTGATCTTGATTTCATTGATAATTCCCAAGTACATTTTCAACTGTTAGGGGATCTCCAATGGTACTATGACCACGTAACCACAGACATTATCTCTAAAGTCATTTGTTTGTTTTTCTCCGTTTGATTATATATTTATCATTTACTTGTATGTATTGTCTTGTTTGAATCAAAAACAAACATACTAATCAATGTCCGAATCACAATCCAGAAGCAAACTTTGGAACTGACAAGTTAGGTTAGACACGTGAACTTCCACCAGGGAAGTGAAGCCGGGTGCTCCGGAAGGGAAAGCACCTCCTGTTTAGCTAGCTACACCCACCACGTGTGTAATCAAAATTGTGTGACATCAAATATATCCAGGGCAATCCTGGACACAGAGACATCAAACTTATCAACAATACTGTGATGACGGCCATTAAACTTTTTGAGGGCCTTGATAAGCCCAGGCTTGCAATATCCCATATCCCAATATATTTGCAAGCAGCCTACTTCGCTGTACATAGTCCCCGTAGTGGGGAATAAGGTATTAAAAGGAAAAAAAAAAGAACACCAAATAATAACAAAAACGTTGAACTGCATTGTCTAATTTTGCAGGAACTTTTAAAATTATCATTGGCAATAACCATTTGTATTCTTGACATTTGCAATGGATTTAACTACAACCAACAGTAACCTAAGTTTTTTTATACGTTTTACCTGTATCATGTAATTTAATAAAAGTTTAAAATTCAAAAGCCCGGAAATCGTCAACTTCCGTTTTTGTGCTAGCACTATTACAATGTTAAAACTCAGAAATCGATGTTCCGTACATTTGGTAGAATAGTAAGAATCCACAGAGAGTTTATTTGTTGCAAACGATGAATTAATACTATAAGTTAATTAATCTCGAACACGTTCATTCAAATAAATCAATAATAATATTTAATATTTACAATATGACTGTATCTCTCTTCGATGAAACATACAGAAGCAATTGAATTGCAATTCCCGTTGAAAGACAATAGGGGTCATAACCCTTGACGTGTATCAATTTTCCCGCAATATTACGTCATGTCCCGCACAGAGGGTCACATGTCATGAGATACGCCGATCTCGCATGGCTAAAAACCTTATATCACACGAGCAGATATGGAAAAATAGCGCCAAGGTACAAAATATTTATTAAAATAATAATATTCATCCTTCGCCCTTCATCAAATTTGGCACGCGCCACACTATCTTTCATTAGCTCTTGAAATACCATGATCAGAATGTCATTTTTAAATATATTTACCACTCTTGCATCTTTTGCCATCCTCATGTAGTTGTAAACCAAAGGTACATTTACAGTTTGGGCCTTTATTTGTAGGTATACATATCTGTTCACAGCCACCATTGTCGTCCTCGCACGGTCCTAAATAAAAAAAAAACAATAAATAAAAACAAAATAGATTTAGGCTTTGAAAATGTGGTATACAATGTAAATAAGATTTAGTGAATTGATTGGCAAGTAATATTATTTATCTAATACTCTAAACACCTCCATATAAATTCCACCTATCAATCAAGGCTACAGTTTTAAAGTCCGTTTGTTTCATGTTGCAACCAATAAACACTACGTAAAACTCATTATAAAATCAATGTAACAGGCCCCACCAATGTTTTTTGCATATGACCTTGCCACCAGGTAGTCTGTTTTTACGTGATGCTTCCCGCATCTGACACCAGTAATACAGAAATACTACCAAACGTCAAAACACAAAAGCAAAGCGTTAGAAAATCGATAGGAATAATGATGACGCCGATATTTTCATATATAGTTGACGTCGCTTCGTAAACACGTTTCGTTTATTATTTCATACATGTGGCGAGTATATAGCTAGACCTGAGGTGCTCAACCTTATGGATCACCCAGTCTTATATCCTTGATGGATGTTTGCTTTTTTTACTAAATTTAATCAAAAACAAATATACCAAATATCGATATCCAAATCAAAATCCAAAAGCAAAGTGAAATAAAAACCTTGAAGCTGGCAAACAACACTTGATCTGCCACCAGGAAAGTGAGACCGGTTGCTCTAGAAGGGTAACCATCTGCCGTAACTATGGAATTGTGAATTGAACATGCATTGGAATGATGATTTTGATTTAGTGCAATGTCTGATATTTAGATCACACAGCAACAGTTAAAAATAACAAGGAGGAGAAAATGAATATCAACAAAACCTCAGAACATTAAGGTAAAAAGTTTAATAAAATTTCTTATAATACATTAATCATGTGTCCGACAATACAAAAATAAAAATCTTTAGAAAACACCTGAGACTTTTCGATGATAATAGTTGAGGAAAAAATAACATAAACAACAAAAGCCTATGTAATTTAAATCTTGAACGTCACAGTAACTCAATAATTTACTGCATCTCAAAATATACGTTACAGTTAATCAATATTTGTAACTATAAAAATGCCTAAAGGTTCCGTTAAGTATACATTTATCTAAGGTTTTGGTTGCTTAAAGCTAAATGTATATTATTCTGAAAGTATACTTTGAAGATTTTGATATCAAAAACATAATGTTAATAATATTAATACATGTGTTTACTGTGTGATAACCAATGTTACCAATGGCATCATATTAAAATACAAAATGCACAAAACAAAACACAGATACAATGTAATAGCCAACTTTACCAATGGCATGTTGTTAAAATACTAAGTACAAACCAAGATATGAGTGAAATTATTGGTACTCTAATAATATTGGTTCACTTTTGAGACCTTCATAGGTACTTTTTGAATGTGAATGTATACAGTGTTTTTGTTTTTTAATTCAATTCCAGCTATTTGTACAATATTGTCATGTATTTAGCAAAGAATGTGTATTTTAAGAAATCGACATGTAGGGGTGGCAGTAATCATAGTTCAAAATACACAATATGATGTGACCTTAATTTTGATACAGAAATTTCGACATGAAGCCTATTTAGAACCGGAATAAAGTCTTAGTCTTTATAAAACATTTCTTCAATTCATGCAAAAAAAAAATGGTTTTAATTTACTGGATTATGTATCGCTATTACATTTCAAGCTTCCTTTTGGCATCAGTAGTCACATAATATATTACAACATTGAAACCTTTTTTAAAAATTATAAATTTTCTCTTTGAAAACAGTTGAAAAACACAACTTTTAATTGAACATTTATTCACTATATTTCTGTATCAAAAGGTAGAATATAAGAATCCGGTATGAGTATCCATGTAGGAGAGGGAAATCTAACCCGAGAGGTTGAACTTTATCCCATGCCACAATAATCCTGAGTTACGTTGGTTCAAATATAGTGTTACAATTACATATTGTACCAGTTTTAATTTTAAAGCACTAGACGGTCATTTCGGAATGCAATTCCCCAACAGTATTGGTGGACCAAAATTGATAAACTTATTCTTCCCAAGATGTTGAAAAGCTACCCAAAAGGACCAAAAATATATTTTACCTAATTCAGCTAAGGAAATACTTTGCATGAGGAAGTATACCTTAGTTTATGAGGAATTTAAGATTTTAACTAGCAGCAAATTTAGACAATAGTATATTTCTGACTTATATAATGTACTCGTGATCAAAGTATTCAATCCATTACGTGATGATGTCATTCTCTGTAGTTTCTGTCGTAAAAGTACTATATCGTTACAAAATTTAATAAGCTGCTTTCAGATATACTTAGTGATATATATAGATACGTGACAAAATAATGGCAGATTAACCAAAGATACTTAAGGGATATGTCGGACGTCGGATTTCATCAGAAATAAACACAAGCAGAGATGGACGGCGAGTCTGATGTAAATGCAATGCATTTTATCGATGGACATCTTATACTGTCTCTCTAAAAGCGCTATTAATAACCTTATAATAGACCAGACAAAGTAAATAGAAGAAATCTTTGGAATTCGTGTTTAGAGCACATGTTCAGACTGATAAGGAAATGAAACCTCACACTTAATTAGAACGCATGATAAAAAATATAAAACTCACAAATTACTTCCAACATTAATATATCTTTCTTAATTATCAAGTTAAATTTGACTGAATGAAAAAACATCAGATGACAATTTTTAAAGACAGGTCTCATTTCCTGATTCTAAATATGTATGTCTTTATACAGATATACATTAATACGGTAACATTTTTCTTTTTAAATTTCTTTTAAAGTAGAAGAAAGAAATGCGCAAATGATAAACTTGTTTATGGCGATAAACAATGCAAGAAGGAAGAAATGAACAACTGATAAACATGTTTATGGCAAAAGCAACGCCAGAAGGAAGACTAAACAGTAAAGCTATACACAATGCAACAAAACAACACGAGCTAAAAACAAAGTAATCTTTGTTCGAATCTCAATTCAGAAGCAAAGTAAAAACTATAAAACTGACAAGTTAAGTTAAACATGTGAACTTCAACCAAGGAAGTGAGACTGGGTGCTCCAGAAATGTAAGCACTTCTTGTTTAGCTAGCTGTACCCGCCACGTGTGCAATCAAAATTGATTGAAAGGAACTAGGAACTATGGGATGTCAAATATATCCAGGGCAAGAAAATAATAAAGACACGTGTTCTAATACTAGTAGAAAATTTAAGCAAGCATTTGCGATTGTCAATAAAAAAAATGGTAAAATTCATATATGTTTTTGTTTTGAATTTCGGTGTTATCCTGAATATCAATTTTCGTTGCAACTTTTATAGTTTTCAAATTAAACGAATGACCATAAAATTGTTCTTTTTAATTGCGTTTCGGGTCGATATTGCACTTCATGAATGAATTTTTAAAGATTTCTTTTTCAGAATTATTGTATTATTGGTGTAATTAAAGAAAATGGCCAGAATCGCTTTGTTATATACTGACACACGAATTGTTCTGGTCAGTAATATGTACTGAAACCTACAGAAAGAAACAAACGTCGATAAAAACCAAATAGAAAACAGCGGCTGCATTTTCACGTTGTCTTTCCAAACCGCTTCAGTTATTTATTATGGCCGTTGCCGGAAAAGACAAGGAATCATCAACAGCCACTTAATGATACTGATATGGACATTTACCCACCTCTTTCTGTACGCTGTAATCTCGGATCATACACACACATACCGGTTACAGCACCATGATCCACTAAATCTATCCGAGTTTCCATCTTATTTGATACAACAGACGCCGCTCTGATATCAGACTTATCAGTTGTCCATATTATATAATCCTATTAATTATAAAGATAGATTTTTTAAACTCAAACGACTTTATCATGTTTTCCTTCAAAGTATGAACTAAAACGGTTTATGGTAGACATAATTACAGTTGCAATTGAATACAAAACAATTAGTAACATTCATTTTAATATTCAATGTTAAAATACTCGCAGGATGAATAAAAAACAAACATACTAATCCATGTCCGAATCACAAATATATCCAGGGCAATCCTGGACATCAAAGTTGTATTGCATATTAGAACACAACAAATACTACATCCAGTAGATGTATTGGGAGAATCGTCAAAAGTGGAACAAAAATTAGTAAATCCTCTGCTGGTGGCTGGTGCCCCGAGGATATCACAAACTTAGTAGGCAATAATTTCGTATTATTGTCAGAAATATACTATAATTGTCTAAATTTCCTGCAAGTTAAAATTTGGAATTTCTCACAAACTAAGGTATACTCCCTCATGCAAAGTATTTCCTTAGCTTAATTTGGTAAAAAATATTTTGGTTCGTTGGGTAGCTTTTCAACATCTTAAATAATTTTGGTTTCATAATTTTGGTCCAAGCACTACTGATGAGGAATTGTTTTCCGAAACGGCCGTCTAGTGCTGTGAAATTAAAACTGGTCTAATATGTAATTTAAACCTCTGAGCCGATATCTCTGCTGGTGGCTGGTGCCCCGAGGATATCATAAACTTAGTAAGCAATAATTTCGTTTTATTGTCAGAAATATACTATAATTGTCTAAATTTCCTGCAAGTTAAAATTTGAAATTTCTCAAAAACTAAGGTATACTCCCTCATGCAAAGTATTTCCTTAGCTTAATTTGGTAAAAAATATTTTGGTCCGTTGGGTAGCTTTTCAACATCTTAAATAATTTTGGTTTCATAATTTTGGTCCAAGCACTACTGATGAGGAATTGTATTCGGAAACGGCCGTCTAGTGCTGTGAAATTAAAACTGGTATAATATGTAATTAAGAAATGCAGGCACCATGCCAAAAAGCTCAGGTTTAACTATAGGAGCATCAACATGTGGTAAAACAACAGTGCATTTTTATACATGTATTAGAATGAATGCTATTAAGGACTCATCTAAAAGGTAGGTAGACAAGTGGTTCATTGCACTCTAACTCGCTGTGCGTATCACTGCCTAAGGTCCGATTCCAGAAGGGTCACAATAGTATCGTACTGCGAGTGTTGGTTAATTCGCTTGCCAAAGGTTGGTATTTTTCAATTATGATTTTTTCCACATCAAAGAACTGCCCTCCTTGATATAAGTGAAAACAACCTCGTTTGTGACAGAACATTACCCCATTTCTTTTCAGTACCATAAAATACATTTAACATTACCAGCGTGAAATACTAAATCAGATGCTGGCCCCGGTTTCTTCACAATCATTCCTTAGCTAAGATTTTTATATACCTAAATCTGGCAAAATTTCAAATCTGTATAATTTTGTTAAAGATATCCAGAAAATTAAGTGTCATTTTTAATGTCTCTTCTGGATTAAAACATTTGCATTCAGTTTTTCATAAATTTTCACAAGTAGTTTCAAAAAGAGGAAAATCTTAGCTAAGAAATGATTGTAAAACCGGGACCAAGAATATTTATCTATTTTATTAAGAACGTTACATACCTTATAGATCAATATATTATTGACATTTCTGGTACTCAAGTACATCTCTAGTGTTTTTGTTTTGATATTCATACTTTTAACTACATCTTCGTCTGTCCAGTATATCCTGTAGGAACAACAGAAACACCTTGTCATTGTTCAGTGTTTAAAGGATCAAAATACAATGTTTTTAATTAATTAAAAGATATTTATAAATAATAAGGTAATGGGCACTTTAAAAAAATGCATCTTATTAACAGGTACTTGCCAACATTGACAAAAGAAATACATGTAATTACTAAACACTAGTTACGATTACTTTTATACATACCCAACCCACAAGTTAGGAGGGTCACTTATAATTTTACTGTTATAAAATAATTGTGACGTGTTTCCCAATGAGTTTTGAAGAAAAAAATTATTTACAGATGACAAACGAATACATAAATCGGAGACTGCTGGGACAACAATAATGGCAAAAGCCACAATTACGTGGGGAGGTCAAAAAGTTCATAGAACGGGGTATATATTGCCGCAACAAACCATACATTTTATTATTATTTTTCAATATAGTCCCCATTTACCCCAATGTACTTCGCCCACTTTTCTTTCAGACTGTCTATACCTTTGAAATAGAAGTCTTCGGTTTGGTCCTGAAACCATGCCTTTGTGGCAGCCTAAAGTCCATCATCATCAGGAAATCTGATTCCCCGTAAATGTGATTTCAAATTTCTAAATAGGAAATAATCACTGGGTGCCAATTCGGGACTGTAGGGTGGGTGATTAAGTTGTTCGAACTTGCATTCACGAATCGCTGCTTGTGCAATCCTTGACTTGTGCACAGGAGCATTGTCGTGAAGAACTTTCCTCTCCTTTTTAATTTAATAGCAGCTTTCAGCTGCTTCATTAGATCAGCATAGTAAGCCCCAGTGATAGAGATTCCAGCAGGTTTATAATTGATTAACAGAACACCCTTAGAATCCCAAAACACAGTGGACATGACTTTGCCAGCTGATGGTTGGGTTTTGAATTTCTTTGGTGGGGTGAGCCAGGGTGCTTTCATTGCATGGACTCTTTTCTGGTTTCTGGGTCCCAATGATGAATCCATGTTTCATCATCAGTTACTAAACGTAAATGGAAGCTCTCCGGGTTATCATTATAAATGCCAAGAAGCTCCCGACTTGACTGAAGTCTTTGGAAGCGATCCTGCACATTAAGGTTTCTGGGGACCCATCTTGCGGATACTTTTGACATCCCAAGATCTCGTGGATAACCGTGTATACACTTCCATGTGAAATGTCACACCCCTAGCTATGTCATCAATTATAATTCGACGATCATTCATGATGAGGGTCTCCACAGACGTGACAATTTCCTTTGTGATGGCATGAGCTGGCCGACTTGACCGTAGGTCATCCTTCAGTGAGGTGCGCTCACGTTTAAATTCAGCTGACCATTTTGCCACTGTGGAATAGGCAGGACCACTGTCACCGTACACCTCGGCCATTCACCGGTGCATTTCTTTGGCATTTGATCCCTCTACTGTAAGGAATTTTATTACTGCCCTAAACTCAACATTTTGATTTTCCATCATTGCTTGATGGTCACCAACTTTGAATGCTTTTGAGAATTACACAAATATGTTGTGACAAATAAACTTGATATGTTTAAAATGGCGGAATGTTGTGTTGTTTAAGTAAGTAAAGAAAATGTGTGTTACGCTTGGCAAAATACGCTGTTCTATGAACTTTCTGACTTCCCCTAGTATCTTTATTTATACAAATCACATTGTACAGAGATTTTTCAAAAATTAATTACTGTCTTGTTTTAAAACGCTATGGTAGAGCTTGTTCCCACTCCAGGGACTTTGTACAACGAATCAGGCTGCTTGCAAATAAATTGTTGACTCAGGGATAGGCTTATCAAGGCCCTCAAAAAGTTTTATGGCCGTTATCACAGTATTGTTTATAAGTTTGATGTGTCTGTGTCCAGGATTGCCCTGGATATATTTGACGTCCCAAAGTTCCATGTTCCTTTCACACAATTTTGATTACACACGTGGCGGTTGTAGCTAGCTAAACAGGAGGTGCTTTCCCTTCCGGAGCACCCGGCCTCACTTCCCTGGTGGAAGTTCACGTATCTAGCCTAACTTGTCAATTTCAAAGTTTTTACTTTGCTTCTGGATTGTGATTCGGACATGGATTAGTATGTTTGTTTAGGTCTCTATACACGATAATTCTTTATCTTGTCTAGTGTAATTGGGTCATTCTTTGTTAGTGTTGGTTACACGTGTGGTCGGTACAGCCTAGTACCTGATTTTGGCTACAAATGAAATTTAACAGTATCAAAACATGGACTTGATTGGAATAATGGGATATAAGAGTAGAAAGGAAGTAATGGCGTTTTACACCAAGGTTCAGATTCTTTAAGTGTGCATAGAGAAAATTAATATTTGAATGATTGCAATTGTTTGAGTTGCAACCGCATTATGTAATTGATCATCACGATATTTAATTTATCGTTTAGGTGTGTCATGTGCTAATTTTGAATGATTATTTCATAAAAATTCAAAAGTAGCACATGACAGGTATGGTTTTTATTTTATAAAACACATCTACTATTGTGAAAACATGAAGAATGGAATCGGAAAAATAAAACAACAACCAACGCAAACAAGAACATTACACAATACAATTAAACTATAGAAACAGCCAAACCAGACAGGAAAAGACAACTCAAATTTTAACTATTGATTACAAAACTTCCTACTTCTGATTGGCAATGGATTTAATAACACATTAAATAACTCCATCTTACAGCCAGTGGCCACTGAACATGAACACTTTGAAATTTAAAATACGCTTTATAATCCAACATTAAAAAGTAAACGTATATATTGAGTGGAACCAATTTATCAAAATTAATTGCAAAGAGACAAAATGAACACAAAAATAAGGCTCCGTGTCTTAATCATAATTACAAAAAGCAAAGTAAAAACTTTCTAAATTTGCAAATTAAATTAGACACAAGGAAAGTGAGCACGGGTGCTTCGGCAGGAAAAAAAATACACCTATCAAGCTAGCGACACTTGTCAAGTGTGAAATCAAAATTTAAAATGATAATGAACTCATTAAAAATTGAATTATGCTACTTACTTGGCATACACCTCGTCATAATATAGACCGACTGGATGATTTAACCTTTTATTTTGTACAATGGTATATCTTTCATCTCCTGCCATAGTTCCTCCTTCTATCAGATAACTATAGGTATCTTCTCCTGACAACCAGTACAGAGAACTAATGTATAATAAAACAATTATAAAAAAAAGGAAATTTGAAACGCAAAGACAAATACCTGGTAACAGCCAACGAAGCAAAGAGCACAAAACAATATTACGACAAAATACAAAGAAAATTTACACAGATATAGGAATATTTGTTTCTAATTCTGACTTTGGTCGGGCTCTTAAGTATGTTTCTCGTGTTTATACACAGATTGAAACACTAAGATATATTGGCTTACAAGAAAATTTAATGAATTACAAACATATATGGAATAACTCTCTTTAAAATTCCTGACTTTCGACGAATACGAGAATAAGTTCTTGTGATGTGATTACTTAATTTAAAATATATTAATTGTCCTCACTGTACTAACAATCATTGCAAACGGGTTCACCAGCGTACCTATTAATGTCATAGAAACTGAGAAATGTTTTTCATTAATTATGATATTTTATAACTTGATATTTGATTTCTCGAAAACTGACATAATTATTTCCCACCATAAACCGATAAACCCGATAGTTCCGTACACACGTTTACATGCAGCACATGGCATATGGTAAACTCTATTATATACTATTACTAGTTATGTGGATTTCCCAGCAAGTTGGATGCCCTCCGTACATTGCTGCTTACTGTCAGTGTGAATACAGAATTCACTGTTAGTACTTACTAGTTATGTGGACTTCCCAGTTAGTTGGATGCTCTCAGTACATTTCTCTTAACAGTCACTTTGAATACAGAATTCACTGTTAGTACTTACTAGTTATGTGGACTTCCCAGTTAGTTGGATGCTCTCAGTACATTTCTCTTAACAGTCACTTTGAATACAGAATTCGCTCTTAGTACTTACTAGCTATGTGGACTTCCCAGTTAGTTGGATGCTCTCAGTACATTTCTCTTAACAGTCACTTTGAATACAGAATTCACTGTTAGTACTTACTAGTTATGTGGACTTCCCAGTTAGTTGGATGCTCTCAGTACATTTCTCTTAACAGTCACTTTGAATACAGAATTCACTGTTAGTACTTACTAGTTATGTGGACTTCCCAGTTAGTTGGATGCATTTCTCTTAACAGTCACTTTGAATACAGAATTCGCTCTTAGTACTTACTAGTTATGTGGACTTCCAAGTTAGTTGGATGCTCTCAGTACATTTCTCTTAACAGTCACTTTGAAAACATAATTCGCTCTTAGTACTCACTAGTTATGTGGATTTCCCTGTAAGTTGGATGCTCTCAGAACATTGCGCCTAACAGTCACTTTGAAAACATAATTCGCTCTTAGTACTTACTAGTCATGTGGATTTCCCAGTAAGTTGGATGCTCTCAGAACATTTCTCCTAACAGTCACTTTGAACACAGAATTCGCTCTTAGTACTTACTTGTTATGTGGATTTCCCAGTAAGTTGGATGCTCTCAGTACATTTCTCCTAACAGTCACTTTGAACACAGAATTTGCTCTTAGTACTTACTAGTTATGTGGATTCCCAGTTAGTTGGATGCTCTCAGTATATTTCTCTTAACAGTCACTTTAAACACAGAATTCGCTCTTAGTACTTACTAGTTATGTGGATTTCCCAGTAAGTTGGATGCTTTCAGGACATTGTTACTTACAGTCACTTTGAACACAGAATTCGCTCTTAGTACTTACTAGTTATGTGGATTTCCCAGTTAGTTGGATGCTCTCAGTACATTTCTCTTAACAGTCACGTTGAACACAGAATTCGCTCTTAGTACATGTACTTACTAGTTATGTGGATTTCCCAGTTAGTTGGATGCTCTCAGAACATTTCTCTTAACAGTCACTTTGAATACAAAATTCGCTCTTAGTACTTACTAGTTATGTGGATTTCCCAGTAAGTTGGATGCTCTCAGAACATTGCGCCTAACAGTCACTTTGAAAACATAATTCGCTCTTAGTACTTACTAGTCATATGGATTTCCCAGTAAGTTGGATGCTCTCAGAACATTTCTCCTAACAGTCACGTTGAACACAGAATTCGCTCTTAGTACTTACTTGTTATGTGGATTTCCCGGTATGTTGGATGCTCTCAGTACATTTCTCCTAACAGTCACTTTGAACACAGAATTCGCTCTCAGTACTTACTAGTTATGTGGATTTCCCAGTTAGTTGGATGCTCTCAGTACATTTCTCTTAACAGTCACTTTGAACACAGAATTCGCTCTTAGTACTTACTAGTTATGTGGATTTCCCAGTAAGTTGGATGCTTTCAGGACATTGTTACTTACAGTCACTTTGAACACAGAATTCGCTCTTAGTACTTACTAGTTATGTGGACTTCCCAGTAAGTTGGATGCTCTCAGTACATTTCTCTTAACAGTCACTTTGAACACAGAATTCGCTCTTAGTACTTACTAGTTATGTGGATTTCCCAGTTAGTTGGATGCTCTCAGTACATTTCTCTTAACAGTCACTTTGAACACAGAATTCGCTCTCAGTACTTACTAGTTATGTGGATTTCCCAGTTAGTTGGATGCTCTCAGTACATTTCTCTTAACAGTCACTTTGAACACAGAATTCGCTCTTAGTACTTACTAGTTATGTGGATTTCCCAGTAAGTTGGATGCTCTCAGTACATTTCTCTTAACAGTCACTTTGAACACAGAATTCGCTCTTAGTACTTACTAGTTATGTGGACTTCCCAGTTAGTTGGATGCTCTCAGTACATTTCTCTTAACAGTCACTTTGAACACAGAATTCGCTCTTAGTACTTACTAGTTATGTGGATTTCCCAGTAAGTTGGATGCTTTCAGAACATTTCTCTTAACAGTCACTTTGAACACAGAATTCGCTCTTAGTACTTACTAGTTATGTGGATTTCCCAGTAAGTTGGATGCTTTCAGGACATTTCTCCTAACAGTCACTTTGAATACAGAATTCGCTCTTAGTACTTACTAGTTATGTGGACTTCCCAGTTAGTTGGATGCTCTCAGAACATTTCTCTTAACAGTCACTTTAAACACAGAATTCGCTCTTAGTACTTACTAGTTATGTGGATTTCCCAGTAAGTTGGATGCTCTCAGAACATTGCGCCTAACAGTCACTTTGAAAACATAATTCGCTCTTAGTACTTACTAGTCATGTGGATTTCCCAGTAAGTTGGATGCTCTCAGTACATTCTTCCTAACAGACACTTTGAACACAGAATAAGCTCTTAGTACTTACTAGTTATGTGGATTTCCCAGTAAGTTGGATGCTCTCAGAACATTTCTCCTAACAGTCACGTTGAACACAGAATAAGCTCTTAGTACTTACTAGTTATGTGGATTTCCCAGTAAGTTGGATGCTTTCAGGACATTTCTCCTAACAGTCACTTTGAATACAGAATTCGCTCTTAGTACTTACTAGTTATGTGGACTTCCCAGTTAGTTGGATGCTCTCAGAACATTTCTCTTAACAGTCACTTTAAACACAGAATTCGCTCTTAGTACTTACTAGTTATGTGGATTTCCCAGTAAGTTGGATGCTCTCAGAACATTGCGCCTAACAGTCACTTTGAAAACATAATTCGCTCTTAGTACTTACTAGTCATGTGGATTTCCCAGTAAGTTGGATGCTCTCAGTACATTCTTCCTAACAGACACTTTGAACACAGAATAAGCTCTTAGTACTTACTAGTTATGTGGATTTCCCAGTAAGTTGGATGCTCTCAGAACATTTCTCCTAACAGTCACGTTGAACACAGAATAAGCTCTTAGTACTTACTAGTTATGTGGATTTCCCAGTAAGTTGGATGCTCTCAGAACATTGCTCCTAACAGTCGCTTTGAACACAGAATTCGCTTTTATTACTCTTATGGTATTTGTGTCATACTCGGACCAGTACAAGTCCCGTGTAACCCAGTCAAAGAATAGCCCTGAAAATAAAATATTCAAAATGTCTATTTCAATTACTTAATCTAAATTCTGATATTTTCAGAGTCTTTCTTTTAGTTGTTTGGTACCAGTTAGTACACAGATTCCGATTTTAAGACGTTCCCGGTACTTAGAATATAGAGGGTTAAAGAACATTTTGTTCAGGACCCAGTTTCATAATCATTTCTTAACTAAGATTTTCCTTAACTTAAATATAGCAAATTTAAAACCTTTAAAATTTTGTTGATTGTTAAGTTGTTGGGAAACTTAAGTTGTAATTTTAAAGATTCCACCGAGCTTATGACATCTGCATTTAGTTTTGACAAAAATATTCTAGTTCCGAAAAAGATTGTCATTTGCTTCATTTAAATTAAGAAAAATCTTAGTTAAATAAACATTGTGAAACTGGAACCAGCTGTCATAGGATTTCGCATTTTTCAGGGTCCGGTTTTCACTCTAAAACATATGCATGAAAAATCGCTTTTATTGCATATTCCTTGAATGACCCTTGAATGTAAATTTAAAAACTTAAACTAAACATGTACAAACAATAGAATTTTTTTGAAACTTCTATTCGATTACATGATATAATGCATGCGTGACAAACACGTGATTACATATAGATATAAAAGCAAACTACATTGACCTGTCCGCTTGACCTTTCATTAGGAATATTCATATAGGAGGGTCGACCCAATGTTTGAGTAGTAGTAAGATCCACATTGTACAGGTGAGTATATCTCATGATCGATACAAAATAAACACCTGTGTTCCCTATACATAGATTTACATAGTCCGTGATAAATATTTAAATGAAAGGTCAAACGGACAGGTCAAAGTTGTTTGCCTAAAAAATTAGGTTTGGTTTCAAGAAAGCAAATACATAGATTAGGTTAACAGGTTAGTTGTTAACACGTAAATGTATTGTGCTGACGTGATCCTATCAAAACTGTTGAGTTTGCAAGGCGGAATATTGTTGACTAAGGTTTTTATTGCAGTTTTGGACAAAACTTGTTTAGTTAGCAATATTCATGTGACCCATTAACATGAGACAATCCATATATTATATATCATTTCATTCGGTTGAAGCACATACGGCATAATTTGTCACCAAGGCTGTTACTTGCGTTAACATCAACGTTTGTTATATCATAGGTCCGCTCATATGTATTCTAATATCGCATATACACTCTAACTAGCAGCGAGTCCTCAGATCAAGTATGTCGACAAGAAACATAAAATTACATATCTCTTTATTTATGTTCTATTATTTAATTGTTTGACATGTTTCTAACTGCATAGATATACAACATTTAATACTATTTAAAAAAAATTAATAACAGTGATGGATTATATGTAGTTATTCATCTAGTCGTAAAGGGCCGGGCTGGCTGATTGGTAGAGTTATTGCCCTTCAAACCCAAGGCGTCTCACCGCTGAGGGTTCAATCCAAGTCGACTTCAATTCCCATGTCGTATGCCTTTGTTGCTTGGGCATCAGTATAATGACCCAAGTGGTATGAAATGGTTTATACGAATGTACTGACATTCCTAAAGTTATCTTAAGTGCACAATATTACAAATCCAGATCGGATAATTAGAAGCTCTACCTTAACAATTACGGATAATTAACGCCTATAACGATATAATATAATCTACAGGCGCCTATATCTTCTACTGGCGCCGATATAATCTGTAGGTGTGTTGTTTCCGTAACCTCTTGGAGAGTTACCCGGCCCATGACTGGTAACTCGAAGCTCTCTTAGCTGTTACAAACACTTAATGCTTATACAACACATAGGAGTTAAGTGTTCGTAACTGCTAAGAGAGCTTCGAATTACCTGGTCCTGGTGTTAAGTGCTTGCACAAAAACTTACGCACCAAATGAACTTATGTTTAAATTAATCTTTGAGATTAATAAGGAATAATAGTTTCGTCACGAATAGCTGAATAAATGCTGGTGTGACGTAAAACAAAAATCTGTCCATCCATCCAACCGAACCACCTAGTAACCATCTAGTAGCAAAATAATAATTGAAATGTAATAATAATTGTTGAGGAAACTGGTTAATAAATGAGTTATACTCTTGTTCCGGAACACCCTATATATATATATTGTAAACTGTAGTTTCAGAAATACATATGTTTCAATAACCATCGTCTATTCATGATTAAGTCAATTTAAGGTGATTAGTTCATTAAAAAAAATACCTGATACTTCCCCTGTTGACGTGACAGTTTCCATACTTCCGGTTTGTAAGTTGACCATTTTGATGGTCTTTGCTGATGTGTTTGTAAAATAGATAATTCCACTGTTAGTGTCTGGTTGTAAATGTTTGGTATGGTTTAGATTAGAGATGATACACTGTGGTGTGTGGTCGGCTCCAGTTATAGAATGTACATCCATCAAGCATATATTTGTACCATTAGTGAATAACAATCCTTTACCGGCAATGGCATGCCTCACTATAGTGAGCAAAATAAAGACAAAAGTAACGAGAATGAACAACAATATCTACCTTAAAAGCAATGGCATGAATAGCTACAATCAATGATTAAAATATAAAATGAGAGAGAGAGAGAGAGAGAGAGAGAGAGAGTGTGTGTGTGTGTGTGTGTGTCGGAAAGCCAATAGTTGCACAGCTAAGTCTTCGTGAGCTTTGACTTATGTACATTGCATGTACTCAAATAGCTAGAGCAGCTAATATTGATAATTACTTGAATTGAAAATTTATTCCAAATTTTACTGGCTATATATTATTAACCAAGCAAGGTCAAAATTTTGTTCTTATTTTAATATGTAATTTTAATTTCTTTCATGATCAGCTCCAACAGTTGTATACAGAATGCCCATCGTTTAGCTCATTTGCTAAATAAATGCGGCAATATTTGAAATTTGTTTTTGTTATATTTATTCTCAACACCAAGCCCCTTGCTGATACCATGATATGAATGAATAAATGGTGATCACAAAGAGGAGTCCAAAAACTGACAACTGACCTTCGCAAGTTCCATTTTCACCTTTAAGTTCATACCCTTCTTTACACATGCAGCGCCTCTTTTGGGAGTATGTATGCAGAAATGATCACATGACATAGATTCGCATTTGTCTGTAATTGATAATATTTGAAGTACATACAGAAGAATAATTTTAAACACAAAGTATACATAACATAGAACTAAAACAAAATAAAATACAGCATGCAGCAGTACGAACGGTGACTATTATTGTTTAGAAGCTAACGTTATAGCTATATCTTCTAGGTGGAGAATCGGTAGCTGAATGTAAAATGCTCTCCTCGAATAGTTGTATAACCAGACCACTGGCCATTTACCCCAGTTCCCTGCCAATTCGCGAATTTTATAATCAGTGGTCAGAATCTTTTCCTTATCTTGCTTACCTGTTTTATAATTTACGTGTATTGTTTTGTGTTCTTGCATGTGTTGGTTATGGTTTTCAGTGGCAAATTTCATTCTAATACTAGAAACAGACATTAAAGTTTTGAATATCTTCAAAATAAACAAGTCAGGTTTGATGGATTTAAACTCCTAGTTTAACATTATGAATGTGAAAATGTAGTCCCAGTGTGTGTTTTCTTTCCTTTTCCTTGACTTGTTTAGTTTTTATTGTTTCTATCGTTGCCTCTTGTTCTACCTTTTGTCAGGTACAGGTATTTCAGTTTAAAATTCCATTCTCCTATTTTAAACGGTCACATCTATATTATTGTATGTTAATATATATGCCATGACAGTGTATACATGTATACAGTTACAATGAATCCAAGTATTCGCAAAACAAAGTATTTAGTCCTACAATGTGTAATATGTGCTGTGACGTCATTCTTTTTCACAGTGTCCAATTTTTCGTAGTTCTAAGAAAAATGACATTTTGTGTTGCGATAGATTCATAGTTTGTGGCTACAATTTAAGTTCGTAACATATTAATTTCGGTGACATGTAAATTCCTGTGTTAGTGTGCCCACAAAAACAACGAAATTTGGGAGATCACGAAGATTGATGATTTTATGAATGTTCTTTATTCCTATACTTACTAGGTACGAGTTCAGGAGCTACATCCGGGTCATAAACAGTCGCAGCGTAGGGTTTGTTCCAGTAACCATACCGATCTGACCAAACCACTTTACCATCTTTATCAAAACACATTAAGCTGTTATTGGTATGCTCAACCACACAAATATGAACCTTCAAAGAAAATTGATAATTAAATGTAAACATACAGCGACAGAGAAGAAATGTTAAGTGTATGATATAATCTTGTTTGAAAACAAATAACAACAATATCCTTAACGACGACAACAATAACAACAACAACATCCTCAACGAACTCAACAACAACAACAACAACATTCTTAACGACAACAACAACAACATTCTCAACGACGACAACAACAACATTCTCAACGACAACAACAACAGCATCCTCAACGACATCATAAACAAAATCCTCCACAACACCAACAACAACACCAACAACCACAGAAACCATATTATTAACAGGAGCAACGACGTCATTAAAAACATCAACTCAAGCAGCAACATTAATGAAAACACCAACACCAACAACAGCATCAACGACAACAGCGTAAACGACAACAGCATCAACGACAACAGTGTCAACGACAACAGCATCAACGACAACAGTGTCAACGACAACAGCATCAACGACAACAGCATCAACGACAACAGCATCAACGACAACAGCATCAACGACAACAGCGTAAACGACAACAGCATCAACGACAACAGTGTCAACGACAAAAGCATCAACGACAACAGCGTAAACGACAACAACATCAACGATAACAGCATCAACAACAACAACAGCATCAATGACAACAGACAGCGTAAACGATAACAGCATCAACGACAACAGCATAACGACAACAGCATCAACGACAACAGCGTAAACGACGACAGCATCAACAACAACAGCGCCAACGATAGGAACAGCAACGACAGCAATGGGTGCATCAATATTAACAGCGTCAAGGACAACAGGAGAAACAAAAATATCAACGAAGTCAAAGAAAACGACCCCCAACAAAAAACAAAAACAAAAACAAAATCCACCAGTAACGACAAACGACAATCATCATCATCATCAGCAGCAGCAGCAGCAACAGCGTAAACGACAACAGCATCATCATCAACGGCAACAGCATCAACGACAATAGACAGCGTAAACGACAACAGCATCAATGACAACAGCATCAACAACAACATCGTAAACGACAACAGCATCAACAACAACAGCGCCAACGATAGGAACAGCAACGACAGCAATGGGTGCATCAATATTAACAGCGTCAAGGACAACAGGAGAAACAAAAATATCAACGAAGTCAAAGAAAACGACCCCAAACTAAAAACAAAAACAAAATCCACCAGTAACGACAAACGACAATCATCATCATCATCAGCAGCAGCACCAGCACTAGCAATAACAACAACAACAGCAACAGCAAACTGAATAAGAAAACAACTACCCTACTAGTAGTCTTACAGGTGATATCAACATCTACCTACACTGACCATTGACTGTAGGCGATATGAATATCACCTGCATTCTATCTTTTGACGTCAATATATATTCTGATTGAGACTAGTGACACAGGTAGTTTTTATCACCTAGAATCAAAAGTGCTAACTAGTGAACCACGTGATCTATAACACATGGGATTTGAGTGGAACGTTTTCATAAATGTTGACTCCAAGTATACGTAGTTGTAACGGGTAAAGGTCAACTTTTGCGATTCTTGGATGACTTGTGCATAATGTCTAATTTTTTCGTTTTCCATAACAAAGAGAAAAAATATTTTCGCTTCTAAATATTCTGATTTATAGTGCAAACCTTGTAGATCAAAATGTCTGCGAATGGATGAGCATTTTGTCGATGTAAGACTTTTCGGTTTTGTCCGTCGTAGCTAACTCTCTCGATGGTGTATCGGTTATAATCTGTCCAGTAAATATTCCTCTCCCCACGGTCAATGACTATCGCTGTTGGAAAACCAATGGAATCTGAGATCAGCACTGTTCGGTACTCTCCTAGCAAATTAGATCTCTCTATCCTCCCGGATGGCATAGTATCAGACCAAAAAGATATCTTGAAATAAATAAATAGATAGATAGATAGATAAATAAATAAATAAATAAATAAAATCAAACATACTGTTCCATGCCAAAGATTCAAATATTTGAAAACTAGCACTTGAACTTCAAACAAGAAATATGGCCTGCGTCCTCTGGAACGGTAAATAAAACAGTTAAGGGTCATTTAAGTAGGAAAATTCAAGTGAAAACCATTTGGTTGAAAAGCGTGAAAGAGAGATATAATTATGAAATTACCTACACAAGTGTGGAGATTTATAAATAAAATAAAGTAGGAATTGATAATTAAAGAGTTTTTAAAATATTTGTTGCATATTTCAAAGAAAATTGTGCAAAAATACACGTGTTGGGGAAAAAAGCTTACACCTTGTATAACCTATTAATTTTAAAAAATGAAAAGATATTAAGATAGTCAACGACATAGAGCAGTGCAAAGGGAGCAGAGTTTGTTAAAGAAATACGAGGTTTTTGAAAACTCGACAATTTGCGGTTGATATTTTCTATGATTTGTTTTCCTTTTAAAAATGCGTGTACCAGGCGTGATATTTATATTCTAAGGCCACTAATAATCCAAAATACAACAAGTCACTAAAAGTGCACGGTCACACAATACTGTTCTATTTGAATTGAGGTTAATATTGTTTGGTTTGAACAATGTTGAACTATATAAAGCCGAATATGCATCAACAATGATCAAGTATTATACAAACTTAGCTTTTATAATCTTCCCTTGGATCATTGGTAGCCTTAGAATATAAACTATCACGCCTGGTACACGCATTTTTAAAAGGAAAAAAAAATCATAGAAAACATCAACCGTAAATTGTCGAGTTGTAAAAAACCTCGTATTTCTTTAACAAACTCTGCCCCCTTTGCACTGCTCTATGGCGTCGACTATCATAATATCTTTTCATTTTTTTAAATTAATTGGTTATACAAGGTGTAAGCTTTTTTCCCCAACACGTGTATTTTTGCACAATTTTCTTTAAAATATGCAACAAATATTTTATAAACTCTTAAATTATCAATTCCTACTTTATTTTCATTTATAAATCTCCACACTTGTGTAGGTAATTTCATAATTATACCCCTCTTTCACGCTTTTCAACTAAATGGTTTTCACTTGAATTTTCCTACTTAAATGACCCTTAACAGTTTATTTTGTTGATTTGCATGTGTACGCCGTATCAGCAATAATACCGGTAGTATACGTAACGTGAAGTGCAATGGAATGCAATTATTTTTTTTTTAATTCTCTGCAATGTCTCTGAACATTTTAACACGGTATCAATTTCACATAATAGATTAACACCGGGCCCATGTGTTTTATACGAAGCCAATTAAAAAATATACATGGTGAAGCAATGTCTGTGGTGTTTTGTTTGATTAAAACTTTTTTCTGGATTTGTCGACAGTCTGCAGTCGACAAAAATATCCCTCATGTACAATATAGATATTGCGGATGGATAAATAAGTAAAAACCCGAAACACGATTCTTAGAAATTGTCATCTGGCCAATGTCAATGTACATTTACATACTAATAAGTAACGTGGGTTAAGAGCATGCCACACAAGATTTGAAGCAAAGTCAGGTGTATCAGAAGGGAAAATGAAGCCATGATGACCCATATACCTATCTAAATCAATTCCCTACTTATAAAATCAACTGACTTTAATAAATAGTTCGTAAATCTAGCCCCTAATACTTGTAATAATGTATATGCAACTTGTTTAACAGTGACTACCACAATTATGGCTATATTAGGTAACTATAGTTACCCTGCGACAGGATCAACCGCCAAACCGATAGGGACCACAATCTGATCTTGTAAAATGACTCTATACATTAAAGTGTCATTACTGTACACCGGCCTTACTGCTATCCAATTATGATAACGATCTGTCCAGTATATGTTTTGTGATATCCAATCGAAAGCAATTCGACAGAGCGCCAGGGAAACACCTTCTTGGATGCGTTCGCCTGAAATCTTTGACGTGTCCATAGTAACGCTGAAATTTTCGGTTCTGTATATTGTTCTTGTGTCGATATCAAGATAATATAGAGACTGATTCCTAACATCAGCAGTCATACTAACAACACTTGTCGAAGGCTTTCTAAAGCTGTATTCCTTGAAAACTGCATCGTCTCCTTTGGTTATCAGGGAATTGACGTCATCAGGGTATGCTAGCAGTTTCCCTGGAAACCACGTCGGAAGATAAGAATTAGGAAATAAAGAGACTACTATTCCATTGTCCATATCTGTAAAATAAAATTACATACATTGTTAATGTTGTTGTTGTTGTTGTTGTTGTTGTTGATGATGATGATGATGATGATGGCGACGACGACGACGACGACGACGATGATGATGATGATGATGATTCCAGAACTTTGTGATGGTAACTTGTTATACTTATAAATAAGGTTCTCCAACAAAGGAGGGATTTACATAGAAATAACAATAATTCTGGGTTTTGGCGTCACAATAGTGTGTGCTACGTTGCTGACGGCGTGGATTTGTGTGTTGCGTGAAACAAAGGTCATCGGAGTTTATTTATTTTCTGAACATTTCCTATAATTTTACCATAGAGTTAGTATTTCAGATGTCAGTGGTCAGTCATTTGGTGTAATACATTTGATGACTTTGTTAAATACCTTAAACATTTAAAACCTGAACAAAGGAATAAAAAACAAGCAAACTAACCCATGTCTAAATAACAATCCAGAAGCAAAGTAAAACTTTGAAACTGACAAGGTAGGTTAAACACGTGAACCTCCACCAGAGAAGTGAGAATGGGTGCTCTCTAAATGCAATAATTGTCCCAGATTGGTTCTTTGACCAAATCTTGAAATGTTTTTGTTTCATAACTACTGATAAATTATATACCGAAACGACCGTCTAGTACTGTAACATTAACACTGGTATAATATGTTAAGTCTTAAGACCAAGTTACTTTCTATAATGTCACCAGTTTTACAATCATTCTTTAACTGAGATTTTCCTGAACTTAAATTCAGACTTTGAAAGCAGAATAGTCTGGAATTTGAGCTGTATTCATGAAAATCAATTAAAGTGTATAACATCTGCATTAGTATCGTCAAAGGGTGCAGCCACGGTTGCAAGTTAGATTGCTAAAGCTAAATTAAATCTAAACAGCACAAAGCAATATTATTGCCAAATCGGCATTACTTAACTTAAAGCTGGTAAATTTGAAAGTTTATTATTATTTTTGCAAATCGTTAGGTTAATAATGAATTTTTCATCTTCAAAATCACTTCAAGCGTAAAACATCTGTTTCGACAAAAAGTCATATAATAGTTCCAAGTTAGATTGTCAAAATTTGCAAAATTTTGTTATAGAACATATAAGTTAAAAATGATTGATAAAACAGTACAACGCAATATCATTGCCAAATCGGACACTAGTCGAACGTCAACGCTTAAAATCATTCGATACACTTGAAATTCTTAACTTCCATTAAAGAAGAGTTCATAAACTAAACTATTTATTTGCTCATAATTGTTGATGTAAGTTAAATTTTATGGAAAGGTCTTTATTTGATTTATAACCCCCCCCCCCCAACATTTTAAATTTGTTTGAAAAATCTAAATTAACGAAATCCAGCATTTTTGACCATTTCTTTGAAATTCTGACCAATGTTGACCAATATCGAGTTTCTGTTCAAAACCGAAAGCTCAATATCAGGTCAACTCTAAAACAGTACAGACTTGTCGAAAGTTTAACACAGAGTTGACTTTTAGGAGTTGAAACTCGACTACCTGGTGTCATAGATATGCATAGCTAGCTACCGAAAATCTACCGAGAGATAGACAACAACTGACGAGAAGCCGTCGAAGTATACGGCTAGGTAAAGACCGACATGAGCTGCCAATGCGGCACTAATTCTGTTTGCGAAGTGTTAAGATTTCGACAGACCTGTCGTATCCACCTTTAAGACATACGTCACATAATTACCGCCGTGTTAGACTTACACCATCATTTCGTGTGGTTATTAACCATTGTTCAGACTCTGGATCATATGATAGTTTAATGAAATCTTTAAATAAATGAAAATTGACAAATAACACATGACGTTCAAATTACTAGTACATCAGAAATACAGTACAGACCTGTCGAAAGTTTAACATTAATCAGCTAACAATAAGTGTGGAAACAGCAAATCAACTCAGCTCTTTGTTAGCTTCATCAAGACAGCTTTTCGGTAGCTGTTATCTACATGCATCTCCTGGAAGTTTTTCAACCATTAATTAATAATATCTCTGCCATTAGACAGGACAGGTCAGTTTCGTTAGCTCTAAGGTAAACTTCCGAAGGGTCTGTGCTGCATTTCTTACACGTTAATTTTTTTGACACAACGTAGATTTTGTCGGTGGCTGGTAGCTATTTGATACCGACAGATAATGAAAATTTAAAATTTCTTTCAAAACATCATGTGCTGTAAATATTTATTCAGTTTTTTTGGGGGGGGGTAAATATGCAAGCAGTTCTTATAAATACTTGTCACGGATCTTGTACAAACACATTAAATCAGTTTATGAAAACTTAAATTTTAACGGTGAACATATCTTTGACCTATATCTCGATGTAAGGTGAATGTATTGTTAAAACTGTTAAATATGAAAACGACTGACTGGTACCTCACGACTTTTGTTTACGTCTCACTAAAATAGTTTGACTTAATATAAAGTTAGCCATTTCTGAGATGGTGTAGAAAACCGGAGGACTCTGAGAAAACACCTAATTTCGACAATCTTAACTTTCTCACACTAGACCTTGGCACAATGGGGTTCCAACTTAGGCGGTGAGAGAGATTCTTTGTAATATAAAAGTCAACAAGTGTTCGAATCCAGCTCCGTGTCAGCGATGCCGAAGATAAACACCACAGACAATCCATTCCATTATCATCGTACCAAGTCAACCAGTAAAGGCGTGTGACAAGGAAAACCCTTTCTCTTTTGCGTTTTGAAAACAAATACCTTTGAACTTGGACATCGTGGCCTTGTGAGACTTGTGGTGATTGAGAAAAGTATCTAGTTTTTCTTTGAAACTCCACCTAAAATACCAAGGACATTTAAGACAGAAAATAACGACCGTATTCTTAAACAAATATAAAAGAAATTTGAAAACTATGTTAGGATACCTGAAGTACGTTACTTTTTCAATATTACAGTTTAATCTATTTTAGTTTAATCAATTTTAACGAGATTGTTTAATGCAACTTGAATGATACGATACTCTATCATTGTACGGGTTTGAAAGTTTTATATAAAATTACGCAATGGCACGGCGTATACTACTTATTCTTGGCGAACACTTGGAGTAAAGAGAATCCCAAAAGCGGAAGTTCAAAACAAAGTGGTTACATACACATTGGTTATAAAATACATTTTGTGCAGTTTTAGCCCTGTAATAAGTCATGAATGGATTGATTTATGGTCAAAGTAATAGTTTTTAACCGATTTCTGTGTGTACGCTTTTAAAATTCCGACACATTCTAATAACAATGCTTCCAAACTTCAGATTTAAACAAAGACTCTTAAGACTCTTTCTCGTTTGATTTTTTTTTTGCTTTTTTTAACATGTTTGGGTGGTGGTATAAGTGGAATGGAGTAATGGTTTTTGTCTTGGTCATGGGTCTTCCAATTATATCGAGGCGGACAGTTAATGGATTGTGAAAGATAAAGGAGCGTCCGAAAAATCCTAAGATATTTGAGTTTCGTTAAGTTCAGTTTGATGTTGATATATCCATGATGTGCTTATCCTTCGGTGCATCTGGTCTCATTTTTCTGGTGGAATTTAACGTGTATAATTTTTTTTTCCGGTTTTTAAAGTTTTTACTTTGCTCTTAGGATTGTGATTAGGACATGGACTGATATGTTTGTTTTTGATTTGAATATTTAGTTGGTTATACAGCATTAACACTTTACTATAGTATATATCTATCAAACAAAATATAAGAAAATATCTGCCGTTACTGTTGTTCCCATTTTGTGTGCTTTTTTATTACATGTATATTATTACGTACTTTTATTCAAATAAATACTGTTTAGAGAAATAATCTAATACTGTAAACGTATTCAATTTCGCATGCATTTGTTTTCGAGGTATATGAAATTTAGATATAACCACATAGTTTAATTTTCGCGTTTTTGATATACACTATTACACAATCAGCATTATATTATATAATTTTCGCTCGGTATTCATTTTCGTGCAAAACAATCGAACGCAAAATAAGCGAAATTTAGTACACCGCGAAAATAAATACGTTTACTATAGTGAGTAATGTTATTTATACTCCAATTAAAATAATCCACTTATATCGAGGTCGACTGCTCTAGGTAATGGGTGAAATCGGTGTTCTAGGAGAAAACCGTTAACCCTTGGGGAAAAAACACTGACAAACATTCTCACAGTAGTATCTGTCCGAGTAGTGCCGCCTTGCACCTGTAAGAGCGCGTTTCACACCAATCAAACTCGAGATCCCCGTAATCTATGAGTTTATGATAAAACAGAAACATACTAATCCATGTCCGAATAACAATTCAAAAGAAACGTAAAAACTTTGAAACTGACAAGTTAGGTTAAACATGTGAACTTCCACCAGGGAAGTGAGGTTGGGTGCTCCTGAAGGGTAGGCAACTGTTTAGCTATCTACATGTGTACATCCGTCACGTGTGTAATCAACATTGCGTGAAAGGAATAAAGAACTTGGGGACGACAAAAATATCCAGCGAAATTCTGGACACAGAGACATCAAACTTATTAATAGTATTGTTATGGCGGTTATGGCGGCCATAACACTTTTTTGGGCCCTGATAAGCCTAGGCTGGCAATTTCCCTGGGTCAACAATTTATTTGTAAGCATTGACATTGGTTATTTTTGGCTGCCAATTTTTTAATATTGAAAAAGCATGAAACATAATACTTTGAGAAAAAAAGTTAAAATCAATATTATTGATTTCTATTCACATTTAACTAGATAAGAATGCATGTTTTGATGTAAAACAGGATTACGGCGGTACACAAATGTTTTATGAAAATCTTCACGCAGACTTGTGATATAGAAATCAAGTATATTTACATCAGACACAAAGTGGCAGGAATGCAAAAACGAATATTTACTCGCAAAAATAAGCTGGCGGAACTTTTCTTTGTACCGCCCACTACAAAAAGTAAATGTAATTTTTTGGAAAATTATTTTTTTACAGAAATGTTTAAAATGACTTGATCCCGTAATTTTAGGCCTTTTCATTCAAATTAAAAAGTTAAGAGGGGGTAACGAATGGAAATCCTTTCGAATAGATCTTTAAACAACAGCAACAATAACAGTATTAATAATTACATGTATAATGTTGCAAATTATATATTGCACCTAATTGCAGTTTGTGTTATATCTTTTTTGCAAAATGTGGAAGCGCTATTAAGATAATTTAGTGAAAATTGGAGAGAGAGAGAGAGAGAGAGAGAGAGAGAGAGAAGAGAGAGAGATTTTGCATGTTCTGATATCGTTCAAAAATGGAATGATATATGCATAATGTCATACCTTTACTTTGAGAAAATTGGACGGTACCAGACAAAAATAACAACCAGGCCACTAAACCCTCCATCTTAGGATTGTACAAGTATGATGGTTATGAAATAATAGTCAACATCACGTCCTCCTATAGGTTTAAATAACGTATTTATAACTAAGTTTTATTATTAAAAACTTTGTTTGCTTTTAATTTGATAAAATTTTGTGTACAAAGACGGTATAAGTTTACAATGTATATATACTTTTTGGATTTGTTGCTTCCCTGTATATAGGCAAACAACATTGACCTGTATGCTTGACCTTTAATTCAAATATTTATCACGGACGAGTTCACTTATGTATAGAGAACACACGTGTTTATTTTGTGCATGTACATAATAAACACGTGCATTATTAACTGGGAATCCTAAGACTCCCCACGGATTGGAGGTATACTCATTAATGAATATTCCTGATGAAAGGTCAAGCGGATAGGTCAATGTTGTTTGACTACATGTTCACTGCTTATATTTACCTACATGTGTATATTATGGTCCACCTGTAAATTTAGCATAATTTTCTGTAACAAACAAAACAGTGTTAAACACTTAAACGGGATTTCTTATTTTTATTCTTTTTTAAACAAAAATGTTTTTTAAAACTTTTTATTTAAAGCTTATATAGTTTCATAGCTGTTACTTCTACCTTTGATTTCCTTCTTCTTCTGTATCTCCTCCGTAAGTGGGAGGACGTGAGTTCGATCTCCGGCCGGGTCTGACCCAAGACTTAATTGAAAGTGGGTGGTGACTGTTCTTTCGACAAGTACTCGGCATCACAAAATGAAAATCACGGTTCTTTCGGATAGGAATTCAAATAAACTCGGTACGCTGAGAAACACTGCTGTACAATGCCATCAGCGCAACTTAAATGCAACATTTCTGCACTTTCGTCTATAGCTGGCGATATTTCGATATAAGTGAAATATTTTTGACTGGGATGTTAAATACCATTACTCAACTCAACTCAACTCCATCTGTATCTTGATATAAGTTTAAGAACCTTAAGCTTAAACAAAACTTACATGCGTTGAATCATTTAAGGACTCAACTCATTTTTTGTTAAAAAATTATATGTCCATTTTAAAATTTTCGTTTAGTATTTTGACATGCTTTTTAACTGCATGTATAATGCAAAAGATTATTCACTATTCCAAAAGTACAAACAAGCCTGTATTATTTTCAATGAACCCCATTCGATGCAAAAAGAGACCGAGTGGTTAAAGCATTGACACTCAAACCCTAGCCTAGGTATCATATCGCATTGAGCTCGACACATGTACATTTGGCGACTTTAAGTGAGAAAGAATCTCGACAACAATCTAAGGAACTGCAAAAGTTATATAAAATATGAGTCTCTTATGAAACTTTGAAACATATATAATCCAAAATATAATTATTATCACACTTTAAACCATTAAAAAGCAATAAATAATTTAAGTGTGAAATAATTATTTTTCTGATAGTTACAGGTTAGTCCTATGTACTCTGTTCACGACAAGTATTAAATTTCATAGTATCACGGTAATGATACCATCTCGGTACACTACAATCACCTTATAATATATATGTGAACTATATTTTTTATTTAAAATACATATCCAATTTCAATGTTTTACTTAAGAGAATCACGTTTTTAGATTAAAAAAAACGTGTCATATATTCTTTCATCTGTGCAATAAGTTGTCGATAAGAAATAAAATGTTAATTTTAATTTATCATTTTGAATACTTCAATAACTACCTCGAGATCGGACCCAATGTTTAACAACACGAACAGTTTGTGACCACCCCCCTCTCTCTCTCTCTCTTAACCACTGCGGTAGCTCAGTTGATAGAGTGCTCGCTCCGTAAGTGGGAAGTTGTGGGTTCGATCCCCGGCCGGGTCTGACCAAAGACTTGAAAGTGGGTAGTGACTGTTCTTTCGCCAAGCACTCGGCATTACGAAATGAAAGTCACGGTTCTTTCGGATGGGAACTTAAAATAAACGAGGTCCCGTGTAACGGTAGGCTTGGCACGCTAAAGAACCCTGCTGTATAATGCCATCAGCACAACGCACAGGCAAAATTTTTGCACCTTCGGCTATAGCTGGCGACGTCTCGATATAAGTGAAATATTCTTGACTGGGACGTTAAACACTATTACTCAACTCTCTCTCTCTCTCTCTCTCTCTCTCTCTCTCTCTCTCTCTCTCTCTCTCTCTCTCTCTCAAGATGCGCTTTAGACCAGTCGGCCACCGAGGCCCCAATAAACTAGGAAAAATAAGAATGCGAATTATCACAATAATTTGCACTCATGGGAACAAATAATTTTTTTGGGGTGACCGAATGGTTTAAAACTACATGTATATTTATGGTTCTCAGAATATCTCAGGACAGGCCGTAGTTTCACTATTATTTCTTAACTAAGATTGTTTTCATTACCTTAAACCTGGCATGTTTGAAATGTTGATATTTTTTATTATTCTTATAGTTAATTGTTTAGATGTCCATGAAATTTAGGTGTCATTGTGAATATTACTTCTTGTTTACAACATTTTGTATTTAGTATTAACAACAATGTTGAATCAATGTTCTAAATTTACTCAATTTAGGGCAGGAAAAATCTTAGTTAAAGAATGATTTAGCTTGAAACCTCCCCCAGATCTTACTGTTTTTCTGATCGCTTGTCTAATGGAAAAGTTAATGTTTTCTCCCGGTACACTCCTATCTAAGAAGCGGGTTTTACGCAGGTTACTTCCCGCATTCATACTTCAAGCTGAACGATATATAATTAACATCAGTTTCGTTGCTTGATTCGAGATCGCTGTAAAAATGAGTGCAATTTGACAAGATGTAACCAATACTTAAAAACTAAAACAAACAGATTAAAAAAAATTACTACCGTTATCAGAAACCCTTTAACATTATTAATAGTAATGTGAAGAATTTCAACAAATTAACAGGAAATTAAATGAAGCTTATTTGTAAAGATAAGCTGGAGTGAAGTCTAACAAACCGACAATCGTATCAATCCACACGGAATTATTAAAAAAAATTTCCTGTCACACAAACAATGAACTTGATCAACTGTTTATTTATACAATGAACTATATTACCAATACCTTATGACCCTACATTTGATTTTAGGGTATGGAGTCACTGCCTTAGAAAAAATCTAAAACAAATGCACTTGTTCGATCTGATGAGCATTTCCATAGCCCGAGTAAACTTTTATTGAATGACATAAACATTTTTGTTAGAAAGTCTATCTCCCGACCTACATTTAAATCTAAAATACATAACAGCCAGCTCCAACAAAAAAAAAAAAAAAAAAAAAAAAAAAAAAAAAAAAAAAAAAACGCGACAAAATACAAGTTAATGATAAAACAGCTTGACAAGACAATGCGAAGAGAAGTAAAAACATTGAAACTGACAAGTTAGATTAAACACGTGAACTTCCACCAGGGAAAAGAAGACAACCACGTATTGGTATCACTAGCTATATACTAAATTTTGGATGACTATTGAATAGCATGTCAAGTGGCGTGGTTATACATGTAGTAGTTCTATTTGACTATTTTAGATACCTCGATATGAGTGACTGGGGCACCCGATCTGACCTCCCTGGTGGAAATTAACGTGTTTATCTTAATATGTCAATTTTCAAAGTTTTTACTTTTATTTTAGGATTGTGTTTTGGACATGGATTGTTTTTTATGGTTTTAAGAACTTGTATATTGTATTGCGTCGTACATCTCACAATGTCTCAGCTGGTGTGATAGAATCAAAATGAACTGAATAGATCTAGAACACTAATCGTGTCAGGTTGTAAATAAGGTTAAATACAAAGGTTGTAATTGAGTTACAGTACAGATCTGTCCAAAGATTAACACTGAAAAAGAGGAGCTACCAAGTGACTTAGATATAGATAGCTAGCTTTCGAGAGAGAAAGGAAAATTTGTTTGAATATAGGTAACGAGGGACCGCGACATGAGCTGTCGATTTGACATTTTTTATTCTCTGCAAGTTATTTATCAAAATTATTACAGTTACTTAAAGTTAGGACTTAGAATAATACCATTAAAGTACATAGATTTGTACGTGCGTAACGTCAGCGTCCATTTGTACCACTTGGCCTTAAATCACGGGGAATACAACAACAACAACAACAACAACAACAAAAACACTAATACTAGTAGTGAACAAAAGAAAACGAAATCAATCTAAATTTTTATTTAATTTATTTGCCTTTAACATTAAAAGAATAGTGATGGAACAACTAAATAGTTAAAAAGAATTAAGAACGGTTTCGTCATTTTTTTACAGATTAACCCTGGACAGTGTATAGTTATTTGACACTTTTTGCTTTTAATCAATAAATAAGTGTATTTAGGGTGGAGACCAAGGTTTCACTCAGTTCAGAAATGATCGAAGAAACTGGAATGCCCGGAGAAAAGCCCTGATCTTGGACAAATTCACACTTTCTTTAGACCAATCGGACACCAAGACCTCGGGATATAATCAAACACAAACATACTGGTCCATGTTCAAACCATCATCCCCCCCCAAAAAAAAAAAAAAATTAGTAAAACATTAAAAAACTAAAAAATTAAGTAAACACACGAAGAGACCGGATATTCTGGAAGCGTAAGTACATCCCGTCTGATATAGGAACCTGTCATACAAGATTACAAACATATGTATCTATTTGTACTCTCTATATATGATTCTCTCGTCTTATAGCGGTGTTCTGGTTTGGCATATCATGTACATGTCTTTCAGCTGCACAGAACTGTTTGGGGATGAGAAAAAGAGTTACAATTTTCTTTATGAAAAACAAACCCACGTACACGTTAATTCATGTTTAAAACTTCCATTTGTACCCTTTACCCATTTAATGTATTTTTTCAAAAATGGTATAATTGACGTTAATACTCTTAGTTGTTTGATTTGAATTATATTTGTTTAATGTAATCCAACAAGAGATGTTGCATTTGTTATTGTCAATTCTTTTTCTGTTTTCCCCCTAGTTTTTCTTGTGATACGTGTTTGATCTTTCTTGTCTTGTCATTATCATTGACATGTATTATTGTATTGTGTCGTAACCTTGTTGGAGTTTAAATTTGCCATTGACATTTACGTACATATAATTTTAGTTACATCCGTTTCTATTTTATAAAATAATTATTTTATAATTTTTAATGTGTCAATGTGGATTTGTGGTTTTTTTTTCATTTTCTGATTGATTTCTTTTCATTTTTCTCTTTGAAAAGTGCATGTTTACCGTGAAATGCATATTTTAAAAATCATATCATCTAAGACAATTTGCAGTTGATAACTAAATTATATGTTTTTGAACAGTGTGAGGAAGTAATCTTCTCTCATAGTATGGTTGATTTAACAACTGAAAACACTAACATTGAACAACAGGAAACCAATACCAATCTAGAAAATTAAATTTTCTGCTTTAAAAGCAATGGTAATGAGAAATAAAGATGCAAAATCTAAGTACTTTAAAAGTAATTAATAGTTATGGTTATGTAATGCCTTAAGCAGTAAAATAAAACTGAAATAGATGTGAGGATAGGTTGATAAAATGCACTTCAGATTTGCGCCTTACATTATTGAGCGATAATTGTATAAAATATTTAATGTATTACCGATTTTATTCTAGGGATTTTTCAGGCAGAAAGGTTGATTAATTGATTGATTGATTAAACGTGATTTTATCTCCCAGTAAAGAATATTTCATCTATATCGATACGTCATCAGCTAAAAGTAGCAGAATGTTTTACCTTATGCAGTGCGCTAAACGAAATATGCAGGGAGGATTCTTTAACGTGCCACGCCTGACGTACGTGACACGAGGCATCGGTTTTTAAGGTCTCTTCCGAGTAATTGCATGACTGCCATTTTTAAATGCCAAAACAGTCACTATCTTTTTCAACTCTTGATCAGACGCGGCCATGGTTCAAACGAGTATTTTACCAACTGAGCTACCGCAATAGAGAATATAAATATAAAGAGAAGTTAAATGTGAAGATTATCATTCCCCCGTAAATATTGGTTTACAGGTTTTGAGGTATAAATGTGTTTGATTATGTATAAAAGTTTATATATAATCATATATGTGATTCATATCATCATCATCATCATCATCATCATCATCAAAAAAAAAAAAACAAAAAAAAAAAAAAAAAAAAACCTTATCTGTCCATGTCCCGTTTATAATACCAAAAGCGAAGTAAGTCCGGGTGCTCCGAAAGGGCAAACACCTCCTTAATACACGAAACTCATGGAAAAGTAAACGGGTATAGTTCATATTATTTTTCTTTTACATATAACGATTCTTACAATGGGTTCATTTCCATTCAAGAGAGAGAGAGAGAGAGAGCATTTGGATCTACATTCCTGGTCCATTTTATTGTATGAGATGTGATATAAGTTTTAGGGTTTTCATATATAAGCGTGAATTTTAATTCAAGTCATACAGAAAAAACATTCAGGAGGTTTTATCATTGGCAATTCTTATCATTAAATTTCTTGTTTGAAATGCAACATTTTATGTCGTTTTGACAATTTGTCAATTTATGTTTCAATTACAAACAACAATGATGAAAAATTAATACGCGTGTTGTTATATGACAAAACATCTATAATATTCCATATGTACTTCTGTTGAGTTCACGTGTGCATATTTATATGACACCATTAAGAAAACTAAGGAATAAACAATTGGGTGATTTATTTTACCAAAGATTAAAAAATATTTTTAATAACACAATGTCACGCTTCAAGCAAAAACGAGTTATTTAAACATACCCTTTATGTGTGCATATTTATAGGACAGAACGCATCGCATCATAAAAATATTTAAAAAAATACAATTTTCTTTTTGCAGAAGATTGAAAAGACATTTTTATAAATGATATAATGACAACCTTCAAGCAAAACCTTAAACATACTTTTCAATTGTTCCATGTTTTGTTAACAATTTTAGGTCAAACATGACATTCCTGATAATGACATTAAGCAAAGTAACAAATGAATAACTCTTTTTAACACAGCAAGGAGTTCTTATTGTGTGTTTTCTATATAACATGTAATTTATATGTACTCTAGTACTCTTGTTTGAACAAGGAAGTTTCAAACAATGTATCTTAACTTGCTTCTTCAAAGCAGGGTTCTTCTCAGTTGTATATTATCCAAATATGTTTCTAAATAAAGGGGGTTCGCCCCTGTACCATATGATACCCCTAATGTTTGTGAAGAACACTTATTTCAACGGGTATGCAATCGCATAAGATGACGTTTTCTCGTTATACGATGCTATTCCGGGAATTTGCGACGTTTACGTTTTCCAAAACTTTAAGAGGTATGGATCACGTGATACAACGGCGAACCCCATTGTAATAGAATACATATAAAAATTGTTAGTTTATTGGTAAAACTATAATTATTTAATTTTATATATGAGTATTTATGGGAAATGATTTCGCACTAAGGTCCATTGTTGAGGTACCGTAACCATGTCATTAGATATTTACTACTGTGCTCTATGTTTTCTTTTTTATTTTGTCTTGTCGACTGTTTTTTCATTGACTTGTATTGTCTCGTGATCGCGTTCGCATAACCAACTACATGACTTTCACGTCCACTACGGGATATTTATATAATAACGCTGCTTACAAATAAATTGTTGACACAGGGATTTTGAACCCTGGTGGAAGATCACGTGTTTACCTAACATGTCAGTTTTGGTTTGTAACAGATTGTAATTTCGACATAGATTGATATGTTTGTTTTTAATTGCAACATTCCTTAATGGAATTTGGACATGGGTTGACATGTTTGTTTAAATTGCAACATTCCTTAATGATATTTGGACATGGGTTGACATGTTTGTTTAAATTGCAACATTCCTTAATGGAATTTGGACATGGATTGACATGTTTGTTTAAATTGCAACATTCCTTAATGGAATTTGGACATGGGTTGACATGTTTGTTTAAATTGCAACATTCCTTAATGGAATTTGGACATGGATTGACATGTTTGTTTAAATTGCAACATTCCTTAATGGAATTTGGACATGGATTGACATGTTTGTTTAAATTGCAACATTCCTTATTGCAATTTTTGGATTGATATGTTTGGTGTTTTGGTTGTTCTCATTTTAGGCTGTCGTTTATAAATGATGTCCCGTATTCTTACCAACGTTAGTTAATTTTTTGCTACAACTATTCTTCTTGAACTAAACTTTTTTTGTATATTTTATTTTATCCTTTTCATTATCGCTTGATATGCAGTTGGTTGTAGAGGATCTCTAATGACTTGAGTTGAAGGATCTTTGTTCCATATTGAAGACTTTAAGCTGTCATCATGATGAAGTGCACGAAAATCATTTCATATTTATCTCGAGATCCTGTTTTGGTCGACATTTGTGACATGTACTGCTTAGCTTAATTTTTAGAACATTTTTGTTTTATGTTTGAAATGTATAGTTGTAAACAGATGTTGAATCCATTTTCCAGTCATTGTCCGAAGTTACATTTACCCTCATTAGAAATGTACATTGTACACACTTTTGAAGTTAATACAATTTGAATGTGGACTATATATTATTAATTTTGTAGATCATTGATACCAATTATCATCATAAAGAAATGCTTAATACCTAATTATACATGTATTATATCTTTCTTTTAGAAAAAGCAAACCCATGTATTTGACGGATCATCGTCTATGGCTATTTCTATTGAAAGGTCAATGTTGTTTGTTTGTGCGTGTACCTCGTAAATAATTTTATTTCCCTAATGAAGGACACCAATTACTACTATGTAGTAAATATTTACCATAATAAACAAACCACCTGGTTCTAAGAAATCGTTTAATATTCTGTACAGACATTAAGATACTTCATTACCAGCCGTATCGGCCTTGCCAGTCACAAACACAATCCTCTGGTCGTGTGGGTGGTGATGGTGTGCAGGTACACGGACCTGGGCAACAAGCTTCCCACCCACATCGACTTCCACCATTTTTGCACCTGAAAAATATTAATATTAATTAAAAATATTAATGATAATTTCCACATATTGCAAGTGAAGTTTATTCGCGGTGTACCAATTTTACATTATTTCGCTTTCGAAAATTTTCGCAAAAAGAGGTATAGCGGGTTTGATGGGATTTTATCCTAAATGGACCGTTTTGGTTTTTGAAAAATAATAGTTTTAATATTCTTGTGCCTAAATAAAAAGTCAGCAGTATTTTATGTGAATTTTCAGATTTTGGCTCATAGATAGGTCCATGTTACACGCATTTTTCTTAGTGAGCCCTTATTTGTGCTCTATTATGCTAAAATATGAAAAATGAAGGGGTTTCCCCGTCTTTCATAATTGTTTTCAATGTGTTCTCCTCGGACGACCAACTTTGACGTTATTGTTTCTGAACATATTTTTAGAGCCAGTTTTATAAATCAACGAATATTTTTTACATCTGCGAAAAGGTTGGAAGTAACATGACCGTGAAAATTTGTACCCTCGAAATTAAGTACATTTGTAGCATTCTAATCAAATACATGTAGTTGCACTTAACTGTTTCTAATTCAACATTAGATCACAGGTACTTAACAGAGGACCATTCATAGTTATATTTAAAATTATGACTGCAAATCGCCAATTGTTTTGTAAAAATATATTGTTCTTTTAAAAGGTTTGTTTTTATTTATTGGTATATTCCGTAACAAAGAGAAGTAACTTGAAATGGAAGTGTTACGTTAATAATAAAAATAAACATACTAATCTAAAGCAATCTAAAATTTTTGGAACTGACAAAGTTAAACACGCGAACTTTCATCAGGGAAGAAAGGCCGGGTGCTTCGGAAGGGAAGGCATCTTCTCTTTAGCTAGCTTCATCCGCCACATGCGAAAATCTAAAGTAAGAATGTAAGGGTTATGGCATTATGGGACGTCAAATATACCAAAGAAAAGTTTGGATACAGAGGCATCATACTTATCAACAGTACTGTGATGATGGCAATAGAACTTGAGGACCTTGCTATAACAGGGCTTGCAATAAGCTCTCGGTTGATATGCAATATTTATGAATGGTAACTTCTATCATCTTCGACTACGTGTTTAAATAGAACTTTCAATCTATTATTTATCAGGTGAGCGTTTCAGGCCCCTAGACCGTTTGTTGTTTAAAACGGTATTCGCATCGCCTAAATATTCTGAAATAACACGTTGCTAATTGCAGACAGAATAGATACCCACTTTTAATCGTATATTTAAGTAGATCTAATAGAGTTTAAACTAATAAAAAAAATAATAAAAAATATAAAAAAATAAAATACTTCATAATGATAATATAAATGCATTATTAGTTTCTTTCACGACCTCATTAGGAAGTTCGGCGTCATGAATTTTTTTTTATTTTTTCAATAGAATAAACCGAGAAATATCAAAACGTATTTGAAATTGAAATATCACTCGTTATAACCATCCTAGTAATTCCAGAATTGTAAGGAAATCCTGATTGTAGTCTAATATAACACTATATCACTCAACCACTTCTTTTATCACTACCGTAAAATCTTGTTTTAATGGTGCTAGTAAACTTTGCCAAAATAACGCATCAACATTTATGACCACTGGATATAAAATTAACCTGGATATATGATCCATGTGACTATCATTCTCAATTATGATTTGAAACGTGAAAGGTGTAGCTAACTAAACAGAGGGTGCTAACCCTTCCAGAGCACCTGGCGTAAAAAATAATTTGTTAGTTTTTAAAAATTTCACTTTGGAAATGTGATTGGAGTGTAGACCGGTATATTTGTATTTGGTTTAAGATGCTGACAATTTCACATTTTTAAATACGCGCAATCAAAAATAACAGAAACATTTACCGAACAAATCAAAAAAAAAAAAAAAAAAAAAAAAAAAAAAAAAAAACCCATATACTAATATATGTCCGAACCATACTCCAGAAACAAAGCTCTGAAAATGACAAATAAAGTTAAAACATTAAAACATGCTAAATTTATTTATTTGTTTCGTGAATACAAGCTCGTGTTATACTTGTTAAATTAAAAAACAAAGTAAAAAAAATTGATACTGACAAGTAAGGTAAGACATGTGAAATTCCACCAGAGAATTAAGGCCGGGTGTTCTGGAAGGGAAAGAACCCCCGTTTAGCTAGCTACACCCGCCACGTGTGTAATCAAAACCCTTGGCTTATCAGGTACCTCGAAAGTTTTATGGCCTTCATCACAGTATTGTTAATAAGTTTGATGTCTATGTGTCCAAGATTGTCCTGGATATATATGTCGTCCCATATTTCAATGATTCTTTAAATCAATTTTGATTACACACGTGGCTGGTGTAGCTAGCTAATCAGGAGGTTCATACCCTTCTAGAGCACCCGGCCTCACTTTCCTGGTGGAGGTTCGCGTGTTTTACCTAACTTTTACTTTGTTTACTTTGCTTCTGGATTGCGATTCAGACATTGATTGGTATGTTATTTATTTAATTGAGAAGAAAACATATGTTATGTGTGAATTTGACGTTTCTAGTTTTATTTTCCAATATTTTATTATTGGATGCGAGTTACAATTCGCAGTTGATTTTTCGTCCAAAATGTGTATGTTCTTTATACGATTCTAAGGTTATTTTATTTTTGAATAAGGATAACATTGTGTTTCATATTTTGGTTGATCTGGGCTTTTCATATTTCTGATTTAAATTAATTTTTAAAAATTCCATTTCATCTGAAGCTTTAATATCGCATGAAATAAATTGTTTTTAAATTCCATGTTGTTTTGAATTAAATCTGTTTAAAATGTCTTAAAGGACAAACATGTATTATCCAGCAATCTGATTTTGACATTTTCCCAATTATTGTTTTAATTATTTTGAAGGTTTTCATCTGATTATGATATTTCTTTTAATACAAACATGTGTTAACCGCCTATCTGATTTTGACATTTTCACAATTATTTTTATTTTTTATATGTATTTTAAATTTACTTTATCAAATTTCTGTTTTAAAACGGTTTTAAAGGATTTCAACTGATAATTCTTCAATACAAAAATATCTTGTCTGTTTTTGGTATTTGATGAGGTTTTAAGTGTGTTTATTATTTTTTGTTGAACTGTAATTTCATACATCAATTTTGTTCAATGCTTCAAAGGTTTCCAGAATTTTTCTTTACTTTTGGCATTTTCTCGACATTCTTATCATTTTAGGGAATTCAGTTCTTTTTTATTTCTTTGTAATCGTATATAACTTTGCTTAAATAACAAGATATTAATTTATAATTTCGGTTCTACACTACTGATGAGAAATTGTCCAAAACGGACATCTGGTGTTGCAAAATGCAAGATTACTGTTGTAAACGTTTGCATTATTTGCGAAGCAAAACTGCACGGCATCAATAATCAATTTTCATTGTAACAAGGTTCTCAAGATTATACAGGTACTATCGCTATAATAGTCCTATTACAATTTCAGAGAGAAAAGACATGTTTTGAGTGGTTGGTATGACTCTAACCTAGATGTTTTACTTGATATAATTTAATAGACTTGAAATTTCACATGTCTTTTAAGACATATTTTTCATATTTTGAATATTCTTTGAAAATATTCTCAGCTTTTTAAACTGTTTACTTTTAATTTATATGAAAACATTTTAATAATTTTTTTTGACAAAAGCCTGTTGAGAAATAAATATTTGTTCGTTTGCAGTCTTGTTTAAAAGGTACGCGCATACATTGTTTGTATTCACTATAGTTGTTGAGGATTAAAATTAGTAATTAGTTGAAAGGTAGCTGTTGTCCCTCTAATATGTTGATATGGCATATTCTACTGTTTCATTCATATGCCACTCAGAACTGGGTTCTGATTGGTTGATACGTATTCAAGCAATACGGGTTTATACAGGTGTTTTTATTCCTAGCCAGTATACGTCACAGACAAGCCCATTCTGCTTATTTATGATTGAACAACAGGTAAAACAGCACAAACATCAAAATAAACAATACAATTAATTTATTACGCTTGTTTGATCTAGAGCGAGATATTTTTTTTAATTTAATGCTTTAAAACGAAACAACCTTCAAGCTCATCTAACACAGTCGAGCTTTTTGTTTTAAAAGATGAAGTTATTGGCGATAAGTTTTTTAACACGCGATGCGCACAATTTGAATTCAGATGTGTGTCTGATAAAAACTGATTTGATTTTCAACTTAATATAAGAATTAAAAACATATAGTTCTACATATAGCATTAATGAAACTTTAGGTAAGTTATCCATGATCTTTTAAAAGCAACATCGGTATTCCTAAATGATTAAGTGATCGAACTATAAGAAAGTAATTGGCATCCATATTTGACTGTTTTCGTTACTATAAATGTTACAAAATAATATTTATTTGTAATATTTATTTGTAAATAGTTTTAACATGGGGTATATAGCTAGCTAGCCAGGAGTTACTTTACCTTCCGGAGAACCGGCATGACTTCCATGTTCTCGTGTTTGACTTGTTCACTTTCATAGATTTTACTTTGCTTTTGGGATTGTATTTCACCATGGACCGGCATATTGGTTTCTGATACCTAATTAAAAAGAAGCTGATTTTATGTGGCAGATAAATGAATTGATTATAATAAAATATACCTACTCTGTAGGAGGTAAAGGTACCATTGTTACACCGCCGGTTTGCGGTGTAGTCGTCGGATATATTCGTCCTGTGTTTTTCTTACCAGATTGCGTTGTTCCATAAAATTCTGAAACGACAGATAAACTAATAAAAATGGCGTGTGTGTGTGTGTGTGTGTGTGTGTGTGTGTGTGAGAGAGAGAGAGAGAGAGAGAGAGAGAGAGAGAGAGTTGGTTTATTTCCAAACGACGATGTCTTGTTTCGAATCCATAAGAATCCGAAAGCTATGTGAATTCGGTGTTCGTTAATAGATACACAACCTCTTTGTTTGAGCAAAGTTTAGAGTAAGAAGTTTTCGAAAGCAGTTATTCCGGATATTTTTTCAGAACTTATTTTCTGGATAAATTGGAAAGTGAAATAAATCATACCGATTAGTATCTACATACCTCCTACAGTAATTCCTGTTAAACATATGACACAAAGTACTACTATCACGTCCTTCATGGTGTGAACTGCAAGATAAAATAAAGCTATGATAGAATCGGTGTCCGATGTGAATGTATAGTATTTCGTCCTCTATTGCTGTAAAATTAAACCAGATTTAGCAAAACACACGACCACTGGGTTGGTGGACTATATATCCCTGGTAATACACACAACCACTGGGCTGGTGGACTATATATCCCCGGTAATACACAACCTCTTGGCTGGTGGACTATATATTCCTGGTAATACACAACCACTTAGTTGGTGGACTATATATCCCTGGTAATACACAACCACTGGGTTGGTGGACTATATATCCCTGGTAATACACACAGCCACTGGGCTGGTGGACTATATATCCCCGGTAATACACAACCTCTTGGCTGGTGGACTATATATCCCTGGTAATACACAACCACTGGGTTGGTGGACTATATATCCCTGGTAATACACACAACCACTGGGCTGGTGGACTATATATCCCCGGTAATACACAACCTCTTGGCTGGTGGACTATATATCCCTGGTAATACACAACACTGGGTTGGTGGACTATATATCCCTGGTAATACACACAGCCACTGCTGGTGGACTATATATCCCTGGTAATACAACAACCACTTGGCTGGTGGACTATATATCCCTGGTAATACAAACAACCACTGGTTGGTGGACTATATATCCCTGGTAATACAAACAACCACTTGGTTGGTGGACTGTATATCCCTGGTAATAGACACAACCACTGGGCTGGCGGACTAAATATCCCTGGTAATACACAACCACTGGGCTGGTGTACTTATAATCCCTGGTTATATCAGTGAAAACGCTAAGCTATGTTTAATAGCTTAGGAGGATTTGGTAAAATAATGTTTTTCCTTCTATTTTTCTGGTTTCAATATTTTAAAAATATTTGGATTATTATTCCGAGCATACGTACTACTGATGAGGAATTTTATTCCGAAACGGCCGTCTAGTGCTATAAATAGTGCTATAACAGATTGAAATGACAAAAATACAAGGCTCAAAAGTATTTTACCAATCCCATGTCAATACGATAGAATAAAACATAAAATAAATGTAAAATGCTATAGATTATAAACATTAGAAACAACACTTAACAGATAATTATATTTTTGAACAAGCTTATTTCTCAAAAAGTTTAAAGTTTTCCCTCCAACATTGCTTCACTACACGTTTAAAGTAGGGATTGTGTTAATCACAGGAGTGCCAATATGTATTTATCTTGTTGTTTTCTTATCACCTAAAATTATTTCTTTTAAAAGACAAAATATATGTTGTATTTGGTAATATAATTTCCAACAAACAATCGGTATAACAATGGACACAAATTGTGCATCAGTGCTTGCAGATTTGTTTTATTCGTATGGGGTAGAATTTTTGCAGAACCTTGCTAAATCTTGAGAAGACCAACTCTGTATGCAGATATATAGATGAATAGATGACGTTCTATCTAGGAGACCTGCTAATTACAGAAGTAATAATTTTGATTTACTAAATCATCTTTAATAATTCAGATTTCACTGTAACAAATGTTCTATTTGTAAACAATGGCAGTAATATACCATTCTATAACGTTTTGCCAATCTCGAAAGGTTACTTCAATTTATTTATTGCCAATTTTCCTTTACTTAGCAGCAACATACCTGATTTCTACTGCTTATTAGCACCCTATGGTAGAGCTTGTTCTCACGACGGAAACGTTATACAACAATGCGATTTGCTTACAAATAAACACAAGGATAGCCTAGGCTTATCAAGGTCCTCAAAAAGTTTTATGACCGTCATCACAATACATGTCTGTATTCAAATTACCCTGGCTATATTTGACGTCATATAGTGCCATTTTCTTTTATTCCCAATATATATTACACACGTGACGAGTAAGCTACCTAAACAGGAGATTCTTACCGGTCTCACTTCTCTGGTGAAAGTTCACGTGTTTATTGCAATTTGCAAGCTTCAAAGTTTTTGCTTTACTTTGGGATTGTGGTTTGGACATGTATTGGTATATTTGTTTTGGATTACTTGTATTGTGTTATGTTCTTGGTTACACTTGTTTACCTAGATTGTAATAACCTCGATAAACGAAACAAGATTACGTAATCAGGTAAGTGCATTATTATTGACATATCAGTGTCAAGAAACTTCATCCGTCGGCAAAGCAGAGACATTGACAATCCCTACCGGTCTTGTAGAGCTTAATATGTATAATTCAGTTGGGTCACCAGTGATTTGATCCTATTAAATCGAGACATGATAAAGTTAAACTAAAAAGAAATATTTAATCAATCTCGAGAAAATTTACTTCATTAATAGATAAGGATATGTTCTTATCAGGAGTTTAAGACTATGAAGGCATTTTCTATCAAGATTAATTGGATAGCACTCAATCTACTTTAAGCTTATATAAGATCGATGTTGTGTCAATACGTTCAGTTAATAAATAAACGAATTACAACAGACAAAAAACAAACTAGTAGATAATATGAGCAAAAATACCGAAAACAAGAAAAATCTGATACTGAAAAACATGTACTTGGCGGCAGCCAAAGTAATTAAAAACATACATGAAACAATAGTCTCAGAGCCATAGTCCCACGTTCCTTTCATTCTCACACGTGGCGGGTGTAGGAAGCAGGTGCTTCCCCTCCCGGAGCATCCGGTTTCACGTTTTTTTTGTGGAAGTTTACTAAGTTGCCAGTTTAAAAATGTTTCCTTTAGTTTGGGGTTATGATTTGGCCAATGATTGGCATGTTGTTTTTGGTTTTATAAAAGAAACAGCCAAACAAGACAAGAAAATACAAAATACAAACACGTCTTCCGACTTTTGGTATGAAAGTTAATCTTGTCGTTGTTATCTATTTCCTATGACAGTGTGTGAATATTTGTTATCTATCAAAAAGGGATACAATAGAAGGCAGTTTGTTATTTGTAACAAAAATACGACACAATACAAGTAAGTGACATACACGGAAATAAATGTTTGCAAAACTCGACACAGGAATAATGTAAATATCTTTCTATGATTTACTTTCTATTGGACAATATTTAAGACTGACAACATTATTACTGACTGGATATAAAATTCCAATAAAATCTTAGATGATAAAGTTTTTTAACGAATTTTGCAACTATCTTCATTTTTAAGAACTTTAAGTCTCCTTAATTTTAATTCAATCAAATTCATTATTTTAATTCTATTAAAGGTTTTCCAACTTCGATGAGCCGAACAAGATTACATAAGAAAGTAAGACTTCGTTTCTGATAAGAATCGTTTTAAAGTTTTTATTTGATTAAAGAAAATAATCTACAGACATGATTATGTAAGACAGGAAGAAAACCGTATCTAAAATTTTATGAAAGAAATTTTCATTATGTTTATAAATTCTGACAATTTAATGTAACATTAGAAAGATTAAAACTTGTCTGTCATATAAAACATACTTGATAAATGGATAAAAGTGAAAATTAAATCTCGACGTAAGAACCAAATGTATTTAGTTTCAAAAATAAATCGGATTTACTCAATTAGTCATAAAGAACAATTAAGGTCTTCTGTGCTTCATTATAATTACAAATAAACAGAAATGTTGTGGTTACACATGGCAAATTAAAAACATCAACTTTCAATCGTTAATTATTAACATTGTTACAGGTTCAGTATACTGAAATCATAAAATTATATTTTACTGTTCAAGCATTTAATGACACAATCAGGACAATGAAAGATATCACCCGATAACTCTTACAGATGTGCAAAATTGTAAATGTATCTAGCGTCCTCAGCCATCATATGGACCCCGGCTAGCAAATTTAATCTATGGAAGACGTTTCAGTTCCTCTGGGTTATTCCACAAACAACACTTTTCCTTGTCTGAATCACTATCATAAGTAAGCTGACTTTCTACTACAGGTTTCATGTGCAATTTTCTTTTTGTACACCCCTGTGCCGATAGATTGCTTTTCGAGCTGACTCTTTTGATGCCTAATCAGTAGAAACCTTCATTTCCTGTGCCTGAGAATAAATATGGTCCTTTATACGCTGTAAAACATCGACATCAGTTATGAGTTTGCCACCAACAACCCGACTGAGCGTTTTCCTTTGCCACTAGAACATTCCTGCGAATATAACCACCCCGAACTTAAAGAATATTTTTACCTGTCTATCCACCCAACGCAGACGCATTAGGATGAACAACTTTTCCCATCACTTGTTCAAGGTATGTCACTTAATCCTGCTGTTTTAGACACTTATGGCCCCAAGTTATGGTCAGCGACGGAGACACTAAAGAACCAGCTATAACCGAGGGATCACATGGGTATATTCTACATCTTTTGAAAGCTGTCGTTATACTTGACGGTGTTAGTGTAGCTGTGTATGCTTTACAATCTATCCCACAAACATTATACCTAGTGACAACTTTTCTACCAGATTCTCTCAAAAAGTTATGCCATCCTGAACTCAGTGAAGTCTCAAACGGTCCAAATCAGCTGACATCTAATGGCTACAGTAAATGACTGCAAAGAGGTGGCAAGACAAACAAAGGTATATGATTTAGCATAGCCCATTCAATAAGTCATATGTGACTTTTATGGCCAACATAGAGGACAAGAATTGAGTTCTCATCATGTTTAGGGAAATATTTAAGCAAATGTTCCCGGACATATTTGTTTAAGATATCTGTAACGGACCAATCACTATCACTGGCAGTGCCTGTTGCATCAGGAGTGGCTCCCTCAAAAAGACCTACAATCTTGCGTTGTCCAGAAAAAATCAAATAAGGTTGAATAGCATTTCCTCCCGCAATAACGGTAACACTACTAGACTTCCCTGTTGTTACTGTCTACATCTTATATGAAGTACCTGCCGATATCCTAAGAGGTTTGTGATCAGTTAATAGTCCTTTTTCATCCAGGTTAAATAAAGCATGTGTCCTGTCTTTACGATTGTACTTACTAGTAACTAATATTCTATCTAACGTAATAAAGTATTTTTCAATAACGTCTCTAGTAGCATACTTTGCACGCACTGCCACTAAACTTCTTGGTTTGTTTTGTCGCCTTAATTGTTGGCCAACGACCAATTGTACAACCATTGAAGGCTAAGTGGGTTGTCTTTTAAACGCAATCCCAAATGAACTTCATAATCTGTAGCTAAATTAATAGTTTCCATTCTAGAATAGCCATAGCCAATTTCTGCCATGGTGTTTAAATGGCCAAATACCGTTGCTTCTTATGTGGAAACAAACGCAATACATGCAACAATTCGACCCAATTATAATATTTTCACAAAAATTAGAAATACTCATTAGGGTAGAAATATAATATTAAATACTTACTTAATATTCCCAACCTCCCAGACTCTGTAACAGTTTTTGTAGAATTTGTAAAAAATAAAACAATTACTGATAATATACAATTTTGAAAAATTACAAAATGTCACGTGGCTTGAACGTCATAACCACAAACAAACATATGACGACATCATATTAGCATCAAAAGAATAATAATTATATTGTAATCAATCTGTTCAATCTGTTAATATCGGTTGATGGATATTCACCACATTGTATTAAATGCACTATTAAAACGTTACATACAAACACTTAACTTAAAATATAATTTAAAATGTAAAAGTTAAAAGGAGCCCAGTAGAACACGAATATCAACGTAACAGCCAAGCACATTGATAAATATTTTAAAAAATAAAATAATATAATTCAAAATATTAAACAAATGTTCTGAAAATTTAGTTTAGCAGAAATACCATAAAAATCGACCAAATAATTTTCTTTTGCAATTTCCGGTCTGAATATAGATGAACATCTAACAAACTCTGACGATTTCCTCAATAACACAAAATGACCAATACCACAAGTGATTAGACGCCCTAGCACTGTTGTTTAAGCGGTATTATAACACATAATAAAACATTGAGGTTCATTGTTAATGTCTAAGTTGTTAACAAATACCATTGACATTAATGTCAACAGAAAACTTGTACATTGTGTTCATGGTCACAGTAACCCTATATACATAAAAACGAAAGGCGAAAATGACTTCTAGTCTATCAAAAGGAGTATAATTATTAAACTTCTTATGAAATGCATGCAAGAAAACATATAAATTATATTACATATAATCAAAAACAAACATACTAATCCATATCCGAATCACAATCCAGAAGCAAAGTAAAAACTTTGGAACTGATAAATTAGGTTATACACGTAAACTTCCACCAGGGAAGTGAGACCTGGTGCTCCGGAAGGGTAAGCACCTCCTGTTTAGCTAGCTACACCCACAACGTATGTAATCAAAGTTGTGTGAAAGGAACATGGAAATATGAGATGTCAAAATATCCAGGGCAATCCTGACACAGAGACATCAAACTTGTCAACAATACTGTGATGACGGTATAAACAACATTTAATATCACTCATGACCTAAACACACAAAACGTAAAATTTCAAAACTAATCTAAAAATTCTTTCTACTAAAAAAGCAGTGAAAATACAAAACAACAATTGCAAAGTACTAGGGAGGACAATAATTCTGACAAAATATTTTATACTGCTAAGCACTGTACCAAACAATAATGTTATGTAACTGATCAATATAATTACTTTTGTTGTAATTTTAGCATTGTGTTTTGACAATTTAATTTGATTCAACGATAAATTGACATCAATACAAACAGGAAAATTGTACTTTGAATAATAGAAGTCGAGTGGGATAAAAACTTTAAAGTCCCACTTCAGAGAATGAATACCATTCATGTCGAGGTCATCAGAATAGGGATGGTAGAGGTAATTGTAATGTTCGGAGAAAAAAACGGACCAAAGTTGTCCACACGATAAAAAGCTTTCTGTGTTTCTGCTTTATTTAAAATATTGGATAAATTTGCAACTAAAAATGTACATAGCAATAACACTATAAACCAAGTACCGGTACTTTCAACAGGCTTTATAAAAAATCTGTGCTAATAGACTGAGCAAGTCCTACTGATACACATAGGATATAAATTAGGAGTCTTATAGCGAATTTAATTATTAAACTTTGCATTTATGTAGATGAGTATGGCGATTTTTAATTCTCTATTCTACGCCAATATATTACTTTCCTAATATTAGCCTCGAAATCTTTATTGAGACAAATTAGAAAGCTGTTGTGTCTAAGGGTTAATTATTTCTCAATGGTTTTTTCTTCAATGCATCGGGGTTAGTCGATATGTTATTTATATTTCGGTCTTTATTTGAAGGCTTTTATCTCAATCAAAATCAATCATCCCTGTCATCAACTTGTCGTTTTTCTTGTTTTGTTGTAATTAACTTATCGTATGTTTTTCTTGTTTCTTGTGTTATTTAGCATGTCGTTATGTATACATATTCTGGGTTCTCTTTTGTTTTGTCGTTTTAACACTTTCTATATTGTATTTGTCAAGTATTGTTTTTGATTATCAAATTCCGTAGTGTATGCACGAAAACATATAAATTAAGTTACATATAAACCATTTTACACATCACTAAATGAAATAAATACACAATACATAACATTTCAAATCTAAACTAAATGCTCAATTTAAAGAAAAAGAACTAAAAAGCAATGAAAATACAGTCCAACTTGCCTTAAAGGCGACCTCTGTATAAGGGTCGCCTGCTTAAAAAGGCCAGTAGAAGTGTATCCAAATTTTTCTTTATTTATATTATTTAAAATTATATATAAAGGTCACCTGTCCATAAAGGTAACTTTTACTGGTTCTCTTGGGTGGCATTTATAGACAGGTTTGACTGTACAAAACAAACATTTACTATAAGTTTCGGAGGACCAGCACTATGCCAAGCAATCAGATTGTTGTAACTAAGCAATGGATAAAAGTGTAAGTTTACTTGAAGTTTTTGTTAATTTTGGCATTGTATTTTGCCAATTGAATTGGAATCAACAATAACGTCGGAAAAATAACCTACTCGACACTGGCTAAGAGTGAATAAAAATGAACATAACACCGGGTTGTTTTAACTGGTTCAGGAAGAGTACTTTACCGGAGGGTTGTCACCTCTCGGTCAATTTACCTAATTAAACAACCTGTTTTTATATACAACAAAATCAAAGGAGTTCATACAATTTATATTCAAAATAGGTAAATTTATCACTGTTTATCGTCTGATGTGAATTATTATCCATACATTATCTATATAACAAATTCATTTGATGTCAATGGGCAATTTATCAAAAAGCTAAATATTAAAATACTATGTATTAATTCAAAGAATTTACAATACTATACCATGTATATATTAGAATTAATTTTCCCATCATCCTGTACTTTTTACGTGGGTGTTTTTGTTTTCGACGGATACTTTTTCCGGTATAAATTTCATGAAAATGTAGGCACTAATTGTCTAGACCACGAAATGATTTTCCGAAACAAAGCAAAAAATAGCTACTGTAACATATGGAGTCTAGATAATTGGATTGGTTTTAGAATTATACATTTGCATAGGTATTCCGAAAATTGCTTGGTTATTCAGAAAATATTCCCAGTACTAGTAATGGATCTTTTACTACATTGACGGAAATTGTAATTCCTGTATAATATACCAAATATGTTAAAATTAATCAAATCATTTGTATAATATGCTCAAAAATGTTTAAAACAATAATATTGCTATTAATATATGTATGTCTAATACATAGTTGTTTTTTTGGTAAAAGGAACTCGGTGGTCGAGTGATCTCAAGCTTAGCTTATGAATCACATGTTCCACGCCTAGATTCTAAGATCCTTTGTGTGAGAAAGTTTGTCGGGTCACTTGCCAATTTTCTGTTATGTTCTCGTTGCAATATGATTAGCTCCGCCATCCCTTAACTCACCGACTGCTGACGCAGAATGTAAAACTATGTGTCCAACTGATGTGATAAAGAAACAATCACCTCTACAACATACTCACATAGTTCACACGTGGCTTTTAAATTTTAAGATTCCTGTTTTTAATGTCAATAAAGTTCATTTTTGGATTAAAAACTTTTGGCATTTGTCGCATTTTTTGATTTTTTTTCATGTTTACCGTCAAATTTTTCAAAATTACACCCGAAAACACACGATTGCAACGCATGCATTTGTATTGATCTTTTAAACATCTCATGCTACTTGTTTGGCAGTGATTTTTTGGCATCTTTTACACAAATATACTATCGCACTGCTAAAGAAAAATAGAAAAAGACATGAAGCAAAACAAGTCGCAGCTGAAAAAGACGTACTTGCCAAAAATATAAGACAACTGACAATCAAAAACTGACGACACTTTAAACACAAAATTAAATCCATTGCTTGAAGACTGACTAGATCTACAAATTTTTCCGAGTTAAAGACCAAGATATTTCTTTTTCAAAATACCACTGGTTAATTATTTATAAATTACCCTTTAACATTAATTTTCACAAAATACTATTACTTCTACGCTGGTTTCAATTTAAAACTCTCCATAGTATTATCGAAACATATTCATACCCAACAAAAAGAATTCTACTGTCTGATACTAATTGAGAAACTGTGATTATGTTCAAGAATCTATTGAGCATATGATTGTCTACTGTCCATCTATACAAATCTTATGGCATGACTTACAAAACTGGATAAAAAACAAAATTAATATCAACCTTGATCTTGATTTCTTAATTTTATTTGGAAAAACCACACTTTTTAATGCAAACAGAGGAACAAATTTTATAATACTTTTCACCAAATATTACATTATCAGTATAAAGAAGTCAACATTTTAAACTTGCAGAACTATTTAAAAGAACAGTTATATATTAAGAAGTACTTTATGTTAAAAAATTGTAAATGTCAAGTTTTTTGAGAAATACCGAAAACCTTGGATGGATCTTTTTAACGAAAACTAAATGTATGTTTATCAATGGTGATTATACATCTAACTTACTGTAAAATTATTTTGTACATAACTTGTGTATTATATATGCCCTGCCACTTAAAGGGTTTGTGTTTGAATTATCTCCCATTTCTATTCAATTTGTGTGTGTTTGTATGTTGAGGGACAGTGTAGAGAATCTTAAATATTCATCTGGAAATTAACTTATATAAAATTCTTCATACTCATCTCCCAACAAAAATATATATGTACGCACACATTTGGACCTGTCTTGGAGGATACCTCTATATAGGGGACACATGTGGTTAAAGGCCAGTGGAATTTTATCCCAATTGTTCTTTCTATATATTTATAGAATATATGCTATGATATGCTATTTTGGCCCTGGTTCATAAAAAGATTTTCATCTATAGTGTAGCTAGCTAAACAGGGGGAGCTTATCCTTCCGGAGCACCCGACCCCACTTCCTTGGTGGAAGTTCGCGTGCTTAACCAAATTTGTGAGTTCCAAAGTTTTTACTTTGTTTCTGCATTGTGATTCGGACATGGATTAGTACGTTTGTTTTTTATTTCAATTTAATGATTTTGAAAAATTTATTTGACAATGTCTTTTTTAAGTTAAGTACATTACCATACGAATGGTGTGCTGTACTTTTCAAATTGAAAAAGTCTTTACGTTGCCTGCTTGTGGATTTAAGTTTGCCTCCATGAATTAGTGTAATAATTAAAGACGACAAGATTGTTATGTGATATATGATAAGTCGTCTGAACAAGTCTTGTATAAGTCTCTTTGTTATTGTATACCTTTGTATATCTTGTTGTGTGTACCTCATCTCCTTGGCCCTCGACACATTATTTATAAAAACAAAAGGTTGATGACCGAATGTAATAATTGAAAAAGTTGATTCAATTTATCGCCATCTTTAGTTTGTTTGTCGATGTAAATATTGTTAGTCACTACATAATCCCAAATGTATGGATTCATTAAATCACCATCGTCTATAGAATAGCCTGTCAAAGTTTAACTAAGCTGAAGAAATACATGTACTGTCGAATTGATATCTCATCTAGACCGATCCAGGAGCCGATATGTATATCGTCAGGACAGATTTTTTGGTCACAAGCTATCTATTTCTCGATCACTCGGCAGTAGAACTTAAGACTCCTATTCGTTGATTAAGTGTTAAACTTTCGACAGGTCTGTACTGTATACAGTAAAACCTTTCTATAAAGGTCACTCAAGGGAATCAGTGAAAGTGGTCTTGTGTGGGTAGGTGGCCTTTATATACAGGTTCAAATAATATGGATAAAGAACAATTGGAATACAATTCTACTGACCTTTAAAAGCAGGTCGCTCTTATATAGAGGTGGTCAGGTTGGACTGTACGTTCATAAGCTTGAAAATAAAATAAAATAAAGCACATATCTGTCCAAATCCAACGACTTGCATTGGTGTTGGAATCCTCGTTGCACATTGCCCTGAACACAATGCAAAGGTCACTTCGTCTGAAGCTAATGTCGTCTCCATATAAGTGAATATATTCTTGCTTAGGACGTAAACCAACATATACTATTCAATAAGTGAGACGATAGAGGAGTATTTTATAGAACTGTCGAAAGTTTAACACTCAGCTAACGAATATGGGCCGAATCGCAGCTCATATATCAATCCACTGGGTAGCTAAGTACGGACTCCTGTCCGTTAGCTCGATGTTAACGTTTGACATGTCTGAACTGTAAATGCAAAATCAGGGAATAAACCCCGTGTGGAGTTACCTACCATCCATTAAGCTCTGTTTAATTTCTTATCCCCGTTGACATTATGACCAAACTTATTTTCATCTACAACTGCCATTTATTGAATGGGGATTAAAAGCTGTAGTGCAATGTTTTAAGTTAGCGAGAAATCTCAAACTGTTCATTTTATAAGAGCTAACGCGCCTGTATTAATTCTTTCTCTCACAGAATGAATGAACAGTTACCGGCTTCTCTCTATAGCATAAAATCCTTCCCGCCATTTTATCATCTGTATTGCCTGATACCACGTTTTTCCGTTGCAAATCGCAGTCTTCTACCTTGAAGTAAATATGTAATTACCTGTTGGCAAATGACCAATAAATAATAACAGTTGTCAACCAACAAACGCTTTACATTTCCTTTGTCATTTTAGTCAGTTATTCTATACGGGTTTGAAGTGCGTTTGCTTTATTTCGCAACTCTGTACCAAGAGATAATATTTCCAATTAGGCAACTTTATCACATATCATTATGTATTATTAGTAAAGATCAATTGGTTCATATAAGCTAGCTTTCTTTGTATATGGTCGATAGATTTTGACATTTTACATGTCTTATATCAAAATGTTCCAATTTTATTTATTTGTTTTTTATTTTTATCTTTTTATTTATTTTTTATTTTTTTTTTGGTTCTAATTTGTGAAAGAGTTTGTAACTTTGGCTTTATTTATCCATATCAGGGATGAAGATTAGCAGGGCCCCAGTAGCCGGTGACTACTAAAAATCAGTCTTGGCCCCTTAATGTTTACACATTTTAGCTATTTATTACTATTACAAAGTCTTTAATGAAGTGAGCTGGGCCCCTAACTCAAAAAAGTTAGACTGAATATGAATGAAATTTTGAAATCTAAATGCATAAAAATCAGCACCATCTATAGTCTTAACAATTGTTATGGCAAAGAAATACTTAGTAACGCGCGATACGAATCATCTAAATTTCAATTAACATTATTTGACTTTTATTCATTTTTAGATTATCTGGTAAATCATACTATTTTAACAGGTGATATATGTTAGGCCATCATATTGAATATCAAACTGGTGTGAAGCTAGCCCGCAATTCTAGCCCGCAATTTTTTAAATATCATCAAGCGGGCAATTCGATTTTATTTAAATACGGTTAATCCTAATATCATCCCATTTATAAATATTTGATATATAGGGCAAACAACTTTTTATAAAGACCACATGTATATTAAGACCACAGGAACCGCGATTCTAAGTGTGATTACGAAATTACGCATAGGGCGTAAAATGAGTTTCCCCATCTAGGGCTTTTAACCACGGGTAGAACTATCCAATTGCAACATTTGGTGAAAATTTCAAGAACCCTAGAGGGGTAGAACGGGTCTTACGAGAGCTCAGAAGGACCATACCCCCCTTTTGATATGTGATTTCGTAAGGACCTGCTACGTTTGAAGTAGCGTACACAGAGAAAATGCGTTTCCCCATCTAGGCCTTTTAACCACGGGTAGATCTATCCAATTGCAACATTTGGTGAAAATTTCAAGAACCCTAGAGGGGTAGAACGGGTCTTACGAGAGCTCAGAAGGACCATACCCCCTTTTGATATGTGATTTCGTAAGGACCTGCTAGGTTTGAAGTAGCGTACACAGAGAAAATGCGTTTCCCCATCTAGGTCTTTTAACCACGGGTAGATCTATCCAATTGCAACATTTGGTGAAAATTTCAAGAACCCTAGAGGGGTAAAACGGGTCTTACGAGAGCTCAGAAAGACCATACCCCCCTTTTGTTACGTGATTTCGTAAGGACCTGCTACGTTTGAAGTAGCGTACACAGAGAAAATGCGTTTCCCCATCTAGGCCTTTTAACCACGGGTAGATCTATCTAATTGCAACATTTGGTGAAAATTTCAAGAACCCTAGAGGGGTAAAACGGGTCTTACGAGAGCTAAGAAGTACCATACCCCCCTTTTGATATGTGATTTCGTAAGGACCTGCTAGGTTTGAAGTAGCGTACACAGAGAAAAATTACATTCCCCATCTAGGGGTTTTAATCACGGGTAGTAGATCTATTCAATTGCAACATTTGGTGAAAATTCAATTGCACATTTTGAAAATTAGAATGGGTCTTACGAGAGCTCAGAAGGACCAAACCCCTCTTTTGTTACGTGATTTCGTAAGGACCTGCTACGTTTGAAGTAGCGTACACAGAGAAAATGCGTTTCCCCATCTAGGCCTTTTAACCACGGGTAGATCTATCCAATGGCAACATTTGGTGAAAATTTCTAGAACCCTAGAGGGGTAGAACGGGTCTTACGAGAGCTCAGAAGGACCATACCCCCCTTTTGATATGTGATTTCGTAAGGACCTGCTAGGTTTGAAGTAGCGTACACAGAGAAAATGCGTTTCCCCATCTAGGCCTTTTAACCACGGGTAGATCTATCCAATTGCAACATTTGGTGAAAATTTCAAGAACCTAGAGGGGTAGAACGGGTCTTACGAGAGCTCAGAAGGACCATACCCCCCTTTTGATATGTGATTTCGTAAGGACCTGCTAGGTTTGAAGTAGCGTACACAGAGAAAATGCGTTTCCCCATCTAGGTCTTTTAACCACGGGTAGATCTATCCAATTGCAACATTTGGTGAAAATTTCAAGAACCCTAGAGGGGTAAAACGGGTCTTACGAGAGCTAAGAAGTACCATACCCCCCTTTTGTTACGTGATTTCGTAAGGACCTGCTACGTTTGAAGTAGCGTACACAGAGAAAAATTACATTCCCCATCTAGGGGTTTTAATCACGGGTAGATCTATTCAATTGCAACATTTGGTGAAAATTTCAAGAACCCTAGAGGGGTAGAATGGGTCTTACGAGAGCTCAGAAGGACCAAACCCCTCTTTTGTTACGTGATTTCGTAAGGACCTGCTACGTTTGAAGTAGCGTACACAGAGAAAATGCGTTTCCCCATCTAGGCCTTTTAACCACGGGTAGATCTATCCAATTGCAACATTTGGTGAAAATTTCAAGAACTCTAGAGGGGTAGAACGGGTCTTACGAGAGCTCAGAAGGACCATACCCCCTTTTGATATGTGATTTCGTAAGGACCTGCTAGGTTTGAAGTAGCGTACACAGAGAAAATGCGTTTCCCCATCTAGGTCTTTTAACCACGGGTAGATCTATCCAATTGCAACATTTGGTGAAAATTTCAAGAACCCTAGAGGGGTAAAACGGGTCTTACGAGAGCTCAGAAAGACCATACCCCCTTTTGTTACGTGATTTCGTAAGGACCTGCTACGTTTGAAGTAGCGTACACAGAGAAAATGCGTTTCCCCATCTAGGCCTTTTAACCACGGGTAGATCTATCTAATTGCAACATTTGGTGAAAATTTCAAGAACCCTAGAGGGGTAAAACGGGTCTTACGAGAGCTAAGAAGTACCATACCCCCCTTTTGATATGTGATTTCGTAAGGACCTGCTAGGTTTGAAGTAGCGTACACAGAGAAAAATTACATTCCCCATCTAGGGGTTTTAATCACGGGTAGATCTATTCAATTGCAACATTTGGTGAAAATTTCAAGAACCCTAGAGGGGTAGAATGGGTCTTACGAGAGCTCAGAAGGACCAAACCCCTCTTTTGTTACGTGATTTCGTAAGGACCTGCTACGTTTGAAGTAGCGTACACAGAGAAAATGCGTTTCCCCATCTAGGCCTTTTAACCACGGGTAGATCTATCCAATTGCAACATTTGGTGAAAATTTCAAGAACCCTAGAGGGGTAGAACGGGTCTTACGAGAGCTCAGAAGGACCATACCCCCTTTTGATATGTGATTTCGTAAGGACCTGCTAGGTTTGAAGTAGCGTACACAGAGAAAATGCGTTTCCCCATCTAGGTCTTTTAACCACGGGTAGATCTATCCAATTGCAACATTTGGTGAAAATTTCAAGAACCCTAGAGGGGTAAAACGGGTCTTACGAGAGCTCAGAAAGACCATACCCCCCTTTTGTTACGTGATTTCGTAAGGACCTGCTACGTTTGAAGTAGCGTACACAGAGAAAATGCGTTTCCCCATCTAGGCCTTTAACCACGGGTAGATCTATATAATTGCAACATTTGGTGAAAATTTCAAGAACCCTAGAGGGGTAAAACGGGTCTTACGAGAGCTAAGAAGTACCATACCCCCCTTTTGATATGTGATTTCGTAAGGACCTGCTAGGTTTGAAGTAGCGTACACAGAGAAAAATTACATTCCCCATCTAGGGGTTTTAATCACGGGTAGATCTATTCAATTGCAACATTTGGTGAAAATTTCAAGAACCCTAGAGGGGTAGAATGGGTCTTACGAGAGCTCAGAAGGACCAAACCCCTCTTTTGTTACGTGATTTCGTAAGGACCTGCTACGTTTGAAGTAGCGTACACAGAGAAAATGCGTTTCCCCATCTAGGCCTTTTAACCACGGGTAGATCTATCCAATGGCAACATTTGGTGAAAATTTCTAGAACCCTAGAGGGGTAGAACGGGTCTTACGAGAGCTCAGAAGGACCATACCCCCCTTTTGATATGTGATTTCGTAAGGACCTGCTAGGTTTGAAGTAGCGTACACAGAGAAAATGCGTTTCCCCATCTAGGCCTTTTAACCACGGGTAGATCTATCCAATTGCAACATTTGGTGAAAATTTCAAGAACCCTAGAGGGGTAGAACGGGTCTTACGAGAGCTCAGAAGGACCATACCCCCCTTTGATATGTGATTTCGTAAGGACCTGCTAGGTTTGAAGTAGCGTACACAGAGAAAATGCGTTTCCCCATCTAGGTCTTTTAACCACGGGTAGATCTATCCAATTGCAACATTTGGTGAAAATTTCAAGAACCCTAGAGGGGTAAAACGGGTCTTACGAGAGCTAAGAAGTACCATACCCCCCTTTTGATATGTGATTTCGTAAGGACCTGCTAGGTTTGAAGTAGCGTACACAGAGAAAAATTACATTCCCCATCTAGGGGTTTTAATCACGGGTAGATCTATCCAATTGCAACATTTGGTGAAAATTTCAAGAACCCTAGAGGGGTAGAATGGGTCTTACGAGAGCTCAGAAGGACCAAACCCCTCTTTTGTTACGTGATTTCGTAAGGACCTGCTACGTTTGAAGTAGCGTACACAGAGAAAATGCGTTTCCCCATCTAGGCCTTTTAACCACGGGTAGATCTATTCAATTGCAACATTTGGTGAAAATTTCAAGAACCCTAGAGGGGTAGAATGGGTCTTACGAGAGCTCAGAAGGACCATACCCCCTTTTGTTACGTGATTTCGTAAAAACCTGCTAGGTTTGAAGTAGCGTACACAGAGAAAATGCGTTTCCCCATCTAGGCCTTTTAACCACGGGTAGATCTTTCCAATTGCAACATTTGGTGAAAATTTCAAGAACCCTAGAGGGCAGAACGGGTCTTACGAGAGCTCAGAAGGACCATACCCCCCTTTTGATATGTGATTTCGTAAGGACCTGCTACGTTTGAAGTAGCGTACACAGAGAAAATGCGTTTCCCCATCTAGGCCTTTTAACCACGGGTAGATCTATCCAATTGCAACATTTGGTGAAAATTTCAAGAACCCTAGAGGGGTAGAACGGGTCTTACGAGAGCTCAGAAGGACCATACCCCCCTTTTGATATGTGATTTCGTAAGGACCTGCTACGTTTGAAGTAGCGTACACAGAGAAAATGCGTTTCCCCATCTAGGCCTTTTAACCACGGGTAGATCTATCCAATTGCAACATTTGGTGAAAATTTCAAGAACCCTAGAGGGGTAGAACGGGTCTTACGAGAGCTCAGAAGGACCATACCCCCCTTTTGATATGTGATTTCGTAAGGACCTGCTACGTTTGAAGTAGCGTACACAGAGAAAATGCGTTTCCCCATCTAGGCCTTTTAACCACGGGTAGATCTATCCAATTGCAACATTTGGTGAAAATTTCAAGAACCCTAGAGGGGTAGAACGGGTCTTACGAGAGCTCAGAAGGACCATACCCCCCTTTTGATATGTGATTTCGTAAGGACCTGCTACGTTTGAAGTAGCGTACACAGAGAAAATGCGTTTCCCCATCTAGGCCTTTTAACCACGGGTAGATCTATCCAATTGCAACATTTGGTGAAAATTTCAAGAACCCTAGAGGGGTAGAACGGGTCTTACGAGAGCTCAGAAGGACCATACCCCCCTTTTGATATGTGATTTCGTAAGGACCTGCTACGTTTGAAGTAGCGTACACAGAGAAAATGCGTTTCCCCATCTAGGCCTTTTAACCACGGGTAGATCTATCCAATTGCAACATTTGGTGAAAATTTCAAGAACCCTAGAGGGGTAGAACGGGTCTTACGAGAGCTCAGAAGGACCATACCCCCCTTTTGATATGTGATTTCGTAAGGACCTGCTACGTTTGAAGTAGCGTACACAGAGAAAATCGTTTCCCCATCTAGGCTTTTAACCACGGGTAGATCTATCCAATTGCAACATTTGGTGAAAATTTCAAGAACCCTAGAGGGGTAGAACGGGTCTTACGAGAGCTCAGAAGGACCATACCCCCCTTTTGATATGTGATTTCGTAAGGACCTGCTACGTTTGAAGTAGCGTACACAGAGAAAATGCGTTTCCCCATCTAGGCCTTTTAACCACGGGTAGATCTATCCAATTGCAACATTTGGTGAAAATTTCAAGAACCCTAGAGGGGTAGAACGGGTCTTACGAGAGCTCAGAAGGACCATACCCCCCTTTTGATATGTGATTTCGTAAGGACCTGCTACGTTTGAAGTAGCGTACACAGAGAAAATGCGTTTCCCCATCTAGGCCTTTTAACCACGGGTAGATCTATCCAATTGCAACATTTGGTGAAAATTTCAAGAACCCTAGAGGGGTAGAACGGGTCTTACGAGAGCTCAGAAGGACCATACCCCCCTTTTGATATGTGATTCGTAAGGACCTGCTACGTTTGAAGTAGCGTACACAGAGAAAATTACTTTCCCCATCTAGGGCTTTTAATCACGGGTAGATCCATCCAATTGCAACATTTGGTTTTCAAGAACCCTAGAGGCGAAGAACGGGACTAACAAGAGCTCGGAATTACTATGATAACTAGTTTTCTGTTTTTAATTACATGGAATGTTGGAAATCATATTTCCAACATTTATTACAAAATGTAACAAGTTGAAAAACTAAATACAATGTTTATTTATTTTAACCATAAAATAAAAATTATAGTGTCGATGTAAGAAGAAACTGCATAATTATGCACCAGGTGTACCTTTTCAAACGCATTATGGCACATATAAAAAGTTTACAGAATTAATCAAAGTACTGAAAGTGCTCTATGTATTAGGTTGACTATGAGTTCTAAACGGCAAATACAACATCACCATTTACTTATTCTGTAACCATAATTATAATAAAACAACTAATATAAAACATGTTTATTTAAGCGATAGATACATATACTCATAATCGTCTGTTTAAATGATATGAATTTAACGTTTAACAATTTTAAGTGTAGAAATGTTGCCCGTTTATTTTAAATGTGGTTTTATGGAATTAATTTTGTAAGTTAAATTTTTATTTGGTAAATAATTAATATGAGAGTAAATTCTAAAACCGTAATTTATATGCAAAATCTGATGTTTTAAATTTCATTGATAAGTGTCTATTCTGTCAAGATGTTAGGACAATGACGTCAATGATAGGTTAAATCTGGGTGTTGGATGTACACAAACGACTCCAGGATTATTTTCACAACAATATTACACCATATGAACTATACCTATAGTGGGTTACTATATACATGTATATATATAACTATGTTATTTAATGATGTATGACAAATTTCAAATAAATTCATTGAGAAGATATAATTGTTTTTTACCCCTAAATCATTCAGCCACACCGTATGAGGAAACACATAATTAAAAGTATGTGATGTAATGTTAAATTCTCAATGTATTAATATTTCAAAACTAAACCGAGTGACGAATGCATTTTCTCATTTTGGCACTGTATCTTTAAAACAGTCATTGCAAAACAATAATATGTAATAGTCTGGCTGACAACTCTATTTTTATGCTTAAATTTACATTTGATGATATTTTTGTCAATGGTCAATAACTGACAATTCATTCTGAAATTTTTGCTTGGGATACATATAGTGGTTTTAGAGTGGATTCCAATCCAGATGTTACGATGTTAAGTCATTTTGGTGTCAAAGGTTCAAATAAGTGTAATTCTAACGATCATTTCATTCGAATACTTATATAAAACAAGCAATATGAGTACCGGAAATAAGGAAATTGTGGTTGTAGTTTAACATTTTGTTTATATAACACCCGCTTTGAAAGTGCCAAAATCACATATATTTTAAAAAGAACTGTCAATATTAAGCGTTAACGTGTACATGTAACTGAATACTGATGTCTTGAATACAATGCTTTTGTCTAACGTATATCCTAATTTCTCAATGACACTTTTTCACAACCATTAGAGTCTAATTATAATTCAGAGAAAGAACAGATTTAACATTAAATCTCAATTGGGTAAAAGTTGCAAAACATTTCAAATAAATAAATCTTAATCCTAGTGTAATTGTTCTGCAAACAACTAGACGCGCACTTGTTTGAATTACTGGGTACACCTTTAATAACTAAATAACTGACTGACGAATTACGGTACATCACTATTGATGTTTCTGATGATGTTTATTATGTAACGTAAACTACAGACGAGTTTTTGTAAGATAAATAATTGAATGACATATTCCACTGAACAAACTCGAAAAGTAATCGCACATTAATTACACTACATATTTTTATAGCTAAATTACTAAGGCGACATTTTGTTCTAGCTAATGCTTGACTTGAGTTTCACTTACTAGTAATGTGATCATCAGAATAAATGTAATAAAAATGTTAAATATCTAGTGTTTAATTAATAAAGATAATTAAAATGATTTCAGATTGTATAAAGAATATCGTTATGTCAATGAAACCGGATGACTTACTTTTGTATTCCGTTTTATAAAAAGACACCTTGTTCAGTTAGTATCAAAACTAAAAAAACATTATTTAGCGAGTATCAAAATCAAACACCTTATTCAGTGAGTATAAAAACACCGTATTCAGAGATTGACAAAATAAAAACACACTAGCGAGTGTATACAGTGCTCTAAATATTTTTATTTCTCTGTATATGTTACAGAACAGAATTAAAAGGCATTAACAAAAACAATTTATACACACATCTATTATTATAACAACTTATAAATCCCACAATCTTTTAAGGTATATCCATACCATGGTGACGTCGTCGTTTTGTGCGTAAGGACAAACTCTCCGATTTTACGTCTTTCTACCTATGACGTCACGAATAAATGGTGTTCGGCACCTACCGAATTATGGCGGGACGCTCTAATGCGTATCATTTAGAATAATTATCTGCATTCACAAAAGCTTATAATTCACAACACCAATGTTGTGTATTATTTTTAAAGAACAAAATGTATAATTTAACGGAAATAAGGAAGATCTACACTTTTGAGGGCGCAAATCTAAATATTTGAAAGATTTGAGAACGTCGTTTAAAATTTGAGGTACTGTGTTTTATATCGCTGCTTTATGTGACTTTTTGGGAGAAGGGTTATTCAAATAAAATAGTACGACGCAAACGCACGGTTGTTCAATAAACATACTTCATAATAATTTTTCTCAGTGTCAAATTTTGACTATGCTCTTGTATTTGCTTTTCATTTCAGCGGCCTAGAATCAAGAACCCTTCATCAATGTATACGACTCCTCTTTCCAATTTAATTCGTTGGTATTGGTAAGGGTTGCTAGGGGTACAGATAATATGGTATTTCAAATTCGTTTTGTTTTGCAAAGCCAAATAGCTCATTATCACTGTTTTTGCTTATTTGTTAACACCAAACGAAAAACATTGAGTTTAAAATTGTATCCTAGGACATTAATGGTGAGTTCTTATGTAAGGAATAAGGTTTCTAATCTTGGTTTTGATTTTAATGCAATTTTATGAAAAAAGTAGCTTGACTACCCCTATTTTTTCTAAACTTATATATTCATGCGCAACACATGTTAAAATCAGCGATCGTATTTTTTATAAAACATCAAAATAACGAAAGGGTGTTACTTTTAGTTTTCCGAAATTTTAATGTTCTTTCTTGATAGGCGGCGCAGTAGAAAAATACCGCATGTCCGGAAGTAAAATCAATTAGTCCAAATTATCTTTATGACATAATGTTAAATTTAAATGCAAGACTCTTTTGGATTCTAAGCATGGCAAAAAGTATTAAAGCTTATTATTTTTGACCATTTATGTCGTGAAAATGTCCACCAGATGGCGCTTCAGAATTTTCTTAAGTATTCTGAATACCTACCTTGAAATTTTGGCATGTTGAGTGGTTAATGCCCATGTACAACATATTAAAATTTCAAAATATGTTTTCAATGTATGGGCCTACCTCAACATGTTCCCAGTTTATTCTAATTTTGTGTGCCCTTGTCGTGGAATACTGATATATGGAATACATTTCGATCTGTTTGTAGAGACACATCTTTTCTATTGCAATATTGTATTGGGGAAATGTATTGGACATTCTACATATATGGATATACTATTTAATTATTAAAATGCATAAATGAAAAATGCCAAAAATGATTACTTTGTGCTTCTTTCCAAATAAACATTATTTACTTCATTTTCTATAATCACGTGGGATTTGATTTTTATCTTGATCGAAAAATATGTTTAATATATTTTTTACATACTGACATTCTAAAAATAAATGTTGTTCAGTTTCTTTAACTTTCCAACAAAAACTGCATAGTTCAGTTTCAAGAAGCTTGCATTTCATTGTTCGGCTGCTTATAAAATTAATATTGTGTTTAATTTTATACTGGAAATCTTGATTTTTTGTTTCATCGGTGACAAGAAAACATAATTAATCAACACATCCAATCTCTTATTTTTGTGCAAAATTTCTAATTTCTTTTAGATATATATGTAAAACATTTTGGAAACTATTTTCCTTTATTTCAATTTAGTTATAAAACTATTTCTGACTTCTCTAAGCGGATTTTCTTGTAGCTGGATTGCACTTTTCCAGATTTCCGGAATTGTATCAATCAAGGTGTAATAATTTAGATTATTAATATTAAAATCAAACTTAGCTGTAAACTCATTATAAGACATAATATTTCCTTCATCATTTGTTAAAACCTTTATAAAATTAATTTTTCTTTTGCCCACATTTTCCAAAAGTTTTATTTGTTTTAATGTTAGGATTTTACCAGAGATATTGTGACATTACGTCATTTGTGTTTGTGATGTAATTATTTGGTAAATTGGCCCATGCAGTGATCACCGATCACCAGAATTTATTAATCAACGGTGTGATTGAAGCAAACCCATCTTTAAAAACATTAGCACCCTAGAACTCTTCGAGATCATCCAGAAGCAGACATTTCCATGGTAAATGCAGAGCGGATTTTCTGCACCCATGAAATCTTTTGACAAAAGAACTTGATATGGGATATTTAAACTACCTTCATCATAATTCAAAAAACCAATACACCTCGTTTTATTTTATTCAATTTGATGTTCCATATGAAAGAGAACATCAATCTATTTATTTCATTTATTATGTCGTTTAAAGATCTGGCACTTAAGAATGACAAATCATTCAGAACAGAAGCTTCTTAAAGGACTCAAGTTAATCTGTATAATTTTCTGGGTAAAAATCTATATCTCCCAAATTATATTTTATACCCAAAAGTTTGAAATTTCCTTTTCAATTCCATTCTATTTTTCTGTCAGTTCTAAGTTTATCACCACAACCCCGTTTACCCCATCTAAATAACTTGTTTTTATCGAAAATAGCTTTTAAACCGGAAAGACAGAGAAGTAATCTACTCAATTTAATGCTTTAAAACAATTTATTTATTGAATCACCGAAACCATATAGGACTGTTTTAATTCGTTTAGCAAACACAGTTGATGCAATTTTATAGTCTACATTTAAAAAGATATAGGGCCCTAATGTTGTAGAAAATGTTTTGGTTTTCTTTTTTAGGCAAACAATTATATCTTCCTGCCTTAAAGTTATTGACACGAAAAGTTATCAACCACATTTTGAGATAAACACCAAAACATCATTACACCAATTTTTACAGATTAGTACATACAAAATGCACGAGTGGTCTTACTAAGCGCCTATTTTGGCTGATTTCTAGTGCTGAAAAACTGAGACAGTTTAAGGAATCATTACATATCATTATTAATGTTAATATATTTGTCAAAACACAAGTACATGATCATAATGATATTGTTATGTCTGTAAGAAAATGAACAATTCCAACAATTTCAATTTCAAACATAAATTTTCTTTTGGAAAGTAGTAAGGAAAAAGTTGCTTTAGAACTGTCAAAACCTCCAAGAATCGAGAAAAAGTGAAAAAGAATAAAGCTTTCAGCATTGCATCATATCATAAATATGAAGTGATCATAACAAACATACCAATCCATGTCTAAACCAAAATCCCAAAGCATTATAAAAACAAATATTACTAATATATATTTTAATATCATCAAGATTGTTAAACAATATATGCCATCAACACTGAAAATAAAATATTTAACTCATCCACTATACTTTGGTCTACCCAAGTGCAAATTCTGGTCGATTTCGTTTGATACATATATATACTTCTAAAACTTAGTTTTATATTATTTTGAGGTAATTACTCAAATATGCCGAATTTTCTAGTATTAGAAAGTTTATATGTATATTTCATGATATAATTCACTCATTTGACCTTTGACCTTTTTATGATCTTCAGTACCAAACCCTAGTGATGATCTACACATTTCAAGAAATTATTTAAACATGAATGGCAGCCATTAAGGAAACTAACATCAAAAGAAGGTATAATAGTTCCTTATTTATTTATTCCTCGTTTTTGTCCTATCATCTATATACTTTTTAATAAAAAGCGGATTTTGCTTTAAACTACTGGTGATTCCCGTCCAAATCTCGGGATTTTATACTCAGTGGTGCCGATATGTATTTATCTGGTCTTGTTTGTCTGTTGAATCATTTATTGTTTTACATTCTTATTTGCATAGGATATTAAAAATGTTTTCAATTGCAAATTTTTCTCTTTTATTTACTACGTTAAAAAGTGTATAAGTGTTCGCTATGTCCATTTTGATAATCAGAGTAATCCAATTGTCACAAAATCAACAGCATCTTAGCACTAAATATACTTAAACGCCATTGAAAACATCACATTCATATCGATTAAACATATGTCCTTAGTAATATTATTATCTGATGAAAATATTTATTTTACTTCTGTTTATTGTAACATTCAGAACATAACATATATTAATATTTTATATATAGCTAAAAGCTAAATCTCTACCTAGAGTACTCTCAGTACTTTGATTAATTTATATACATGTATATGATGTTTTGCAGACTGGCATAGTAAACTTGGTGGATATGATCTTTTCTTACATCTTCACAAATTTATGTTTCAAAAATTAATTATTCTACATGTATTTGGACAAGATTTTGGCAATATTTATCTTAAAATTTTGTTTATTTAACGTCATGCAGTTTTAAAAACATCATCACTATACAATATGTTCTATTTATCTCAAAATTATTGCAAATAAAAGTTATATGTTTTTTGCAAGATAAGGGCACATTATGTCCAGGATATAATTATTTTTTTTTCCATTCAGTGACCTTTGACCTCATTTTTTGCAATGCGTCTCATCCACCCTGGCGTCTATCATATGCTTATTTGCAAACTTGACTAAATTCCATTAGCTTACTTCTTTTGAATTTACCAAAAAGCTTCGAAGTCTCGACTTTTCCAAAATAAATAAATAAATAAATAAATACTATACAAACGAAATCAATATCTTAGTCATGGAATTACACATGACCAAAAATGTCTATTTAAAATTACAAAAATTAAAATCTAAATTAAAATCGGCTTCAAATATATTCATAATTATAACCATAAGATATAAAACTCTATTATGATTACGAAGACCATTGCAACAAATAGTCCAGATTTAGCATTTTCAGGATTAATTTTCAAATGAGGTCAGTACCTTGGCTTTTAAACTTGATCAATGGTAAAAGAGCAGTGTAAGTAAAAACTCAAAATTGAAATGTAACAAATATAGAGGAAAAAGCTCACAATTTCAAAATAATTCAGAGCTTTAACATTTACTCCGTTTTGAATGCCATGCTATGAAAACATGAAAACTAAAAATGGCCTAAGCTCACATCTTATCTTATCTTATCTATATTCGAGACCTTTTAATAGGCCATAGGCCTCTCTGGTGCATTTTAATAATTGTCAACCAGATCAAACTAGCCTACACCGATGTGACCATATCACATAAAGTTTTAAAAGTTTATCAACAATACAGTTTTTTTGTCGAGTTCGACTTTGTCTTCGTGTTGAAAATCATTGCTTCTAAACATAAAAAAGTTATAGACAAATGTATATCAAATATGTAAAATCAAACAAAACCGGAATAAATGAATTAAGTCATGATCTTGACCCTTCACTCTGAACAAATTACAAGTTTCAGATCCTTAAAACGTCAAATATCGCATCATCTGAATGACCAAAGGTCATATGATTTTTTGTGAAAAAAGATGAAAAAGAAACGTAACAAGAAAATTCAGTGAATTAGTATTTCTTGGAATACTATTTTAAGGGAATATTTCACTAATACATTCTTTACATAAGTTGCTTATTTCTCATGAATAGCTTTGAAATTTACTCCATACAAAGACCCCATAGAGAGTCCTCAAAAAGTGTAGGCTAAGAATATTGGCAAACCAACGTTGGGTTTTTAATATGATTATATTTCCGTGCGCTCCAGTTTTAGGTAATTCCGTGCAAGGGACCCAAATAGTGCGTAACACAATATGCGGCCATGTGCTTCGTTCAAAGATTTTTTAATAAAAAAAATAAAATTACAAATGAATGGAAACAGAGCCATGATATTTTCATTTAGAAAGGCAATTACGTTTGGAATACGGTGATATGATATTCGCGTAGTAATATGATTACCTAACAAGCCTAAAGACCGAGGGCTTATTTTACTCCATGTACGCCACTTCAGGTATCATACAAAAGTTTCGTATTATCGTCCACGGTCTAAACTTCAAAAATAATCAAGAAAATTGCCATAGCAACGACTTGTTGGCCTAACAACCGGAAAATGATGATTAAATCAAAAACATTAGAAAGGAAGATGCAGCGAAACGTACTTGAACATATAACTAGCGGTAAATTGTGTTGTGTGTACGAATCTACGGCCAGCTCATGATGGTCTCATGCGACATGTTAATAGTGCTATTTTGTACCTTTGACGGAACGTAATTTATCTCGAAAACGATCTGTTAAGGGTTGTTATTTTTCCCCAAATTTGGTAGTATTTTAAACGAGCTTTTTAAACACCAAAAATTGGACCTTATTTATATGTAGGGTTCCAAATATAGCAGGTCCTTACGAAATCACATATCAAAAGGGGGGTATGGTCCTTCTGAGCTCTCGTAAGACCCGTTCTACCCCTCTAGGGTTCTTGAAATTTTCACCAAATGTTGCAATTGGATAGATCTACCGTGGTTAAAAGGCCTAGATGGGGAAACGCATTTGCTCTGTGTACGCTACTTCAAACGTAGCAGGTCCTTACGAAATCACATATCAAAAGGGGGTATGGTCCTTCTGAGCTCTCGTAAGACCCGTTCTACCCCTCTAGGGTTCTTGAAATTTTCACCAAATGTTGCAATTGGATAGATCTACCGGTGGTTAAAAGGCCTAGATGGGGAAACGCATTTGCTCTGTGTACGCTACTTCAAACGTAGCAGGTCCTTACGAAACCACATATCAAAAGGGGGTATGGTCCTTCTGAGCTCTCGTAAGACCCGTTCTTCCCCTCTAGGGTTCTTGAAATTTTCACCAAATGTTGCAATTGGATAGATCTACCCGTGGTTAAAAGGCCTAGATGGGGAAACGCATTTTCTCTGTGTACGCTACTTAAACGTAGCAGGTCTTATGAAATCACATATCAAAAGGGGGGTATGGTCCTTCTGAGCTCTCGTAAGACCCGTTCTACCCCTCTAGGGTTCTTGAAATTTTCACCAAATGTTGCAATTATAGATCTACCCGTGGTTAAAAGGCCTAGATGGGGAAACGCATTTGCTCTGTGTACGCTACTTCAAACGTAGCAGGTCCTTACGAAATCACATATCAAAAGGGGGTATGGTCCTTCTGAGCTCTCGTAAGACCCGTTCTACCCCTCTAGGGTTCTTGAAATTTTCACCAAATGTTGCAATTGGATAGATCTACCCGTGGTTAAAAGGCCTAGATGGGGAAACGCATTTTCTCTGTGTACGCTACTTCAAACGTAGCAGGTCCTTACGAAATCACATATCAAAAGGGGGTATGGTCCTTCTGAGCTCTCGTAAGACCCGTTCTACCCCTCTAGGGTTCTTGAAATTTTCACCAAATGTTGCAATTGGATAGATCTACCGTGGTTAAAAGGCCTAGATGGGGAAACGCATTTGCTCTGTGTACGCTACTTCAAACGTAGCAGGTCCTTACGAAATCACATATCAAAAGGGGGTATGGTCCTTCTGAGCTCTCGTAAGACCCGTTCTACCCCTCTAGGGTTCTTGAAATTTTCACCAAATGTTGCAATTGGATAGATCTACCGTGGTTAAAAGGCCTAGATGGGGAAACGCATTTGCTCTGTGTACGCTACTTCAAACGTAGCAGGTCCTTACGAAATCACATATCAAAAGGGGGTATGGTCCTTCTGAGCTCTCGTAAGACCCGTTCTACCCCTCTAGGGTTCTTGAAATTTTCACCAAATGTTGCAATTGGATAGATCTACCCGTGGTTAAAAGGCCTAGATGGGGAAACGCATTTTCTCTGTGTACGCTACTTCAAACGTAGCAGGTCCTTACGAAATCACATATCAAAAGGGGGTATGGTCCTTCTGAGCTCTCGTAAGACCCGTTCTACCCCTCTAGGGTTCTTGAAATTTTCACCAAATGTTGCAATTGGATAGATCTACCGTGGTTAAAAGGCCTAGATGGGGAAACGCATTTTCTCTGTGTACGCTACTTCAAACGTAGCAGGTCCTTACGAAATCACATATCAAAAGGGGGTATGGTCCTTCTGAGCTCTCGTAAGACCCGTTCTACCCCTCTAGGGTTCTTGAAATTTTCACCAAATGTTGCAATTGGATAGATCTACCCGTGGTTAAAAGGCCTAGATGGGGAAACGCATTTGCTCTGTGTACGCTACTTCAAACGTAGCAGGTCCTTACGAAATCACATATCAAAAGGGGGTATGGTCCTTCTGAGCTCTCGTAAGACCCGTTCTACCCCTCTAGGGTTCTTGAAATTTTCACCAAATGTTGCAATTGGATAGATCTACCCGTGGTTAAAAGGCCTAGATGGGGAAACGCATTTTCTCTGTGTACGCTACTTTCAAACGTAGCAGGTCCTTACGAAATCACATATCAAAAGGGGGTATGGTCCTTCTGAGCTCTCGTAAGACCCGTTCTACCCCTCTAGGGTTCTTGAAATTTTCACCAAATGTTGCAATTGGATAGATCTACCCGTGGTTAAAAGGCCTAGATGGGGAAACGCATTTTCTCTGTGTACGCTACTTCAAACGTAGCAGGTCTTACGAAATCACATATCAAAAGGGGGTATGGTCCTTCTGAGCTCTCGTAAGACCCGTTCTACCCCTATAGGGTTCTTGAAATTTTCACCAAATGTTGCAATTGGATAGATCTACCGGTGGTTAAAAGGCCTAGATGGGGAAACGCATTTCTCTGTGTACGCTACTTCAAACGTAGCAGGTCCTTACGAAACACATATCAAAAGGGGGTATGGTCCTTCTGAGCTCTCGTAAGACCCGTTCTTCCCCTCTAGGGTTCTTGAAATTTTCACCAAATGTTGCAATTGGATAGATCTACCCGTGGTTAAAAGGCCTAGATGGGGAAACGCATTTTCTCTGTGTACGCTACTTTAAACGTAGCAGGTCTTATGAAATCACATATCAAAAGGGGGGTATGGTCCTTCTGAGCTCTCGTAAGACCCGTTCTACCCCTATAGGGTTCTTGAAATTTTCACCAAATGTTGCAATTGATAGATCTACCCGTGGTTAAAAGGCCTAGATGGGGAAACGCATTTTCTCTGTGTACGCTACTTCAAACGTAGCAGGTCCTTACGAAATCACATATCAAAAGGGGGTATGGTCCTTCTGAGCTCTCGTAAGACCCGTTCTCCCCTCTAGGGTTCTTGAAATTTTCACCAAATGTTGCAATTGGATAGATCTACCCGTGGTTAAAAGGCCTAGATGGGGAAACGCATTTTCTCTGTGTACGCTACTTCAAACGTAGCAGGTCTTACGAAATCACATATCAAAAGGGGGGTATGGTCCTTCTGAGCTCTCGTAAGACCCGTTCTACCCCTCTAGGGTTCTTGAAATTTTCACCAAATGTTGCAATTGGATAGATCTACCGTGGTTAAAAGGCCTAGATGGGGAAACGCATTTGCTCTGTGTACGCTACTTCAAACGTAGCAGGTCCTTACGAAATCACATATCAAAAGGGGGTATGGTCCTTCTGAGCTCTCGTAAGACCCGTTCTACCCCTCTAGGGTTCTTGAAATTTTCACCAAATGTTGCAATTGGATAGATCTACCGTGGTTAAAAGGCCTAGATGGGGAAACGCATTTTCTCTGTGTACGCTACTTCAAACGTAGCAGGTCCTTACGAAACACATATCAAAAGGGGGTATGGTCCTTCTGAGCTCTCGTAAGACCCGTTCTACCCCTCTAGGGTTCTTGAAATTTTCACCAAATGTTGCAATTGGATAGATCTACCGTGGTTAAAAGGCCTAGATGGGGAAACGCATTTTCTCTGTGTACGCTACTTCAAACGTAGCAGGTCCTTACGAAATCACATATCAAAAGGGGGTATGGTCCTTCTGAGCTCTCGTAAGACCCGTTCTACCCCTCTAGGGTTCTTGAAATTTTCACCAAATGTTGCAATTGGATAGATCTACCGGTGGTTAAAAGGCCTAGATGGGGAAACGCATTTTCTCTGTGTACGCTACTTTAAACGTAGCAGGTCCTTACGAAATCACATATCAAAAGGGGGGTATGGTCCTTCTGAGCTCTCGTAAGACCCGTTCTACCCCTCTAGGGTTCTTGAAATTTTCACCAAATGTTGCAATTGATAGATCTACCCGTGGTTAAAAGGCCTAGATGGGAAACGCATTTTCTCTGTGTACGCTACTTCAAACGTAGCAGGTCCTTACGAAATCACATATCAAAAGGGGGTATGGTCCTTCTGAGCTCTCGTAAGACCCGTTCTACCCCTCTAGGGTTCTTGAAATTTTCACCAAATGTTGCAATTGGATAGATCTACCGTGGTTAAAAGGCCTAGATGGGGAAACGCATTTGCTCTGTGTACGCTACTTCAAACGTAGCAGGTCCTTACGAAACCACATATCAAAAGGGGGTATGGTCCTTCTGAGCTCTCGTAAGACCCGTTCTACCCCTCTAGGGTTCTTGAAATTTTCACCAAATGTTGCAATTGGATAGATCTACCCGTGGTTAAAAGGCCTAGATGGGGAAACGCATTTTCTCTGTGTACGCTACTTCAAACGTAGCAGGTCCTTACGAAATCACATATCAAAAGGGGGGTATGGTCCTTCTGAGCTCTCGTAAGACCCGTTCTACCCCCTATAGGGTTCTTGAAATTTTCACCAAATGTTGCAATTGGATAGATCTACCCGTGGTTAAAAGGCCTAGATGGGGAAACGCATTTTCTCTGTGTACGCTACTTCAAACGTAGCAGGTCCTTACGAAATCACATATCAAAAGGGGGTATGGTCCTTCTGAGCTCTCGTAAGACCCGTTCTACCCCTCTAGGGTTCTTGAAATTTTCACCAAATGTTGCAATTGGATAGATCTACCCGTGGTTAAAAGGCCTAGATGGGGAAACGCATTTTCTCTGTGTACGCTACTTCAAACGTAGCAGGTCCTTACGAAATCACATATCAAAAGGGGGTATGGTCCTTCTGAGCTCTCGTAAGACCCGTTCTACCCCTCTAGGGTTCTTGAAATTTTCACCAAATGTTGCAATTGGATAGATCTACCGTGGTTAAAAGGCCTAGATGGGGAAACGCATTTGCTCTGTGTACGCTACTTCAAACGTAGCAGGTCCTTACGAAACACATATCAAAAGGGGGTATGGTCCTTCTGAGCTCTCGTAAGACCCGTTCTACCCCTCTAGGGTTCTTGAAATTTTCACCAAATGTTGCAATTGGATAGATCTACCGGTGGTTAAAAGGCCTAGATGGGGAAACGCATTTTCTCTGTGTACGCTACTTCAAACGTAGCAGGTCCTTACGAAATCACATATCAAAAGGGGGGTATGGTCCTTCTGAGCTCTCGTAAGACCCGTTCTACCCCATAGGGTTCTTGAAATTTTCACCAAATGTTGCAATTGATAGATCTACCCGTGGTTAAAAGGCCTAGATGGGGAAACGCATTTTCTCTGTGTACGCTACTTCAAACGTAGCAGGTCCTTACGAAATCACATATCAAAAGGGGGTATGGTCCTTCTGAGCTCTCGTAAGACCCGTTCTACCCCTCTAGGGTTCTTGAAATTTTCACCAAATGTTGCAATTGGATAGATCTACCCGTGGTTAAAAGGCCTAGATGGGGAAACGCATTTTCTCTGTGTACGCTACTTCAAACGTAGCAGGTCCTTACGAAATCACATATCAAAAGGGGGTATGGTCCTTCTGAGCTCTCGTAACACCCGTTCTACCCCTCTAGGGTTCTTGAATTTTCACCAAATGTTGCAATTGGATAGATCTACCCGTGGTTAAAAGGCCTAGATGGGGAAACGCATTTTTCTGTGTACGCTACTTCAAACGTAGCAGGTCCTTACGAAATCACATATCAAAAGGGGGGTATGGTCCTTCTGAGCTCTCGTAAGACCCGTTCTACCCCTATAGGGTTCTTGAAATTTTCACCAAATGTTGCAATTGGATAGATCTACCCGTGGTTAAAAGGCCTAGATGGGGAAACGCATTTTCTCTGTGTACGCTACTTCAAACGTAGCAGGTCCTTACGAAATCACATATCAAAAGGGGGTATGGTCCTTCTGAGCTCTCGTAAGACCCGTTCTACCCCTCTAGGGTTCTTGAATTTTCACCAAATGTTGCAATTGGATAGATCTACCCGTGGTTAAAAGGCCTAGATGGGGAAACGCATTTTCCTGTGTACGCTACTTCAAACGTAGCAGGTCCTTACGAAATCACATATCAAAAGGGGGGTATGGTCCTTCTGAGCTCTCGTAGACCCGTTCTACCCCTCTAGGGTTCTTGAAATTTTCACCAAATGTTGCAATTGGATAGATCTACCCGTGGTTAAAAGGCCTAGATGGGGAAACGCATTTTCTCTGTGTACGCTACTTCAAACGTAGCAGGTCCTTACGAAATCACATATCAAAAGGGGGGTATGGTCCTTCTGAGCTCTCGTAAGGACCCGTTCTACCCCTCTAGGGTTCTTGAAATTTTCACCAAATGTTGCAATTGGATAGATCTACCCGTGGTTAAAAGGCCTAGATGGGGAAACGCTTTTCTCTGTGTACGCCACTTTGAAACGTAGCAGGTCCTTACGAAATCACATATCAAAAGGGGGGTATGGTCCTTCTGAGCTCTCGTAGGACCCGTTCTACCCCTCTAGGGTTCTTGAAATTTTCACCAAATGTTGCAATTGGATAGATCTACCCGTGGTTAAAAGCCTAGATGGGGAAACGCATTTTCTCTGTGTACGCTACTTTAAACGTAGCAGGTTCTTATGAAATCACATATCAAAAGGGGGGTATGGTCCTTCTGAGCTCTCGTAAGACCCGTTCTACCCCTCTAGGGTTCTTGAAATTTTCACCAAATGTTGCAATTGGATAGATCTACCCGTGGTTAAAAGGCCTAGATGGGGAAACGCTTTTTCTGTGTACGCTACTTCAAACGTAGCAGGTCCTTACGAAATCACATATCAAAAGGGGGTATGGTCCTTCTGAGCTCTCGTAAGACCCGTTCTACCCCTATAGGGTTCTTGAAATTTTCACCAAATGTTGCAATTGGATAGATCTACCCGTGGTTAAAAGGCCTAGATGGGGAAACGCATTTTCTCTGTGTACGCTACTTCAAACGTAGCAGGTCCTTACGAAATCACATATCAAAAGGGGGTATGGTCCTTCTGAGCTCTCGTAAGACCCGTTCTACCCCTCTAGGGTTCTTGAAATTTTCACCAAATGTTGCAATTGGATAGATCTACCCGTGGTTAAAAGGCCTAGATGGGGAAACGCATTTTCTCTGTGTACGCTACTTCAAACGTAGCAGGTCCTTACGAAATCACATATCAAAAGGGGGGTATGGTCCTTCTGAGCTCTCGTAGACCCGTTCTACCCCTCTAGGGTTCTTGAAATTTTCACCAAATGTTGCAATTGGATAGATCTACCCGTGGTTAAAAGCCTAGATGGGGAAAGTCTTTTTCTCTGTGTACGCCACTTTGAACGTAGCAGGTCCTTACGAAATCACATATCAAAAGGGGGGTATGGTCCTTCTGAGCTCTCGTAGACCCGTTCTACCCCTCTAGGGTTCTTGAAATTTTCACCAAATGTTGCAATTGGATAGATCTACCCGTGGTTAAAAGCCTAGATGGGGAAAGCTTTTCTCTGTGTACGCTACTTCAAACGTAGCAGGTCCTTACGAAATCACATATCAAAAGGGGGGTATGGTCCTTCTGAGCTCTCGTAGGACCCGTTTACCCCTCTAGGGTTCTTGAAATTTTCACCAAATGTTGCAATTGGATAGATCTACCCGTGGTTAAAAGGCCTAGATGGGGAAACTTTTTCTGTGTACGCTACTTCAACGTAGCAGGTCCTTACGAAATCACATATCAAAAGGGGGGTATGGTCCTTCTGAGCTCTCGTAGACCCGTTCTACCCCTCTAGGGTTCTTGAAATTTTCACCAAATGTTGCAATTGGATAGATCTACCCGTGGTTAAAAGGCCTAGATGGGGAAAGTCTTTTTCTCTGTGTACGCCACTTTGAAACGTAGCAGGTCCTTACGAAATCACATATCAAAAGGGGGTATGGTCCTTCTGAGCTCTCGTAAGACCCGTTCTACCCCTCTAGGGTTCTTGAAATTTTCACCAAATGTTGCAATTGGATAGATCTACCCGTGGTTAAAAGGCCTAGATGGGGAAACGCATTTTCTCTGTGTACGCTACTTTAAACGTAGCAGGTCTTATGAAATCACATATCAAAAGGGGGTATGGTCCTTCTGAGCTCTCGTAACACCCGTTCTACCCCTCTAGGGTTCTTGAAATTTTCACCAAATGTTGCAATTGGATAGATCTACCGTGGTTAAAAGGCCTAGATGGGGAAACGCATTTGCTCTGTGTACGCTACTTCAAACGTAGCAGGTCCTTACGAAACCACATATCAAAAGGGGGTATGGTCCTTCTGAGCTCTCGTAAGACCCGTTCTTCCCCTCTAGGGTTCTTGAAATTTTCACCAAATGTTGCAATTGGATAGATCTACCCGTGGTTAAAAGGCCTAGATGGGGAAACGCATTTTCTCTGTGTACGCTACTTTAAACGTAGCAGGTCTTATGAAATCACATATCAAAAGGGGGGTATGGTCCTTCTGAGCTCTCGTAAGACCCGTTCTACACCCCTATAGGGTTCTTGAAATTTTCACCAAATGTTGCAATTAGATAGATCTACCCGTGGTTAAAAGGCCTAGATGGGGAAACGCATTTTCTCTGTGTACGCTACTTCAAACGTAGCAGGTCCTTACGAAATCACATATCAAAAGGGGGTATGGTCCTTCTGAGCTCTCGTAAGACCCGTTCTACCCCTCTAGGGTTCTTGAAATTTTCACCAAATGTTGCAATTGGATAGATCTACCGGTGGTTAAAAGGCCTAGATGGGGAAACGCATTTGCTCTGTGTACGCTACTTCAAACGTAGCAGGTCCTTACGAAACCACATATCAAAAGGGGTATGGTCCTTCTGAGCTCTCGTAAGACCCGTTCTTCCCCTCTAGGGTTCTTGAAATTTTCACCAAATGTTGCAATTGGATAGATCTACCGGTGGTTAAAAGGCCTAGATGGGGAAACGCATTTTCTCTGTGTACGCTACTTCAAACGTAGCAGGTCCTTACGAAACCACATATCAAAAGGGGGTATGGTCCTTCTGAGCTCTCGTAAGACCGTTCTTCCCTCTAGGGTTCTTTAAATTTTCACCAAATGTTGCAATTGGATAGATCTACCCGTGGTTAAAAGGCCTAGATGGGGAAACGCATTTTCTCTGTGTACGCTACTTCAAACGTAGCAGGTCCTTACGAAATCACATATCAAAAGGGGGGTATGGTCCTTCTGAGCTCTCGTAGGACCCGTTCTACCCCTCTAGGTTCTTGATATTTTCACCAAATGTTGCAATTGGATAGATCTACCCGTGGTTAAAAGCCCTAGATGGGAAACTCATTTTACGCCCTATGCGTAATTTCGTAATCACACTTAGAATCACGGTTCCTGTGGTCTTAATATACAGGTGGTCTTTATAAAAAGTTGTGTGGAATACCAGGTCGCCCTAAGTATCAATATTAATAAATCGAATGATATTAGGACTAACCGTATTTAAATAAAATCGAATTGCCCGCTTGATGATATTTAAAAAAATTGCGGGCTAGAATTGCGGGCTAGCTTCACACCAGTTATTTTTTGTCAGAGTAACAGTACAGAACTGTCGAAAGTTTAACACCGAGCTAACGAAAAGAAGACGGGTCCCCGCTACCTTGTCGTCCTAATACGGATAGCTAGCGACTGAAAAGTACAGACCTGTCGAAAGTTTAACACTAACTTAACAAAAAGAAGAACGGACCCCGCCTACCTTGTGACCTAGATATGGATAGCTAGCGACTGAAAAGTACAGACCTGTCGAAAGTTTTAACACTAACTTAACAAAAAGAAGACGGACCCCGCCTACCTTGTGACCTAGATATGGATAGCTAGCGACTGAAAAGTACAGACCTGTCGAAAGTTTAACACTAAGCTAACAAAAAGAAGACGGACCCCCGCTACCTTGTGACCTAGATATGGATAGCTAGCGACTGAAAAGTACAGACCTGTCGAAAGTTTAACATCGAGCTAACGAAAAGAAGACGGACCCCGCCTACCTTGTCGTCCTAATACGGATAGCTAGCGACTGAAAAGTACAGACCTGTCGAAAGTTTAACACTAAGCTAACAAAAAGAAGACGGACCCCGCCTACCTTGTGACCTAGATACGGATAGCTAGCGACTGAAAAGTACAGACCTGTCGAAAGTTTAACACTAAGCTAACAATAAGAAGACGGACCCCGCCTACCTTGTGACCTAGATATGGATAGCTAGCGACTGAAAAGTACAGACCTGTCGAAAGTTTAACACTAACTTAACAAAAAGAAGACGGACCCCGCCTACCTTGTGACCTAGATATGGATAGCTAGCGACTGGAAAGTACAGACCTGTCGAAAGTTTAACATCGAGCTAACGAAAAGAAGACGGACCCCGCCTACCTTGTGACCTAGATATGGATAGCTAGCGACTGAAAAGTACAGACCTGTCGAAAGTTTAACACCGAGCTAACGAGAAGAAGATGGACCCCGCCTACCTTGTGACCTAGATACGGATAGCTAGCGACTGAAAAGTACAGACCTGTCGAAAGTTTAACACTAACTTAACAAAAAAAAGACGGACCCCGCCTACCTTGTGACCTAGATATGGATAGCTAGCGACTGGAAAGTACAGACCTGTCGAAAGTTTAACATCGAGCTAACGAAAAGAAGACGGACCCCGCCTACCTTGTGACCTAGATATGGATAGCTAGCGACTGAAAAGTACAGACCTGTCGAAAGTTTAACACTAACTTAACAAAAAGAAGACGGACCCCGCCTACCTTGTGACCTAGATACGGATAGCTAGCGACTGAAAAGTACAGACCTGTCGAAAGTTTAACACTAACTTAACAAAAAAAAGACGGACCCCGCCTACCTTGTGACCTAGATATGGATAGCCAGCGACTGGAAAGTACAGACCTGTCGAAAGTTTAACATCGAGCTAACGAAAAGAAGACGGACCCCGCCTACCTTGTGACCTAGATATGGATAGCTAGCGACTGAAAAGTACAGACCTGTCGAAAGTTTAACATCGAGCTAACGAAAAGAAGACGGACCCCGCCTACCTTGTGACCTAGATACGGATAGCTAGCGACTGAAAAGTACAGACCTGTCGAAAGTTTAACATCGAGCTAACGAAAAGAAGACGGACCCCGCCTACCTTGTGACCTAGATATGGATAGCTAGCGACTGAAAAGTACAGACCTGTCGAAAGTTTAACATCGAACTAACGAAAGAAGACGGACCCCGCCTACCTTGTGACCTAGATATGGATAGCTAGCGACTGAAAAGTACAGACCTGTCGAAAGTTTAACATCGAGCTAACGTAAAGGAGACGGACCTCGGCTGTCTTGTAGTCTAGATACGGATAGCTAGCGACTGAAAAATACAGACCTGTCGAAAGTTTAATACCGAGCTAACGTAAAGAAGACGGACCCCGCCTACCTTGTGACCTAGATACGGATAGCTAGCGACTGAAAAATACAGACCTGTCGAAAGTTTAACACTAAGCTAACCAAAAGAAGACGGACCCCGCCTACCTTGTGACCTAGATATGGATAAGTACAGACCTGTCGAAAGTTTAACACTGAGATACCAACCCCGGTTGCCGTGTTGCCAAGATATGGATACTAAAAGTTAGTGACTTAAAAGGTATAGCAGCTAGCGAGGAGCCGAGAGGAGCGGCAGATTTGGCACAAATTCCTTAGCTCAGGTTTAAACTTTCGACGGGTCTGTACTGTCACTTATTTCTGATCGCAATGAACAAAGATTGTGTATAAGTGAAACATAAAATGGTATAAACCGTTTTATTGAAATTCAGTGATAGCATCAACAATTCGTGAAATAAAATAGGTATCAATTTCTCCTCTGTTGCTACATGTTTAACGGTACTTTGAGCTCGAAAGAAACGGTGTTCATGCACGTTTAATAACTGGTTTTAAAATTTATCAGAACGGTATAATAAATGAAGTTAGTTAAAACATGTCCTAATAAGTATTTAACGTATAGATATACCGTAGAGACCTGTCGAAAATCAAATTGAACTAATGAATAGAACTCGAAGCTTGGTTGCTTTAGTTAGCTAGTGGTACGAGGGGAGGTCAAAAAGTTCATAGAACACTAAGAACAGCGTATTCAGCCAAGCGTAACACATTTTCTTTACTTATTTAGACAACACAACATTCCGCCATTTTAAACATATCAAGTTTATTTGTCACAACATATTAGTGTAATTCTCAAAAGCATTCAAAGTTGGTGACCATCAAGCAATGATGGAAAATCAAAATGTGAGTTTAGGGCAGTAATAAAGTTCCTCACAGTAGAGGGATCAAATGCCAAAGAAATTCACCGGCGAATGGCCAAGGTGTACGGCGACAGTGGTCCTGCCTATTCCACAGTGGCAAAATGGTCAGCTGAATTTAAACGTAGGCGCACCTTACTGAAGGATGACCCACGGTCTAGTCGACTCGCTGATGCCATCACAAAGAAAATTGTCACGTCTGTGGAGATCCTCATCATGAATGATCGTCGAATTAAGACTGATGACATAGCTAGGGAGTGTGACATTTCACATAGAAGTGTATACACGGTTATCCACGAGCATCTTGGGATGTCAAAAGTATCCGCAAGATGGGTCACTAGAAACCTTAATGTGCAGGATCGCTTCCAAATACCCCAGTCAAGTCGGAGCTTCTCGGTATTTATAATGATAACCCGGAGAGCTTCAATTTACGTTTAGTAACTGGTGATGAAACATGGATTCATCATTTGGACCCAGAAACCAAAAGACTCCATGCAATGGAAGCACCCTGGCTCACCCCACCAAAGAAATTCAAAACCAAACATCAGCTGGCAAAGCCATGGCCACTGTGTTTTGGGATTCTAAGGGTGTTCTGTTAATCAATTATAAACCTGCTGGAATCTCTATCACTGGGCTTTACTATGCTGATCTAATGAAGCAGCTATTAAATTAAAAGGAGGGAAAGTTGAGCCGAGGGTATTGCTTCTTCACGACAATGCTCCTGTGCACAAGTCAAGGATTGCATAAGCAGCGATTCGTGAATTCAGTTCGAACAACTTAATCACCCACCCTACAGTCCCGATTTGACACCCAGTGATTATTTCCTATTTAGAAATTTGAAATCCCATTTGCGGGGAATCAGATTTCCTGGTGATGATGGACTTAAGGCTGCCACAGAGGCAAAACCGAAGACTTCTATTTCAAAGGTATAGACAGTCTGAAAGAAAAGTGGGCTAAGTGCAATGGGGTAAATGGGGACTATATTGAAAAATAATAATAATATGTATGGTTTGTTGCGCAATATATACTCCGTTCTATGAACTTTTTTGACCTCCCCTTGTAGGAAAGCTGTCGAAAAACTGTCGAGATATAGCTAATGACCGAGATGGGCCGCTGATTCGGCTAATAATTTGTTATAGCTCAGTGTTAAACTTTCGACGGGTCTGTATTATATGTCATACTTAAGAAAATTGAAAATTACATTGTAAAATAATATAAACATGTAGAAGAACATTATTACAATTCAACAACCAGTTTTGATTGATTGGTCAATTATATAGGGTTTTAATTTCCAGTCAAGAATATTTTACCTATATCCAGACGTCACCAGCTATAGGTGAAGTGGCAGAATTTTTCACCTTTGAAGTGTGCTCAGGGTAAAGAGATGCAGGGAGAGCTCTTTAACGTGCCACGCCTGTCGCGACACTGGAAGATGTTTCAAGGTCTCTTTCGAAGGATCTGCCGGGTTTTATTTGAGATGTTCATCTAATCGGCCATTATGACATCTTCAAAGCATCTAAGCATATAATTATTTTTTTCTTATCAACGTGTCTCATTTTTTTCGAAATCTTTTCGTTTAATTCATTAATTTTCGGGGGTGTCAATTTCCGTGGTTTTAGAAAAATACCACTTTTAAGGGGTTGTAAGTTTGTGCTGTGTGGTTTCTATTTATGGTGAGTTTGTGATATATGAAGTTTCGTTGACATGTAAATTAGTGTCAGAGTATCCACAAAACAACGAATATTGGGACCCCTACGAAATATGTCACAATATTTATTTATTTTAACGATGACACAATTCTTATTATACATACCGGTAAACATTTGGATAAAGAACATCAAGGGTTTTAAAACTGTGTTTCAATATACTTTATTACTACATAAAATATTAACAGAATCGTGTGTTTGATACCTCGTACAGCTGCTTATTTTGTAAATACAGATTAGCTCAAAATAAGTGCATATTTCTTATTATTAATTTTATTATTATTATTATTGTTGTTGTTGTTGTTGTGTTGTTGTTGTTGCGATACATTCGACAAACAGACAGGCGGCCCGGTTGCACAAAGCTAAATTAGAATACTATAATTATTGCAATGATGTATGATTCGCTAAGTATGGTTTAATCAATGAAAAACTGCAATAAAATTTGTGCAACTGTGCACTGATGGTGAAACGATTTTGTGCATTGTCATAGGTTATAGAAGCAATTGACATGATAATCACCATGATCTCATAATGATTATAGTAAATTTGTATAAGATATGAAACTCTGTATCAAGTACTATCTAGTGTCATCAACAATTAAAACAGGGGAGTACGTGCATCACATCATTATCAATTTACATAAAGCTAAGATCTACGTGCAAAGATGAGGCAAACAGGAATAATTATATATATATATATATAAGAAACAAATGCATCAGGCAGTTTGCACGTTCTAAGACAATTCATTACTTACACACTAGCGCTGCTGACTGTTATCAAGTTCAGTCATTTTTGTCAGTTTTTTGTCAGAATTTGAGGTTAATTATGGAACTTTAAGAGTTCACTCGTTAAATTAATAAATAAATAAATGAGTAAATAAATAAATTAATAATAAAAATAAATGCACATGCAACGCAGTAAAATTATAAATTATATTTTTCAAAATGGTGACAATTTGAATAGTGTTTTAAAAAAATGAAATTTCATGTTAACTTTGTTTTGTAATCAAGAAAAAAAGCGTTATTTTAGTGAAAGCAACTAAAGCGAGATAATTCGATGTAAAATACAATTTAAAAGCACAAGAGTTGTCAACCTTTAATTTGGTTGGCTGATTGAACCCACAATTTTTGTTTGCTCTGATGGATAAATGAAATCAAATACACGAGGTTTATCGATAATACCGATAATATATCGAGATGTCGCCAGTTTGCTGAAGTATTTTGTTTTGCACTAAATGCATGGGGTGTGTCAATAATACCAAAATTATATCGAAAGGTCACCAATTGAATGCACCCCGAAATATTTTGTCTTGCACGGATGGATAATGGAAATTAAATACATGAGGTTTATCGATTATACCGAAGTTATATCGAGATGTCACCAGTTGTATGGTTTTGTTTGCTGAAGTATTTTGTTTTTTCTCCGATCAAATGTATTAGTTTATCGAAAATGTCAAAATCCTTGAAATAATAGCCAGGGTCATCCAAGGTCAACCAGGAAACACGTACACCAAAAAAATGATGCGTGGTCATCACAGGAAGGACATTAACCTGGGCATGATGATAAAATGGTATCATGTCAATGGGTCAAGTATGTGGGTATATAATAAAACACTCCAATTATATATGATGGCACCTGTCATCAACTAGATTTAAATCCAAATCGGTAGATCCTAATTTAGTGTGTCAAAAGATTTCAGTTTTCTTACCGAAAAAGGCAATCCCATTTCCCCCCACCATCCTAAAGCTGACCACCTCGATGATGTGTGCGAAATATTCTTGATTCAAGTGTCAAAACACTTAAGTTCCTACCCTACTTCTTACTTTCTGTTTTACTACAATCCTACCTGCCTTAAAGCCACCTCTATATAAGGGTCACCTGCTCATAAAGTCCAGTACAATTGTATCCCAATTGTTCTTTGTTTATATTATTTGAACCTGTATATAAAGGTCACCTGCCTATAAAGGCCACTTTTACTGGTTCCCTTGGGTGGCCTTTACAGACATTTATTTTAAAACCCTGATTATCTAAATTATGTTATCAATTGAATGATACTAATATCTGACTACTTGGCTACTTGTCTGGCTACTCGAGCTTCAAGTAGCCAGTTACTAGTAGCCAACTTAACCTATCTTAAAATGATTTAGCCCTCTGAAACGCACTCATATAAACTTGGACCAAATTGAACACGTATTGATAAATAATATCGTGGTTTTTCTTATATATTAAAATTTTTCTTCGGTGGAAAATGTTTTATTAGAATCAATTTTTAAGATTTACCAATTTGAAATATTTAAATGTTTCACTTTTACTGACATTTGCTAATCACAATTTAATTAATACATAATGTATGCTATGTTGAGAAATATGAAAGAAACGTTTTAGTTTACCTGGAGTGGGTGGACTTACGTCAGCCGTGAGTACTTCACTTAAATATTGATGCGGCCACTTCAAGAAATCAGAGCCCAAGAGAAACAAAACAACTCATCTTTGACAAGCTAATTGACAAACTCTCTCACACTTGCATGAATCTCTCCGAATGGGATTCGAACCTAGGCGGTGAGAGGGGTTGTGGTTCGTAACCACTTGGCCACCGAGTTTCCATGTAGATAACGGCTTTTCAAGTTTGCAAAACATTTAAATGCACAGCACAATCAGTACAATCATACTGGGAAACCATCTAAATTGCATATTGCATATTACAACGCCTAATAAAATCATCTAAAACTCTAATCTACACGGTGAAAATCTGTGGATACCATACTGGTACGAGTTGAAGTTGATGGACCTGTTAAATATTGAACATCAGTGCATGTAAGTTGCTGTTTTGGATATTTTACGCGTCCAACGCATTCTATTGAAGTGTGCGCATGTACCCTCAGTCTATATCTTAATCTCAATCAGCTCTCTCTCTCTCTCCCCCTCTTTCTCTACCCCCTCTCTCTTTATGTGTGTGTGTCTATTTTTGAATTGATTGGCGGCCCTCTTAAAAGAAGACCACACAAAAATTAGGTGATTAATTAATGTTGTCTAACCGTTCTGCATTTGCAGAGCAAGTACAGCTTATCGCGCTTGGGCGCCCAAACCACCAAGTAGATTACAACTTGGTCCCGGTGTTGTTTTGGGTTCAAACCCCTAAATAGTGTTTCCACCGCATATCCATTTTGACAGTGTAGATACTTTTAACATGTAGATAGATTATCCTGTGAATTCGACCGCTACCGATTTGCATGGTTTATTTCAATTTAGAAAGTAACATTACCACTGTGGTACAGCGTACACGGGATATTAAAGCATAAAGTGAGCAAAACAGCCAGTGTAAACGACACTAGTGTGAGTCGAAAGCCGATTTTTGACTTATCTGTTCATTTTAACATGTGATTGTGTATTGGGACATCAATCGGACACATTAACGTTTCTATTGAAATAGTTAACTGCATCTGATACTCTGTTCAAACTTTGAAACAAATTGATAAAGCGCAAGTGCTCACCTGTGATTTTGCTTGATGTCCCAATACACCATCACATGTTAAAATGAACAGATAAGTCAAAAATCGGCTTTCGACTCACACTGGTGTTGTTTACACTGGCTGTTTTGCTCACTTTATGCTTTAATATCCCGTGTACGCTGTACCACAGTGATTACAATTCACAAACAAGTTACTTGTTTAAAAAAAATGAATTAACGTGAGATCCAATTCACTAACACAGAAAAAAAGATATGAATCGAGAATAAAATAAGGTATGACAGTGAGGGTATCGAATTCAATCGAGAATAAAATAAGGTATGACAGTGAGGGTATCGAATTCAATCGAGAATAAAATAAGGTATGACAGTGAGGTATCGAATTCAATCGAGAATAAAATAAGGTATGACAGTGAGGGTATCGAATTCAATCGAGAATAAAATAAGGTATGACAGTGAGGGTATCGAATTCAGTCGAGAATAAAATAAGGTATAGCAGTAGGGGGTATCTGTCACAAGTTTACAACTTAAAAGTTACTTCGTGCCGCATTCCAGGTGTTCCAGCCTGCACCGTTCCGTTCTTTCTACCATCCACCGCCAAGTTGTTTTAGGGCGGCCTCTTTTTCTTCTACCATCAGGAGTCCACCCAAGGGCAACAACACAGTCGTCTGTCTGTCCTTTCCTGAGTACATGGCCAATCCAGTTCCATCTCTTCCTCCTTACTTCATAACTAAATTGTCCACCATATACTAGTACTTCAAAATAAGACATTTTTAATAATTATGTTGATCTGAAACGGCCGTCTAGTGCTGCAAAACAGGTTTGATAACAATAGAAAATTGAAGGCACATAGTAAATGGAAACAGTATTAGCAACCAAGTGCGCACCTAAAAACAGTTCACAAAAACAGTCGAAAAAAACAAACCAGACGTTGTAAACACAAATCAATGAATATGAAACTCCGGACTTTAGACAGGCACTCGAGTAAATGTATACAATAGTACTCAAGTTATTTTAAACTAAAAATTTCAAAATAACCCTATTCCAAACCGCAAGCAAACAATATTACGCATACACTATCCATAAATTGTAATTTAAAAACACGTAGTTATTTTTTCAAATTAAACAACACTTGAAAAATGTTTTAGTAAGCAAAAAGTTGTCTTCTGGTACCCATGTCCTCCTGATCGGGGCCTTTCCCATAGTGGGTGCCAGGCCTATACATGCAATAGAAAAACCTAGCTATGTATATGGCATAGGGCAGATTAAGAAGGTATTTTGCTATTATTTTTGGGTCCCATGCCAATATACATGTAATAACTTAAAAGAACTAGGAAAATAATTATCAGTTCTATAAGAATATATTGTACATCACTCACACCAATGATCGAATCTCATATTTGCCTTGTCAAAATGCCCGTCTTAAGCCGCTGGATTAGATATCCGGTGGTCCGAATATTTATATTTAAGTGCATGTTGCGTTTTGTATTGTTTTTTGTTTTTTGCGATATGTCTAGTCATTATCAAGTAATTTCAAACACTTATGCAAACCAAGATTTTCTTTTAAAAAAACATATGTGCATGCTTGAGCATGCAAGTGTAATGTGTGAGATAGAATAAATGTAATAAAATGGACCTGGATTTGTCTTTTTAAGATCATAGACACGCCAAGCTAGTGCTTGAGAAACATGAGCTAAATTCCCCAGATGGATGATTCGAATCCGAGTCGGACCCAGCTCCACCCTGCTGTGTATTCCCGGAATCGGAAGGAAATCACCAGCGCCACGTCCCGAGTGGAGAATGCACAGCATAACACAAGCATAAGAAGCTGCTACGCCACCGACTGATGCAAACAGAGATTTTTTAACCAAATAATTATGTGCATGCTTGAGCATGCAAGTATTAGAAGCTGCTACGTCACTGTTGAACCACTGTGGTAGCTCAGTTTGGTAGAGTGCTCGCTCCGTTAGTGGGAGGCCGTGGGTTCGAGCCTTGATCAGGTCTGACAAAAGACTTGGAAGTGGGTAGACTCTGATCTTTTGCCAAGCACTCGGCATTTCAATCACAGTCCTTTCGTATGTGAACTTGGAATAAACGAGGTCCCGTGTCACGGTGGACCTATTGGCACGATAAAGAACCCTGCTGTATAATGCCATTAGCGCAACGCACAGGCGAAGTTTCTACACCTTCACCTATAGCTGGCGACCTCTCGATATTAGCGAAATATGTTAACGATTATAACCATTACTCAAATCATCTCTTGATAATGAAGTGTGACGTGATAAAAAATTGATAAAGTTGACATTGGAAAAATTTTCATTTATTTGTGAAGCATTCAGTTTTACAAAACAAAAAAATGAAATTGAATGGGTCATTTTCGTTAAGTTTTCGTGGAATAGTTTATAATAATTATATATATATGAATTTCAAGGGCAAGTGGAATATGTGAATAAAATCATTTTTACCCATTTTAGACATAAAAACCTTGAAACAAATACATAAATTATATTGTTTTATAATCACATACAAAAACAATATAGCTTGGTCGTCCCAGGTTAGATTAGAAATTCGCATCGTAGATCACGTACTTCGTTTGAATGTGTCAAGGTCGTCATTTATATACGGGAAGAAATCGACACTTACTGCACGTCAGCCAGTGACACAGTATACACACACGTGTCTGAACCTCCCCATTTATTGGACAAAAACCTATAGTTTTTTATGTGTCAAAGTGTTAAAAGGAATCTACGTACGAAAGTGGTCCCACAGCATATGACGTTACCGTTTTGAAAGCGATGGTGATACCTGCAATACAACCCGAACGCGCCAAAGAGGATGAGGGAAGTATGGAAGCCCGTTAGTGCAAAGTTTTGAAAGTATTTTTCTTGCGACCGCAACTTAATTATCAACCTCAAGTTAATTATATTGTGACCACAAGACCGCAAAATAAAGTACTTTCTCTCGAAAAGTAAATATTTCATAACATTGCACTAAAAGACTTCTGTAGGAAAGCAAATTGCAAAAGAATTCGTTAAACACGCCTTTGCAGTGGCAATGTCTATTCCGCGATTTATTTTGTGCAAATTTGTGACTGCAAAATGTAGACGCATATTTGGGGAAATAAACTAAAATACTAAAGTATAATTGATTGTTTGGGGTTGTACGTCCTAGTCGAGAATATTTCACTTATACCGGGAGGCGAAGAGACAATTTGTCTTACCTTTGCAGTGGACACAGGACAATTTGCACGGTAAGTGGCAGCTAAAGTATCGCGGCTTGCCATACCTGCTCGCCTAAGGTCACTATATAACACCAAGCAATATCTCAGCAGAGGAAGAAATTTCGTAATATTTTCATATACATGTATATAAAACTGTTTTTAAGTTTATTGTCACTAAATATATCACTTTATGATAAGAAAACAACAATATGACAACTTATGGGCGATTTATTTGCCTCCTAAAACTGCGTGTACCAGGCGTGATATTTCGTATTCTAAGTCTACCAACGATTCAAGCATCGATTATAAAAGATAATTTTCTGTATTCTTTAACTATTTTTTTTTAAAACATATTTAGTTATTTATTGCTCAGCATTGTTCATAATAAACAATACGTGGCTTAAATTATATAGAACAGTATTGTGTGACCATGTTCTTTTTATGACTTGTTGCATTGTGGATCTTTGGTGACCTTCGATTATTGGTTGTCACGCCTGGTACACGCAGTTTTAGACGGCAAACAAATCGTAGAAGACCGAAACCATGAGTCGTTCAATGTTCAAACAGCCTCACATTTTTTTAACAAACTCTGGTCCCCATGCACTAGAATGATCTTTTCGTCATTGATTGGTAAACTTTATTTTAAATTTTGACAAGAACTGTTTTGCCGTGGAGGACCTAAAATGCATAATTTCCAAAAATGATTTCAAAATACTAAGTTAAGCTATGTTTTGACTGGGTATTTTCACATAATGGTTGGGATAATAAACCACAAGAAACACTATACTGGGATTGAAGGTGATTGATTGATTGATTGAATAGAGTTTTACGTTCCAATCAAGAATACTAGACGTCACCACCTATAAGTGAAGTGGCAGACATTTGACCTTTGCACTGCGGCCAGGGCAATTTACAGGGAGGGTTTCTTTTAAGGTGTCAAACCTGCCATGACACGGGGCATCGGTTTTTGAGGTCTCTTTCGAAGGACCCGTGACTTCCATTTCCAGCACTTGGCAAAAGTCACTACCTCGGGGTTTGAACCCATGAAACTCCCACACACGACGCCAGCACTCTACCAACTAAGCTACAAGTGGTTTGGGTGGGTGCAATAAAATAAAATTAAGAAACTTGACATTATATACTACAATGAGTACATTGTAGTAACTATTAAAACTTAGAAAAATACTGTTAACTAAAAAATCATCAAATTTTTACTGATGGAAGACAAAAGTTGGAACAACTGGTCCCGATTTTATAATCATTCCTTAACTAAGATTTTCAATACTAAAAATTTGCAAAATTGAAACTTAAATAATTTTTTTCATTTTTCAAGACACCTGATAATTCAAGTTTTCATTTTCAAGATCACTTCAACCCTGTAAAATCTACATTCTATTTTTTACCAAAACGTGTTTTTTTAATTCTATAAAAGATTGCAATAATTAGCTACTTATTCAAATTAAGGAAATCTTGACTAAGGAATGATTGTGAAAACTGGGGCCTGCAAGTTAATCTCACAGGTGTAGTAGGGGAGGTAACTAATACAATACCAAGTGTTATGAAACCTAACGCGGTTGTCTCATGATGTAACAATAATTTCAGGTTTATGTGTCTTAAAATGATGAAACACACATTTCAATATATATCAAGTCAAATCAAGATTCATAAAACTTAAAATGAAGTTGTCATATTATAAAATAATTTTTTAAATATTCTAAAATTATAATATGATACATGGGCCTTTGTCCATAAAACTTTCAATGATTTTCACAGTCTGTGTCCATATGGATCCTAATTTCTCACTTAATAAACAACAAAATAAACAACTACTATTAAATTTGATTTTATGAACATAAGCTTTATCTAAGCTGTCATATAAAACATAAGTTTGAATTCTATAATAATATCAAAATAATGAATTTCACTGAATGGAATGAATGATTAAATAAGTGCATGAATGAATGAATAAAGGATGAATAACATTATTTCTATGTCTTGTACTAAGTTGAAAACATTTAAATTCAAAACAATTTATCAACTATGCTACTACAAAAATATAAATATTTATGTCACAATACTGCATTTTTTCCCAACCAGTCAAATTATCAAAGGTGAATAGACACTTGCAACACCTGGCTGTGCAGATAAAATGTAAAGAAAAATGTCTCCAAGATAGATAGATTATATTCAAATGGCACTTATTTTCATGGATTTTTTGTCAAAATGTATTTGCTAGGGACTAATCTAGGCTTCTACAAATTAGTCATCAATGACAGTTTTGGCTACCAGAAATGGGAACATAGTTTGACCAGTGACTGGAAAACTGAAATTACTATTAACAATACCATAAAACATTTTAGTGAGGAACTTTACTTCATATCTACACCAATTCCAAATTGAGGCACAATTAAACATTTTTGTTGACAAAAATGGGTGTTTCTAAACAGTTCACAAATAAGTAGAAATAACCCTCAGATAAAATTATTGAGCCATCAATAGCTGTAATAATGCTGTTGCAGCATTAAACAACAGTTCACCCAGATCGTAAATATTTTCACCTAAAGGAGATAACTCCATGACCTATTTGTTATCATAGTAAAGTCATTAATATGAATTGAACTTATTTTTTTATATAAGAAAAACTTATCAAATGATGCCATATTTTATGCTTTAAAAACCAACAGAGTCCCTACACTTGCATAAATAATTACTTGCTTGTGTAATATACAAAGGTTGATTTCAAAATAAAATGAGAATCCGAAATTATCATTGAAATTGTTTATAATTTATACAAATATGTTGGTGTTCATTGTATGAAGTTGTTTGTAATGTGGTATATTACAACATATTACATGCATTTTAAAACAAAATTCATTTGAAAATAACAGAATATTGCAATGGCTTAAATTACAGAAAATGTTAATTTATTAACAAGAACTGATTGTTACATGTTCTTTCTATTCCTAGGGTAATATCAAGAATACAACCTACCTAACATGGAGAATGGTGAGGATACAGATGAAACTAATACCTAGACCTCATAGTGGACGATGGGGCCACGATGGGAATACAGGCACCAGAACAGACGCTCGCACCTAGGTCTTCTTCACATATTCAATTTTTTGTCGTGGCCAGACAAGAATTATCAGTGTATCTTACAATAAAACCAATCACACAAGAAATAATTAATGCTGTATGGAATACTGTAAATTTTCACTTTGATTAATGTTCTTGAAGAACTGTCATTTCAAGATATTCACATATTTTGTTTTCACATCATTAGTTGATGGTCATTATAAATGCAGTAAATTATATCAAAATAAAATATTCATGTCTTATTACTCTTGTGAATTTCAGGTACTTTCATCTTCGTGTTGTTAAAAGATGGTCAGTGCAAGAACAAGTAAATCATATCAAAATATGATGGTGGTATCCACTAATTTTTATTTTCAAGTCTTTTTACACTTGTGAATTTACGTGAAAACAAAACAAAATGAAAATTTCCCCGATTTACAGTACAGTATAATACAGGTATCCACTAATTTTTATTTTCAAATTTTGTTACACTTGTGAATTTATGCAAAAACAAAACCAACATGAAAATTTGCGATTTACAATACTAAATATCACAAAGAATATACATGTATCAGACTTACTGAGAATGATGGAATGATAGATATGATATAAAACCAATGATTTTTTATGGCACTTTTTATAATGCTGATTGAAATTGATGGCACATACAATGTCATTATTAAAATAATTCTACAATATATTTACTGTTTCATTATTCTACATACAGGCAAACAACTTTGACCTTTCCACTTGACCTTTCATCAGGAATATTAATATACGATGAACCACCCAATATATTGGTAGTATGAAGATTTACTGTAACCCGATACATGTACAATGTACATTTGCTATGATGTAGACCAAATTAACACCGGTTTCTCTATATGTAAATGTACAGATACTGGTTCATAATAAATATTGCAGTCAAGCAGACAGGTCAATGTTATTTGCCTTTAATGTCTGAATAAGTACAGAAAAGACGATGGTGGTTATGACATGATCTTGTCCTAATGAGCAGATAAAGAAAAAACAATATTTAAAAAATTTTAAATGGGTACCTATATGTAACAATTTGATTTATTTAGAAATATGGAGTTAGTAAAAACCATGTGATTGTCAATAAATTTACAGGTACATTAATAACACATTAAGGTAACAAATGTAGAAAATTATATATCCTTTATTTAAATGCCTGTAGTGTCATAAAGTTCACTACTGTCAGAGCCAGTCTGTTGGAAAATGTTGGTGCTATGGGGATGGCAATGTTTACACCAGAAGTGATGTCCTTGGTGACGTTTTACGTTATATGCGCAACAGAGTCTCTGCCATTTGCCTGGTTTTTCAACATGTTAAATCCCTATAATGTCAACGTTTTGCTCTGTGCATTAATATTCTACATTAATCACCTAGAGGCATACAGATTTCTTGTTATGACTAGGTACAAGTAAGTGAATACTAACAATTTTTATAAAGATTTTTTTTATTTTCTATGGAAAAAAAGGCGTACCGGTAATTCACTGTCACAAACATACTGGCTCTGACAGTTATTGAAACATTCAAAATACTTTTGATTTGGAGTCATTTATGCAAAATCAAATCATCATAGAAGTTCTGTTTTGCAATTCATGAAAATGTTGTACCTTTAACATCACATGAAATATTGAAAATACTGAAAACAAATATCTGAGACATCAACTAAGAACTGCAACTTTCACAACCTTTTTCTACAACCATCATTTTAGATTAATTTATTTCTGACATATAAGTATTAAGACCCGCCATAAAAAAATAAAATTTCTCAGCATGGCCATCCAGGCTGAAGACCTTTTTTCCTTTTCTGGAAATATCATGCTTGTCCCTATTTTTAAAACCAAATTCTTACCTGGTTTTCAAGATAGTGACAATCATGAATAAACCATTAAAATAACTAAGTCTTATCAGTTGAAATAGATGCTCATACCAAGGTTAAAACTTCGTACAAAAATTGTAGCACTATTGTTTAATCTTCCACACATGGTTCAATGGCATATCTTAAATGGGTAGGATTTCATAAGAAGAAATATGCAAGACGACTTACATATGTAAAAACACCTATCAATTATTGATTTTTGGACAATTCCAAAAAATAAATGTTTACCATAGCAACAAAGCAAAAATTGTCAAAACAACAGTAGAGCTAGTCTACTCATCTACTAGATGAGGAAATTTTTGTGTCACTTTTTCATGGAAATTGTGTTTTCAAGATATTTCTTACTTTTAATTTCCTGGATGCCAATAAACTGTAACAATGAATGCCACATTAAGCTAAAACTAGCTCCAAATTGTTTTGAAAATTTAATTGACCTGATTTTTAAAATACTTGTGAGTATTTATTTGGGTTTTGAATGATGGAGCAAATCTTATTAAAGAATGTCAATAAACATTTTGATTATTACAATAACTGAGGTTAAAAATATTCTGATTTCTATTTCACACATTAATACAGACTACTGATTGTCCAGTTACCATGGTAACATGGTGTCTTCTTCAAATATCACTCTGTTTCATACCATTTTAAAATTACAGTAAAACCTCATTTTAATGCCCCTCAATAACTTTCCCACCTCACTCATTAGCCAAACTGTGAAGTCCCCAGAAATCCAATACTGGTACTTCCATTTCTTCTTTCAGAAGTCTCATG